>CM057822.1:20765689-20875689 GCA_030067965.1 Latrodectus elegans | reverse complement strand
ACGGAGCCTTAACTAAAATTGCAATAGGTAAACCATTAATCCCCAGCCAGTTTGAAATTCTTAATTCAAGACTATTCAACAACATCCCGAATACCATCTTTAAAGATCTGATTACCTTCTTCTTCCCAACAGATAACCTCGTCAATCAAGACACTTTACAAAACTGTCAATTCTAAATAAGATCCTCCCTTCACAATCATAGAGCTAAATAGCACAATCGAAAATCTCAACAACACAAAAGCACCCGGCCCCGACGGCAAAGATAACAAGATGGTTAAACTTATTAACTACACTAAGCCCGTCCCCAATTCCTGATAAACTTCTTCAATACTTGCCTCAAGTTTCCCACATTCCCAAAGCAATTTAAAAAGGGTCAAATTGTATTCTTTCTAAAAAAGAATAAAAATCCAAAAAGTCCCGCCGCATACTGCCCCATCTGCCTCTTTCCCGCAATAAGTAAAGTATATGAAAGATTCAACATCAATCGTTTCAAGCATCACTTACTGGTCTCCAACTACATTCACCTCTGACAATTCGGGTTTCGCTCGAATCTTTCGGCGGAACACGCCTTGGAGACAGTGAAAACCGTAATCAACAACAACCAAGCCCAAGATCACTATACTATGCTTTTAAGTCTGGACATAACAAAGGCATTCGACTCAATGACATGGCATCGACTTAAAGCTGAGCTAGCCAAAACTGCAGCACCAGCCAATACCTTTAAAACTCTCCTGTTCTTTCTAGACAACAGAGAACTTCTAGTGATCCATGACAGCGGTACCACCACAACACCCCAAAACCGCGGTTTCCCTTGAGGGTCAGTACAAGGACCGATTCTCTGGAGCATTTACTTCTACAGCGTTTACTTCCGGGGCACACAAGAATTATTTGTTTTGCAGATGACACACTCCTAATCACAAGAGGTAAGACCAGAGCAGGATTAAAACACCACAGCAATGAATTCCTACAGATTTTCTCCAATCTTCGCAACGCTCTTCAGCTCACTATCTCACTACAAATGTCACAAGCAATCATAATTTATAAAAAATTCCAGGCCTCTAAAATCCAACCCAAAAATAATGCTTAATCGCAGCAGCCTAAGACATACTAAATCACTTAGTTACCTGGGGATCACAAAAAACAATAAGCTTTCCTTCTTACAATACATCCGAATCTTAAAGACAAAAGTTCTCCCCATCTCCCAAAGAATAAGATGTATGATAGTTCGTGACTTGGGCCTTCGAGGCGAACTCCTCAAAATCATTTACACCACCATTATTCAACGGATCATCCTTCATGCAGCCTCATTCTGGGCATTTCCTCTAACAACACGGAACCGAACCACGTCATCAGTCAGCCTCACTACCCTCTGTGGCACTCCTCCACTCCACCTCCAATTTAAATACGAAGCTTTAAAGACAGCAATCCTCCAAAGGGCAAGGCTCATAAAAATCTGATTCACCCAGGTAAACGTCATATAGGAATCGCAGTTATAATCATCAAAAGATCATCCTTACAGCCTACTTCCAATCACCCCTACTACTACACAGATGGGTCAAAAATAGATGAATCAACTGGAGCAGATTTTGTTTTACTAATCAATGACAGCATCATCATGACTAGTAAATTCTTACTAATTTCAAGGAATACAGTATTCCAGGCTGAGGCTATCGCCATCCTTGAAGCCATAAAGCATGCCTTAAACTCCAAATACCCAAAATCAACATTCTGGTCAGACAGCCAATCTACCCTTCTAACCATTAACATCCCACCCTCATCTGGACCAGTGCTTACATAGGCATCCAAGGCAATGAGCTATCTGACGCAGCTGCAAAAGAATCAACCAAACTTCCAAAAAGATGAACAATATCACCTCGCATGGTTCCAAGCATCCATAAAACACAATCTTAAATCTCAAAAATTAGCTTCATGATAAATAGTATGGACAATAGACCAGGGCAGAACAATTAACGAAATAATTCCAAAAGTCTCCGAGCCACACCTACTGGATAACCAGTATGTAAATTACTTCGTAACAGAACACGGTCCATTCCCAACTAACTTTAAAAAATAAATAGAACATCTTCATCTCTCGGTCTCTGTGACAAAGAAGGCAATCCTTTCCACTACATTACAGAATGCAGCTACATCGCACAGCATCATCTCAAATGCCCTCAAAACCTTAACTACACCTATTTTCTTCGATTCTGTCTTCGTTCAGCTCCCCACAAGAAAAAATTATCATTAATCGCTAAGCTCCTTACAGAAAAAGGTCTCGATCTCTGCAAGGACAAGAATCTTCCTTCTATCAGCTCGCTAGACGATTCATCAGGCTCAGACTTTTAATCTCCTATGTTTAAACAAACTTGAGCTTTTAGTTGGGGACTTCATAACTGAAATGACTGTTTGTTCCCTCCCAATCACAGAATCAAGGACTTTACAACCACACAATAGTTTCCTTCTCCATTTATATATAAATTTTCATTGTATCATTTACTTATACTTTTAAAAAATTCTTATCTTTAAATATTTTTTTTAAATTTCAATCTTTCATCCTTATACTGTCATTCTTGTCTGATATAAAACTGTAAAGGTTTGGACACTGTGAGACGCAATACAAGTCTTTAAGGCCACATCATTGTAAATCCTTCACTATTAACAGCATGGCACAGTTTTGGGACAACATTTTAACCCATGGAAGGTGCTGCTTGCTCATGATGGTGATGAGTGGACTAAACCCGATAACCAATTGGAACCGAACGGGGTTCACTCCCATCTCTTATGTATGATGTGCTTATGTATGTATGTCTCTTATGTATGTATGATGTCTCTTATGTGTGTCAGAAAACAGGTGTGAAATATTTTCAAAGGTATGCAGAATTAGATTTAGCATATGAATGTAAGGCAAATTCTGCATATTGCACTTGCATTTGAATGCTTGCAGAAAAGATTCTACTATATCAAAAGGTAAATTTAAAATATTTTGCAAGATATGCAAAACTCAATTTTAATTTTAATGTTCAAAAGTTGCAGCGCATTTTTTGTTTAACAAAATAATATTTAATGCTCACCCATGAAATATTTTAGTCACTAAATATATAAATTTTTTTAACACAGAAATGAAATGATTCTTGTGTTTTACTTTTCTTTGCGGTAAATTATACGGAATCTTCCACCCAAAAACTATTTTTAAAATTAAAAAAGAGATGCTCGAATCGCATTAAATCATAAAAATAATTAAATTTTCCAATTCATATCAGATTTAAAGACTTCATTTTATATGTAATTCACTAAGCACTGCACAAGTTCATAATATTAACATAGATTATTTCGGATTATAATAAATAAGATAACATTCGTAGATAAATATATATATAATTATAATGTGAATATGATTTAGTAATTAATTTAATAAATATAATTTAATTTGTACACTCACACATACACACACACACAAACACACACGCAAACACACAAACACACACGCAAACACACAAACACACACGCAAACACACACGCAAACACACACACACACACACACACGAACACACACACACACGCACACGAACATACACACACACACTTTATCGCACGCACATACGAACATACACACATGCACGAACACACACACACACGCACACACACACACACGCACGAACACACACACACACGCATCGAACGCACACACACGCACACACGAACGCACACAAACATATGTGTATATATATATATATATATATATATATATATATATATATATATATATATATATATATATATATATATATATATATATACATATATATATATATATATATATATATGTATTCTTTCTTGAATGTAATCAAAGCAATTATAAGTAAAATTTCTCTAACTGAATTATATGAATGAGTAAACAAGTCAAATTTCGATATCAAATGTTCGTTTCTAAATAAATTTGTTGAAATTTTATTTCTTAAAATTAATTTTTATATCAAACCTATCAAACCTATACAAAGGTTTAGACTACTATTATTAGCAGTTATTTTTATAACTTTTACGTACATACTCTAAAAACCCGGCTTAACAGGCATACATTTTGATACGATATTCAGAGATAATCCAAATATTAAAGTCAATTTTAAAAGTAATACTTCAAAAATAAATTAAAATAAAAAATATTTTGAATACATGGAAATATGAATTTTGGTTGACAAAATCTTTCTTTATCTATTCAGTCATAAAATTGCAGCTACTTAGCTTTTGGTAATTTCTTTAAAAATCTAGATACTTAATGTGAAAAGAAACTGTGCCAAAAGTAATTATTAAAGTTGCCAACTCAGAAATGATGTTTCGTTAATGAAAATCAGTCATAGTAAATAAAATAAGTGACAAGCATGTGAAATGTGTCATTGTGACTCCGTTATACAAGTGAAAACATTTCTGATGGTCAAGGATAGAGGAATATTCCACATAGATTTAAGTAATGACCAGATTTTAAAATATTGTTTCTTTTCCATGCTAAAATATACTCTGCTGTTTCGAAAGCAAGTCAACAAACAATGCAACTTATGTATCTTAAGATGAAATGAGAACATAATATTTAGAGATGAAAATCAATAACAACCTGAATAACAAGAAAAATCAGTCAGAAACGCATTATTCGGATAATTTGCACAAAGTAAAATAATCAAAGACTGGGAATTTTAGTGTTTCTGATGTTTCCCCTAAATCAGTTTAATTTAAGGAAAAGAATAGAGTTCTGTGGGTTTCACATTGTGTGCTTTAGTAATATAAAACTTATGATCTCTTGTTAGTAATAATTTTTTAATTCATAAATTTCTTATAAGGAATTAAAAAATAAGTATAAAATTCTTGAAATAATACGTTAAGAATTAATTTTATTTAGTTTTTGAATCGATCCAGTTCTTCAAAAAATTAAAATGAATTGACGTAAGGCAATTTCTGTTACTGATAAACACCATACATTAGAAATCCTTCTGGAATAATTAGCCTGACGGGTATTGAACATAGTCACAATTGTGCATACTTGGATGCTGCAGTAAGTCTGAAACACCATCAATTGAAATTACCTTTGACAATATCCACTAAGCAATCCAATGATAAAACGTCCCAATTCATTTGAATGTCTTCCAAATCTGTAATGAAGATTTACAAAGTAATGTACCGTATTCTCTCAAATGACAAAGTCAGAAAACTTTAAGAAACTCAGTAACCACCTGTTATGTGAAAGGTAGGAGAAACATAACATTCATAGTTCGTTTTTTAACAGTGATTGTAACGAATTTGTATCTTTACCCTGCAATTTCTGATCTACAATGGGATATTTGAACGTTGCATTTGTCAGTGTTAATCCTTGAAGTCATAGACATAAATTAGTAATTACTTATAAAGACATAAAAATATAATTTCCACAACTTCCACTTCCACGCTGACCGTCCTGTCTAGTAATCAGAGTGCCTAACTGTGGATAGGGAGGTCCTGGGTTCGAATCCCGGTTCGAGCATGGATGTACTTTCTCTCTCTATCTATCCTGTCTCTGTCCTTTCTGGGTGTTAATGAGGTGTGAATGGTTGCCTTCCCTATAAACAGGTCTCTATGGCATGTGAGTACTGAAGCACTCGGATTCCACACCGAACATGGTTCAGTTTGAAAATGTGGAGCAGCGCACCCCATACTGTCAGCCTTGCTCATAACTTCATAAATGTCTCTCCATTATACTTCAATGATCATAAAATAAAGTGTCAGCATTCTTTCAGTGCCAAATTAATATTTCGTCTTTTTAGCTTTAATAACATAAACGATGTTCTTTTCACTTTCAGCTATTCAGTAAATACACTTTAATTAAAAAAATTTATCTCATTAAATGTTTAATAATTCCATTTATAAAATTTTTATATATCTATACGTGTGTGTGCAAGACTAAGATTCACTTATTCCTATTATTTCAAAAATTTCCTAATTTACAATGAGGATACTTCAGCAATTTTTGAAATGACTTTTTGTGGAAAATGCATTTCTGATGAAGTCAAAAGTTTTAAAATCCAAATGTATTATAACTTTTAAAAGGAGCAAAATATGACACTGTTTCTATCAGGATGGCTTTTTTTAATGACAAATTCAATTTACAAGAAATGTAATATTTGCAATCATCAAAATTTGTAACTTCTGAAACAATACTCTTAGTACAACCAATAATATTCTCATATAAGAATTTGACTATTTCATTAGCTTGTAAATAAGACTTCTTTAAGTCAACAATCTGTATAGACAAAATCTTTTTTCTGTGCCCTCTGAAATTTTATTTGGAATTAAATGGAGAATGGCTGCTCGAAATTCAATAGAACTAAATCGCATTTGATGTTGTTATTTACCTACTTTGTGCTTTATAGGCCATATTTAAAATATAATAATCTATACATTTTGAAATTTTGAACACAGCGCTTATAACTCATTTAAGTCATAGTTAACACGGCATAAACAATAAGCACTGTTTTTCCTGTCATGATGGGCATGACTCTTGAGCTCTACTACCTTCAGGAATGGTTATGTGTGATTCTCTCCAGCCTTAAAGCTGCTATCAGAGGAAAACACTGGGAAGGAAGAAAAAATATGAGCAGCTTCAAATCTTTCCCTCTTTCTATATTTCAACATTTTCTTTAACAAATAATTTTCACTTTTATAAAAAATATTTTGTATGATTGAAATTATTTTTGGGAAATAAATTATTTAGCACAATACTAAGTAATGATTAAAAAATATTTAAAATAGATTTTTTCTTACTCTAAAGGAGGGTAAGGGGTGACCAAATCTTCGATACAAGCCGGAAGGAAACTGCTCCTAATTTTTCGCTTCCCGGTAACACCTGTGAACCAAGTCACGAAGGGAAGTACCATTATCCGTGCTACTTCACCACAAATCCGTTTACAGAGTGGGTCACATTCATTCCCCATTTCAGAAGAAACGAAAAGAAACTATAGAAAAAAGGAACATCCGTGCCCGAATGGCGGTTTGAAGACGCAACCATCAGTGTAGGAGTCAGGAGCGCCAATCTTTCAGCCACTTGCTGGTGTCTAAATTAGTAAGAATCATAACTGCTAGAAATAGCAAATTTTCCCGAATGTTAGAAACGCTTTTTCCACTAATGAGTTTGGACCGTAAGTATACTTTAATCTATAAATCTTTTAGTTCATTAAGAATTCATACATTCATAGACACAATATCACTTATGTATTGAACAAAGTAGACATCTATGGTGAGATAGCAAATGAATTAATATAGATAAATGGCATGTAGGTAAATAGAACATAAGTAGACTGCTATCCACTGCAAGCATACTAGTCATCTAATTTTCTATCTGTATATACCACAGAATAGAACTGGAGGTTTTCTGCTCCATACACTAAATTTTACTGTCGACTGCTTATGCCTGATTTTACTTGTATAATCCTGTTGAAGTATTTTCCCAAATACCTTAAATATTAAAATATTAAACAAAATGACTATTTTTTCTTCTATACTTTGTGGTAATTTGTTTATATATATATATATATATATATATATATATATATATATATATATATATATATATATATATATATATATATATATATATATATATATATATATATATATATATATATATATATAATTATATATATATATAATTATATATATATATATATATATATATATATATATATATATATATATATATATATATATATATATATATATATATATATATATATATATATATATATATATATATCTATATATATATAACCTGTAAAGATCTCTTATATATATAATTTTTGGATTAACAATACATAAAGATACTTCAATTACTTAAATTTTCTATCATATTGTATATTTGAAATTCTATCTTTTCTAATTATGTGTAAATATTTCATCAGGTAAAATTTGTATATTAAATTTTCTATTTTTTGGACCCTTTTTAATAAAATTAACATTTAAATGAAATCACGTTTAAAAACAAAAATTGTGTTATAGCAATGATAAGTAAAGATTATTATCACTGGGTCTAAAATATAATCACTAAATATGAATTTTTGAAACATTTAGATAAAATATAAATTTTAACATTATTATAAGTATTTGAAATAACTTTTATAATTCTATAAGCAAAAATTTATCGATTTATTAATGTTTATTCAAGGAACTTAAAGAACAGGAGACAACTTTTGAAAGTATTAATTAGAGACTTCAGTTTCCGTATTCAAATTCAGTATCTAATAATTTAGCAGCAAATTGGGGACTGTTTATTTTTTTAATCACTTTTATAGAGAAAGAACTAGTTTTCTCAAACTGACAGGGTGCAGTAAAATAGTTATAAGAATCGAAAGTTCACGTAAAATAAAAAAAATATAAGCATTGAATTTTAAAAACAGATTACTATTTCTCTCACACTTTAAAATAAAAATGCTATTGAAAAAAACATTGTGTATAAAAACACAATGAAACTAATATTAATACTTAAAAGAATTCTTAATTTAATTTTATAGTTGAAAAATCCGATAAAATGATCACTTATGTTTTCTATTAAAATTTAACATTTTTAAAACATCATTTATTATTACTATTCATTCCGTACCACGACAGCCCACGAGGCCTAAGGCCTACAGTACCCATAACTGTTTTTATGACAGAGGGCCCTAGGAGTTGAAGTGTACGTCACAGTTAGGTGGTCAGCCTAACGTGTGACCCCTAGAATTCAGCTACCAAGCATGCTTGGTACTCAATTTATCGACCCACTGAAGGGATGAAAGAATGAGTTGACTTTGCTGAGCCTTAGAATTGAACCTGGAACCTGTGCTTTTGGAGAATTAAGCACTGCCACTAAGCCATCGATCTTCTCTCTTTTCATTTATTATTTTCTCAATTATTTAAATATACGATATTACTTACGTACAAATTACACCTAAATCCACAAAAATAAAGTCCTCAAATGAAACTTGGATCAGTAATGAGTTTCGTTGTCGAAACTCAAATCAACTTATCACAAGTAATCAGGCAAATTTACCTGGTTTTCTTCAGTTAAGGTGATTTCTGTAATAAATCCTGAATGACAAAATGGCGATTTACGTGAAACTTAGTGTCTATTTCATATGGTTATTACAAGCCATGATCTCTCTTTGAAAGAGTATCACGATATTAGCTTTGAATACTTTGATTATATTCCGATGCATATGTCACAAAACGGAAGAGTCACTTTAGCAAGAGGAATTCAACACGAATTTATTTAAATCTCCAAATTTCACTATCAGCATTACCGTTGACTATGTACAAATTGAAAGGTTTAAGATTGTTCAGTAAAAATATAGATCCAAATGTCCCAATCATAAAGTAAAAACTTGTAAAAAAAAATCACAAAATAAGCGAATGGAAGATGCATTTAAATAAGTTCGCAATAAAGATATTTTTGGTAGTTTCATTTACTTAAATGGGAATTAAAGTTACGTCTTTGGAACTGTTAAAGACCAGCCACTAATTCATTAAAACGCTAGTGTTTTAAAATTATATATTCATAAAAGCAAAGGCTTATAGCACTTGTAACTAATCTTTAGCATTACGTACTGGAAAGCCCAAGCACCCATCTAGATAGAATTACAATATTCATATCGTGTTACTTAACCGCTGTGCTACTATTATGAGTGATTTGTTGTGATTAAATGTTATAATAAATGTTTCATTCTATCAACTCTGGAAAACAACCTACTTTTTTATTCCTTGAATCAATATATCCTTTATTACATTCATAATTTAATATATAAGCTCTCTTCATTTCAATCTAAATTCATTTTTGAATTTCATTTTATTTTAAGAGAATATTGTAACTTTTTACTATACGCTATTTCATAACTAATCATTTCAATGAAAAAAGCTATGAATAACGCTAACATTCATTAATTCTGCATTTCTTTTTACATAGACTGAATTAGGAGTGAGAAAACTGTGGTTTCAGTTAGGATGCTAAAAAACTTTTCAATTTTTTTAATTTTTCTATTCATATGGAAAAATGTAAAGCTTATTCATATGGAAACATAATTTTGACATGCAATACTCAGGTAAAATTTTAAAAAAATTACTCCTATGTAATTAAATTATTTTTGTTAAAATATATTTTCTTAACAAAAAATAATAAATGTGGATTACACTTAAGAAATTTAATTTACCACTGTTATTAATGACATTTTACACGTGCAATGACAAAATAAACGTGATTTATTTAACACATTCGTTTGTATCCTAATGAACTCTAAGGTTTTTCAAATTTTCGGCACCAGAATGCTGCAGTTGTGGAACGAATATAAATTTTTTTTTGCTTAAAGTATAATATTCAGCAGTTACCTTCTCATATTTCTTTTCATCTTGTCTAATAAATTTCTTGCTTCATTTAAATCTTTAATCCTTTCTGAGAACTGTTGACAAACGGGTAGTCGGACAGGCCGACGCCAAGTCCACTTCCTTTTGGTATTCAAAGACAAGTGTAGGCTTATAGAACTTATTAGCAGTCTAATGGTGAAACTGCTAATGATAAAACATTTTAACAAATTGTAACAAGCAAAATATAAGCATGATGTTTATGAATATATATTTCTTCTGAAATTTGAAGTTTTTATTAAATTAATTTTTAATTAGAAACAGATAAAATGATTTTGACATGGCTGTTATTATAAAACACGTTTGAATCAAATGTTAGTGGTGGTTACATAAAAAATAGCACAAATATACTTGAAAAACAGTCCTTAATTAAACATGAACTGATTTTAATACCAAAATGTTTCTTTAAAATTAAGGAAATTAATTAATATGACTTATAATAATGATTTCTTAAAGCATCATCACTATTGGCATTTGTTTATTGAAATGCTTGATTAGTTTTAAATATCATGTTATAGATTGCAGAACAGGTAAAAGAATTTATTATTCCAATATTATGTGTTTAAGAAATTTGTGGAATAATCTAGATATTGTATTCCCAAAGTTTTTAGAGAGAGACTCGTATGTATTTTTGTGAAATATTGGTTCTTGGAATCCATTTGATGGAATATCGATATTAAATCCCTTAACGCATTCATTCTTAGAGCCAGGATTTCAAATGAAAAAAATATAGATAAAATGAATATATATATATATAGAGAGCACAAATATCAATTTCAAACATAATATTCGAAGAAAGAATTTTCGATTGTATGTTTGATATACATGTGCGTGCTTTATTTACTGAGTCACTATTGAAAAAAATAATTCAAGTATTATTCGAAATACTTGCATTTCATTTCATGTTAGATATATATTTTTAATATACATAAGGCCATGTCTTATGTATAACAAGTAATTGAATAATATTTTATGGATGAGAATGAGCAAAACATTCAAAATAAGTTTTGGTAAGTGATTAATTGTCTCAAAAACGACAATTAAATAATCATTTACTTTACAACTATTTATTATTTTAGAAAAAATAAGATCTTAATTTGATTATCTTATGTTTTCTCTAAAACCAAATGAAGTTATTATTTAATTTCAAATAATGTCAAACAAATACTGTTTCTTCTACTAAATGCACTAAAAATAATGAATTTGCAAATTTTATTTGAAAATATGGCTTAAATTTTGGACAGTTCAGGGAAGGCAAATAAGTTAAATTTCTCATTAATCAACGCCTTAAATATTTAAATATATATTTCATGGATTTGCTTGTAATAATTTTTAAAATGCTTAAAGTGAATGGCCGATAATAAACACAATTTAAATATTAATTTAATCAGCCTGCATTTAAAAGGCTTCGAAATTCATTAAAAGTCTAATTCATCTGAAGAAACTCGTATATAATTTATGATGACATTATAATTGATGGTAAGTGTCATTAACAAGAGCGAAGTTTTAAAAACAGATGTAATCTAATGTAAGTGGCAATTATCACTGTTTTAACAAAATCTGTCAAGAATTTATTAAAATTCAGTTTTATTACACAAGAAACTGACACTTTTGGTAAAATATTCAAAATTATATGATAACTAAAATTAAAATAAATATATATTTTAGCATCCATGCTAAATTTTTATTCGCGTACAAATGTTTAGGTATTTTAAATATGCATTTTCAAATCAAATGAATGTAATTTTTATTAAGTCGACACTGATGTGATGTGTAATTTTCAAAATGTTTTATTTTAATAAATATATTTTCATATATTATGCATTTATTATTTAATATCAACATTAATATTTTTTTCAAAAGAAATCATTTTACGTATACTAAGCTTATTGTAATCAATTTGATTAAAATTATATTGTGTAGAGAAAGTTTTTATTTTACAGATGTGACACACAAATTATATATAAGACATGCAAGAATATATGATTTTTTTTTTCTAATCTAATTCCTGAATTTTATAATAACATAATTACATCTAATTAACTTATTTATAATTATTTACATTTTGGAATGTGTATATTAATCTTTTATATAATTTTATGTTATATAACTCAGATTTTTTATTTGTTATATAACTGTGACATTTTAACTGTTTCAGAGTATTCTCCTAAATGTACAAAACATTGCATTTGAAGATATTTTTTCCTTTTAAAAATTTAATATTTTTGTTATTTAACAATTGCTTTAATCAATTTTTCAGTAATTTTTAATTAATAAAATAGCACAAAAAACATTGCTTATAACAAAATAATTTTATAAGGAAACAAATTTATGTTTTTTACATTAATATGTAGAATAGCGTTAGTCCATTGTCAGCATTAAAAATTTTGAATCTTAAGCAAAATGAAATGCTTTGAAATGGGTGTGACTGGAATTGTAGTATTATCAAAATTATTTTTATAGTACCATATGCCATCAATCGGCTCAGGACTGTTATACTAGTATTTACATCAAAATTTATTAGATGGATACTTTTGAATTACTATTCTTCCCATCCCAATTTAAAGGTCTTAGCAAACATTAACTTGAAACAGCATTCAAATAATGGCAGTCAGTTTTACAATTGCATACATATACTTGCTATAAAACTTTTTTACCTCTGATGCCATTTTTTAAAAATTAGTTTAAAAATGCATCTTAAATTACTTCAATTCTTCCGCAGATTCTTATGTAAAATTATTTTGAAAAAATTTTCAAGATGAAATGGAATATAATTAAATATATCTTCATACTAAATAACTTCTGATGGAAAATAAAAATATTGTATACAAAAACAAATACTGCAGAAGTTTCTCAATTTTTCGGAAATTAATTTTTAAAGAGAAAGTTTTAAAATTACCTTATTAAAACTAATATTTCATGCTAAAATTTAGGTTTTAAAATATATATTTTTTATTGGTAATATTAACTAAAGAATGCACATACTCATATGCATGCATGAGAATGCGTGCACATCTTTAACAAGTGTATACAAATCACAAATTAAATCCCTCAAATTGCCACGCTATTGCAAGCTAAAGTATGTGGTGTTACTATGATCGCTTCTTTAATTTTATATATCACGCGTTCGATAATGATGATCGAAGTAACTAAGAAGGAGTTTTCTCTGTCTGCAATAAATTGCAGCGAAATTAACGAAATTACTTTCAATGACATACATTTATATCACAGAGAGAAACATAATCACAAAATCACAACTTGAAACGGACCATTATGTCAGCGAGGAATCAACTTGATCTGATCGAGATACCTTAATGATTGCTGTTAGTTCAAAATTTTCTTTGAGGTCAACATCTTAACGTGACGTCGAAAAGCGTAACAGCATTTAAACGTTAATTGCATCACTTAAAGTGAATATTTCTAAAGTAATCACACCAGCTGGCATGATTCAAAGTAAAGTACTGACCAAACTCACTTGCGTCACGATTAAAGAACTCATCACCAAATCGTGCTTGCGAGGAATGGGAAGGTGAAATAGATTAGTAGCATCAGTCCTTCAATAATGTGAAATATATAACACGTTTTGATAATATTGGCAGAAGTGTAGCAATAAGAGGTTATTATTATAAGACCCTCTTTAAGGGGGCGATATTTATTATTTTTTTTTTCAGATACTAAAAGATCATTGTTTTTGGTTTGATTTGATCGATAATATTTTAACTCTTAGTAAAAGATTTTAAGAAAAAAAAATATAGAAATTTTTCATGATTATTTAATCAATAAAATGAATTTACTTAAATTTTATTTATCACCATTCAAATCAGATATTGAATTTGAACCTTTTTTCTGCATTGATGTCTCAAGGAGTAAAAGATTAATAGAATATTTAACGTAAAATTGACAGTCAAAATCTGTTTTCTACGACGATTTCATCACCAAATTAATGAATCAGTTTTTAAACATTTATGAATTCACACGTTTTCAAATACATTTTATGTTGAGCTTGAGTGAATTAAAGCAAGAAAAAATTAAATGATAATAAAATCTAGCCTTCATTTATTGATATTAGTTAACAATTTCTTGAAATACTTCCTATCAATTATTAAAAACCAGAAAGTAAATAAAAACAAATAATAGTTTTTAGTAAGTAGTAATATCCTGTTCACGCTGAACTCTTAAAAACCCTTAAATCTCAACAAAATTTTTTTGCGGGTGGCAATTTGTGATTTAAGAAAGTGGAATTAATTTATCTTACATTGAAATTGATTTACTTTCCTCTTGTTTCCTGATATATAATTCTCAATGTTAATTGAAAGATTTGAAATCAGTCAAAGTTAACATAAAAAAGTAAAGTTTGAAAAAAATTGAGAAAATTATTTTTAAAAGTATTAACTAAGCGTTAAAATATTATGTTAAGGTTGAGAAGAAACAGATATGTCAATGGCATTCTTTGATTTCGTATACATTATTTAAAATAAAATTTTCCCAGGTAAATGTAATAGAAAACTTTCTCAACATTGAAAATTTCAATAAGTATTACTTAAAATATTGACTAGCAATAATTAGGGTTTTAGACATAAACCAATATTTTAAAAATGAGTTTTGAATGTAAGGCAAAGCGAAAAATGTTTTTAGCGTGATGTTTAAATTAAATCAGATTTAACTTTAAATTGATTTAAAAAGTACAATGCAAACTAGATATTAATATTTTCTCAAAAATAGTGGATTTATTTTTCTTCTATCTATGGCTCAAAGCGTATCTATGTACTCATTATTAATTATTTAAAATTTGGCTTATTATGTTTAAGCAGTATTTTTTCTAACCATACATTTCCACACATATTATTTCGTTTTGATCAACAACAAATGTGTACGATTTTGGTACAATGAAACTATCAATAAAAATGTTGAATGCGGTGTCCCGATTTTAACAAATATTCATATCCTTGCCACGAGAGGCTAATTAAAATAAAGAAAACAATTTAAATTAAAATAATTTCATAGTTCTAAGAAGTTTATAATATTAAAGGAAACAACTCAAATTAGTATTGAAAATGATTTCTGTAACAGAAAAGGATTATTATGCCTTAGGTGAAAGACAATCAGTTTATTTTTAGAATGTTGTTATCAGAAAATTAAAGTTTGCTTAGATTTCACACAGTGTAAAAAAAGTAATAGAATTTTAAATGTTGAGGTTAGTGGGGTTGCGATTTATTTTAAGTAACACGTTTTATTTTAAACTGGACGAAACAAGAGGAATGAGTAATAATTGTTAAGAGCATTAAATTGAATTTTTAGAATTTACTCTTGTTGAGAGAGGCATTAAAATTTCCATGAAAAATTTCATAAGTTGAACCTCACTTTTATTTTGGTGTATCGCAATAAACTAATGTTTTATTAGTTATTTTTTGGTATTATGAAGCAAGTATTTTATTTAAAAGGTATTCTAAAGTATGCAAAGTTTCGATTTGATTGTAAGCAATTTGAGATTAGATGTTAAGCATATTTAATGAAATTAGTTACATTTTTGTTTTTATTTCATAATTAAAAACCATAAAAAATATATTTAATTCTAATGTTTACGAATATCTAAAACTTTCGCTTAATTTTCTTAAACATAAAGGAATAAGCGGACAATGACTCATTCAGAGAAGTATAATCTTCAGTACAAGAAACTACATAAAATTAAACTTAAATCATTCTTTTCTTTTATCAGTGTTGATAACATTAAAAAAATAGCCAAAGACTACAGAAAATGAATATTATATGAATAACACATTTTCTTAACTTAGCTTAACTTTTTTCAACTATTTCGTTAAAGAATTAAAAGAAATTTTTTTCATCCATAGTACAAAAAAAAAATTGCTGAACTTCAGACCATTACCACTAAATTTATTAAAGCTTTTAATTTAAGAAAAAAATGTCGTGAACAACTTTTATTACATGGGACATTACATCTAAGACAACATATCATACACTTCACTAAGATCTTTGTCAACAAGGCTTAACCCTTCCGATAAACTTAACAGTTTCCCATTGCATCTTAGCAATCTTCCCACGACGTAAATCACCCCAAGAACTCGAGTCCCTATCGAAGAAATGTTATCAGGGGAAAAACTAAGCAGATCGTCACGGGTGTGTAAAAAATACCTCCTCCAGATCCGACAGGAATGGGATAATGGTGGGAAAAAAAAGGAAAACGACTTGAAAGGTGAGATTGAATTTTTCACGCCAGTAGCCGAAAAAGCTTTTTATCGCACAACTCTTGATTTCTTTTTTTCTTAGTCCACCTCAGTTTGAAAAGACGTCGAAGTGGTGAGTAGAAGACATAAAAGAAGAGATTTAGAGACACGTGTTTTATGTCCGTGTAATCGCGTATTATACGGCTCCAGAAAACCCTTCTTTCCCATTCTCTTCAAGTGATTTTACTGGTGAAATCGCTTTCAGAATCGGGTTGCATGGTTGCTTTTCGGGGGACGTATCCAAAGTTTATCGCTGTTTTAGATCCTGATATCTTTATAAATTAATTTTCGAAAGCAATGAAAAATGATTTTTAACTATTTATTCAGACACTTTTTTGACTTACAAATAATGTGACAGAATAAGACATTTTTATGAATGGTACTGTAGAATTGCAGACGCTCTTTTCTTAAAGAGCACCATTAAAAATAATTTAAGAAAATTTTATTTTTAATATTTCACTGCAGGGGGGAAATATGGAAATGCATGGTTACGCATTTCCCTTTATTATATGCTATTTTACACAAAATATTTTTGGGTATTTTATTGTGAATATATATACATTATTATTATAATAATCCCAAATATTTATAAACGCTGCAATTACTGTTCAAGAACATATTATTTGCAAATTCACTGAGTTTAAATGCGTTAAAAATATTTATATCCATATACACATAGAAAAAAATAATGAGTGATTTTACTTTAAATAAATATGTACCGCAAAAAAACAAACAAACGGTATATAAGTATATTAGAAATATATTTGTGATAACACTTACGAAATTTATTTTATATATATTATTTTTGTGATATTAATAATAGGTATTTTATTTTTACATTGTATCTGATCTTAGGAAAGTATAATAAGATATTTTAATACATGTGTACAGTAAAACGAGAAAATATATACGGAAACAAGGAAATCTATTTAAAAGTTATTTTATCCATATATTTCAGAAATAAGGAATATTATGTAAGTATAAATATACATTTTATGTAATTTATTTTACTAAATTAAATAATTGTACTAAATTGTTCTCAATTTGTCTAAATTGTAAACAAGCAAAATCATCTTTACTAAAATAAAATTTCATTAAACCGTGATTATTTATAACGTTAATATGACTTTTTTGGATAGTTTCTTAAACTGTGTTAAATCATGTAAAATAGTATTCTTTTATTTTCTTATATATTATTATTATATTCTTATATACTTCATATTATATTCCAATACTCTCTTTATTCGTTAAATATTATTATTCAATACTCTTTATTATTTACCTTGTAAAAGTATAGTGATCTTCATTTTGGTTTAATTAAAATTGTATTTTGGGAATGAAAAAAAGACCAAACTTTATAATGATACAAATTTAGCTGTTGTTTTACTCTCTATTGAATAAATTTTCTTTTAATAGATTTGTTTTCATACTTTTGTACATTCTTTTTTAATTTAATCTACTCACTTTATGTGGGCTCATTCTTTCTCAGTGATAAATATTTTATAAGTTAATATATTTTAGCTAATCAAAAGGGAATAACATCATTTTTAAATTCCGTAAGTAACTATGATGATAAAAAGAAACACAAAATAAATTAAATACATAAATATTGCTGAAATCATATTTTATTTACGAAATCAGTAATTATATTTGTTGACAAACATTTTATTTACTTTAAAATATAGAAATTCACACTAGCTACATTATACATTTTTATGTGAGATATTGCTAAGTCCAATTTTAGACGTAATGTTAATTTCAGAAAAATAGGATCAATTTGATAAAAAATATTAAAGCAAATTTTTTTTCAAATTTAATTATGAAGCATTTTTAATAATAACAGCAAAATTCATAATTAAAATTAATAATTGAGATAATTTTCTAAGCATTTGGTTTAATTTAAATGCACACACATTCAGTTTCATTTTACTATTTTAAGTTTAAGATTATCTTATTTTAAATATATATGAATTCACAAGACATTTTTTGTGAAATTTTAATTTTGTATTCTCTTATACAGAAATAAAATTTAAATTTAGTAAAAAAATATCATTATAATATTTAATGATATTTGAAAACATTAATAGGGCGGTATTTTATATTATTTAATATTTTTTAATTGAAATTTTGAACTTTGCTTATGCAATTTAATTTTCTCTGCATTAAAGAGTTATTTTATTTTATTCTAACATGATAGTTTTGTAAATAAAATATAAAATCCATTTTATTGAAAAATTTTCTGCAAGAAATATATTCCAATTTAAACATTTTACCAACAAATTTTACATTAATACAGTATTTTGTAAGTATTTTCATTAAATTTAAAATTTAGGAATCTCAGTAAGATTTGCAGTGAAGAATTATTTGCACTACATTTATTTTACAAATAATTGTTTTTAAAACTGGAAACATGACAGTACATTTAATATCCATTATAAGAAGGTCACATGTTTAAGCTATTTTTTGTTTTATTTTGTTTCCGCTTGACAGTCTCCGTTTCAGAAACAGAGCAAAGGAATGTTCTACAGTGTCGACTACAAACGGGTTACAGATTTAATCTGTCAAAATTCGGCCGAAAGGGCCAAGATAAAATTGCAGGCAATTTAATCATTCCTGAGTCTTTTTGTGACTGATAACGTGGCGACAGATCGTAAATTCTTTTCATCTATTTTCATTCGTGTTTTGGACAGAAACAATGTTTTTATTTCATTTGGCATTATTCAAGAAAAGACACTAGTTCTGTTGATTCCTTATCTACTGATAATAGAAAGTGAAATATGCAACAGGTTGTATGAATATCTTAAAAGAATGATTAGTTATATTAAAAAAAATGTTAAGCTAAATTTTGAAATTTCAGTAAATGTGTTGAAAAGAGCCATAAATAAGCGGATATTTTAATTATATTATAAAACATTTTCCAATATAAATAATCATAGGATACAAATCGTATAAGGATTATATTTTAAGTACATAAAAAGTATGTAAAACATTTTAAGTACTTTAAGTATATAAAGCAATTTCTTAAGAAATATCTTTTAATGGATATTTCCCTACATAATATTATAATAGATATTTTATATTATAAAAGTGGGTTTTTGTTGAAACAACAACTGATATTTTTAATTAAAACTGATTATTATGGGTTAAATATAGTAAATTATAATACTTTGAAATTATGACTAATAATTTTTGTAAGTTTATGAGTGATAATTAAAGAGTACAGCACTTCAAGAAGTTAAAGTTTTAAATATGATTTTAAAGTTTTGGTTAATGGAGATCAAATCTTTGTTGTACAGTTAAGAATTTTTGTTTAAAAATAGCCTTGTTTATAATTTTGAGAATAAAATATTAAAAGCTAAAAACTTTCAGAAACAATTAATTTGAAAAAGCTTTCGAAATATAGTTGTAAAACCAAAAGAGATCTAAAACAGAAGTATTGCCTTCAAAGGTAAACATTTTTTTCTAGAAGTTTTACTTTTCTTTTTAGATGTAATTTAATGCAACATGATTATGACAGAGAAAAATATCGCAAGCAAAATACGAGGGGAGTGTCCAAGAATATGGAAAATTATGTTGCTATGTGCCATCATAAATTTTACAAAAGTTTAATCAGCTGCAATCAAGCTACTATTGTGAAGAGGCGTTTTCTTTTGACGAAAGAAAATTTCCTGCGCTTGATTTCTCGACAATTCCCGAAATAAAGAAATATATGAATCAAAATATTTTGGGCTAAATATATAGCAACATTTTCTATGAATCACATCTTGCTAAAGTTAAATAATATGAATAAAACTAACTTGTGTTTGCAATGATATGTGTCAAATAAATAAGAGAATAATCTTCCTTGTCTCTGATGATAGGTATTCCACAAAAGCGTCAATTGATTTATTTAACATAATTTTTTAATCTAATTTTCACAAATGAAACAGATTATTTCATCAAAGTGACACAATTGTTTCATTTTAGCAATATGAAATACCAAACTTACTAATCTATATTCTTGTAATTCAAGTATTATTTTTAATTTGCTCAGTTTAAAATGTTTTTCATATTATTTCAGTCGTACCATGTAATTTATTTTATTAATTCTGAGCAGTTGAATACCATGACTCAAATTCTTAAATCCGTATATTTTCAGCATCATAAAAAAGAAGAATTATTATACTCTTAAAATAAAAATTAGATAATAAAATTTCATAAATTCTGATGCATGAAATAATTAAAATTAAAAATTTAACAACCTGTGAAAATGCATTTAAAATATTAGATTTTTACTTCATTTGTTCATATTTCAGCAGGACATAATATTTAACTTAAATTTTCTTTATTTTTAATTGTATATGTACAGTGTGTATATATATTGTATGTGGTTGTATGTGGCGTACTCGCGGGATTTGTAGAGCAAGAACCACACAATTTAAAGTAATTCAATTGTATTTAATAACAGAATGCCACAAAAATATAGCTGTTTCAATATATATATATATATATATATATATATATATATATATATATATATATATATATATATATATATACATACATATATATATATAATTGTAAATATTTTATTAAAGTTAATGAAATGCCAAATGAAGAATAATAAAGTAAAATTACGAACTATAGTAAGAAAATGTTCCGTCTGCTTACTATATTTTATATTTTCATTTTATTATTCTTCATTTATCATTTGATTATATTTATAAAAAAATTAATATTAATTATATTTTAGTAATTTTATTTAAGCTGCTTTCGCTCTGAATGTATTGCTAAGCGTATAATTTATATATATTAGGTCAACCAGAAAGTTCTGTCCGTTTTAGAATGAAACAAAGGAATGCATTTTTTCATACTTTGGATAAACTTTATTGAATAATATCATTGATATCATTATTTATGACTTCTTGCCAGCGTGATGGCAATTTGTATATCCCATTTTTAAAAAAATGTATTGTCTCTAGAGTCCAAAAATTGAACCAGCATTTGTCTGATATCTTCTTCGTTCTTGAATTGTTTGCCCTGCAAGAAATTTTGTAAGGACAGAAACAAGTGATAATCAGATGTTGCTAGGTCCGGAGAGTATGGTGGATGCGACAGAATTTCCCAGCTTAGCTCTGCGACTTTCTGACGAGTCCCCAAACAGCGTGTGGCCTGGATTTGCCATGCAGCAGTATGATGTCCTTTCTATTGGACATCGCCGGCCTCTTTTCTTGGAGTGCTGTTTTTAATTTAACCAATTGCTGACAGTACCTCTCCGAATTTAGCCTTTCGTTTGGTATCAACATCTCAAAATATATTGGTCCTGGAATGTCCCACCATATACACAACATTCTCTTGTTCACGCTCAACTTCGGTTTAGAGGTAGAGGAGGCAGGTTTTCCGGGTTCACAATATGTCCTTTTTCTTATGATGTTTTCATAGGTAATCCACTTTTCATATCCATTTATGATCCGGTCCAAGAAGGATTCGATTTTGTTGCGTGCAAGCAGAGATGTGCATATGATGATTCGATCGTTCAAATTCTTCTCACTTAACTTGTGTGGCACTCATCTCGAATACTTCCACACAAACCCTAGTTTCCGAATATGATCCGAAATGGTTTGTTGAGCTGAATCAAGCCTTTCCACAATATCCGATGTTGTCAAAAAAGGATCTTGCTCTAACATGATCTTGACGGTATCGTCGACGATCAAAAATGTTCGCCCACAGCGTAACTTATCCGAAAGGTCGAAATCACCTACATGAAATTTTTTGAACTATCTTCTGCATGTTCTATCAGAAACTGTACCTTCACCAAACACGTTCAATATATATATATATATATATATATATATATATATATATATATATATATATATATATATATATATATATATATATATATATATATATATATATATATATATATATATATATATATATATATATATATATATATATATATATATATATATATATATATATATATATATATATATATATATATATATATATATATATATATATATATATATATATATATATATATATATATATATATATATATATTGATACTGATATACTGCTAGCCATTAAAAGAAAAAATACACCTTTCAGTAGATTCGGATTAATCGATAAGGGTAGCCATCTGAAGGGCTGAATAAAAAAAAAATTAAAAATGCTTATGGCATTTTTCAGTCAATTGTCACTTTTTAAGATGTTTCAAATAATCATAAAAATACTGAAGAGACAACATCAGAATTCGAATGAAGCTGGATCGTCGCCTATGAAAATTGTGGATCATCGATCCTCGACTGTGTCACTTCTAATATATACAGTTTAACCAGTGTAATATGAATATAGAATCAATTGATTGATGTGTGTTATATTGAATGGTATAAGGTCTCAGTGCCTTCCCATACCTAAATCCGAGAGAATCGATATATTTTCAGGTCAACTATGCATAAGCATACAAAAAAAATGATCATTAGTCAGGAAAATAAATTCGGTGGCAGCATGTCCAGCATCCTATTAGCAGGCCAACCATTATTCGAGCTACAATTGGCAGTGCTGCTTAGAAGTATATGTCGACGATAATTTTAACGGAAATCAGTGCATTTCTGACTTAATAATGCCAGTAGTTTACTTTATCTGCTACACTTGTAAATTGCCATCTTTCAGCAAGATAATGTAGGGGCACATGTTATCAGTTGTCTTCTAACTTTATTAGATATAGATAAGTCGTTTGCCATTCTGACACACATGGTCTTCACACCTACTATCTGATGAAAACATCTAGCCACTAGTTATTGAGAGACTCGCCCGATACCACTCTGAAGTTACTACAGTTGATGAAGGCTTACACAGACTTTTAAAAGTCTGAAATCAGCAGTCTTTTTCTGTCGTTTAAGCACAATGTGATTCCATGGAAATTTTAGTTGCCATTTATCGACACTGCTTATACTAATTTCACATCCATGTAGCCTATCAAAGTGCTTGCAAATTTATTCATTTTTCCTTCATTCTGTGCATTTTACGTGCAAGAAATACAGATTTTTGCTAGCGTTCTTTCATAATGAACAATTTTATTCATTATTGTACGCATATATAATATTAAAATAACTATATACCAACTTTATTATATTATATAATAAATATAAGTATATAAATAACTCTACAAGAAACAAATCGCTTTAAGTGAAATTTAATTTTAAGAAAAAATACAACTTTATTTTATTACATAAAGATTTATCACTTTTTCTAAGGAAACTTTAAATAAAACGGACACTCATTATTCACGAAATGGAAGTGTTAATAATTTATTATGTAAAGAGAATATGAAACTTTATTGTACATTAGACATCACTATAGAAAGATAAGGGTTCTGAATGTTGCTTAAGGCCTTTCCCTTATAGTAAATGACTTTTTTAAATTATTATTTAATGTGGAAATAAGAGATTTGTAAATAAGAATATTAGAATGTATATATACACATATACATATTCTTATTAGAACACATACTTTCTCTCAAGTAAGGGTATATACATTTTATTATTAAGCTTGTATATTGTTTTATTATTAATTTTCACGGAAAAATATAATCATTTGTGATTGAACATTCTTTTATTTTTGTGTTCATGTTTCTTTAAAACACTTGAGTGTTTGCTTCATTTTTTGATCCAACACACAAATAACATATTTGACTTTCAATAATACCAAAAAAATCCTGATTATTTTAAGTGTTTCTAAGCACAAAGGTGCGTGTGTGTGAGACCTCTGATATTTTATATTTGTTAATTTGTTTTCTTGTAGGTTCTCACTGTAATTCTCTTTATTTCAGAAAGATTTTTCATACTTTCCCGTTTTTTTTAAGCATATTTTAGGTTATTTTATTTGAAGTTATTTGTTCAAAAGAAAACTAAAAATTATTATATATTTGCGTTTTTTATCACTGTATAATGATATATGCTTTAAAACAATATATACATTAGAAGATAGGCACATAAAAACAGATTCTTAAAGGTAGTACACGCATAAAAAGACATTTTTAAAGGTTAAATTTCTAAGCCATCTTTCATTTTACACAAATAAAAATTGATTTTAATATTTTTAGTTTTAAATCAGAATTCTGTTTTTAGTGCATTATTCCTTATATAAGAGTGAGATTTTCAAACAACTTAAAAATATGTTATATGTGCTGAATTTTATTAAATTTTCTATATTTTTCTCAGTGTTTGTATTTATAATTTCTCCATGCGTAAATTTGCGTAAAGTAAAAGGAACATTACTCTTTGAAATTACAATATTATGCGTAAAAAATAAACATGTGACAAAAATTAATTAGTTTTATTGTTATAGAAATACAAGATTGGATTAGTTGGAGAGTTTTTTATTTATAGTAGGAAATGTTATGCAATACTGTTTATTAATACATTCATATAAACTAATAATTTTTATCCCAATTTACATTTCCAAATATGATTTACCTATGCATATTTATATAGTTAAATAACAAACACTTTTTACTGTACATATCTCTAAAATTAATTTTAAGTAAAGAATTCATATTTTCATGAAATCTAATGAAAAGTTATATTAATTGTTCCACCTAAATATAATAGAATTTATTGATGTTTCGTTACGAAAGAACTTCGTTTGTTAAGCAATAAATAAAAGTTTTTTTAAACATAAACATTTAATTTATAAACTTTTTTAAATGTACTGTTACCTAACTAGCACAGAGATAGTTTTCTAAGAATTATCAGTAATTTCATTAATTTAATTCCAAAAGTTAAATATTTTTTAAATCTTATTTATGTGTTATTTTGAAAGACTAATTATTATGAAAGGTATATAAAAAATTTGTATGAACTTTAAGTGCACTTTATTGTAATATCTGCAGATATTATAATACAAACAAATTGAAAAACAAAACATATGAATATTAGTTTATAAATAAATTTTTTATAGTTATTATTTTATACTAAATATTAAATCTAATTTTCCTGATAATATTTTTTCTATATTTTGTTCAAATAGATCTTCCGTACTTAATTAAAATGTTGGTTTATATTCTAAAGAATACTTTCTTGTTTACAACCTTATTAAATCCTTTGAATGTTTATGTTAATTTAATATAGTTTTTATTATTAGTTTATGCATGATTTCGTCAGTTAAATTAATCTGATAATGAATCAAATTTATTAATTTATTCTAATATTTAATTTATTTTCATTCAAGAAAACTATTAATAATCTTTCTTAGTACCTTTTTTTTTAATTCTTGGATTTTTTTTAACTTTATGCTATATAGAATATGTAAATATTAAAAACATTTAGGTAGAAAAATATTATTTTACGCGTGTTCCCTTGACTGATTAATATCAACCGATAATGCTGTATTTAATCTCTTTTGTTAACAGTATTTCTAAGAGAAATTTATTTAATATTATCTTGTGTTTAATGGATCTTACTCTCCAACCTCTCTCTATATATATGTGTACGCATATTATTATGTAAATTCAATTTTGTTTTCATTATCGCCTAAGGAAAATGAATAAAGCAATTTTACATTTTTATGCGACTTAGATAATTTCATATCTTATAATGAAATGAATGCCATAAAGGGAAATTTTTCATCACCAAATTCAACTTATAGTGAATAAAATATTGAGAGCAGAGAGCTGGAGTAAAATTTAAAAACTTTATCCTTTTGCTTTACAAAATGTCAAATCCGCTTAGCTCACTTCAATTATTAGCAATAAAGCTGAATATATTATAACTTTCCATTCTTCATTAGCATTACAAGACTGGAAATATGCCAGAGTCTGTCTCTTGCTTTCTTTTGTTTGAGTATTTTCCTGGAATTAAATTTTTGTCAAAAATGTTCAATTTAAGAATGCCTTGCTAAGAATCCTTGTCAGTAACATGTCGTTATATTCTTAAATAATTACTCACTTTGTAGCAAAGCCCGCCTATGTAATTAATTAGATGAATTTTTTTGTCAAACACAACTTGAAAATCAGGAAGTGGAGGGAGAAGTTGGCACTGCATTTTAAATTTTTACATTAGCTTGACATTTTTATTTCCACGGAATGTTCTGAGAGATAAGATGTCTAAGAAAAGCGGAAAAAAAAATCGACAGCTCAATATATTATGTTCAATATCTTTTTACGATATTTTTATTATTTTAACTATGCTGATTTTTCTAATGATTTTTAGAGTCTCTTAATTACTTTAGGAACATAGCTGTTTTCTGATTGTTCTTATACATCAACAGTGGAATTTTTTTTTATTGAAACAAAAGAAGTTTTTCCTTTCTTTCATTTCTCTATAAATTATCTTTTAAATTATGAAAAAAATTCAAATTTATTAACATCTTTATGTGCATACTCATTTTGATTTCTTATGTAATAATTGAATACTTACATCAGCAATACACACTCAGATCAATCAAATGTAATTTATGAACTGATATTTAACTAAATTTAACAATATATATATATATATATAATACTAGGGAAGTAAAAGATCTATTACTAGCAATTAATCTTCATGTATGTTTATATTTTCTATGCTAAACTTGTGAGGGGGTGTAGCTCAGATAATTAGTAAGTGCTTGCTTAGAAAGCAAAAGGTACCGGGAACGATACCTGGCGCTTCCTTGCCCTTACGTGCGTGCTAGTTATTTCTGTGGAATCCTAAGACAAGTGGTTGGTCGTTGAGAAGTTACCATGGGTGTATTAACCTTTAGAAAATTTTCTCCTCCTTCAGATCAACTTAATAAATAAAGAACAGGATACTCTGGTGATGCCATCTATCGGAAAAGCTTAGAGCAAATATCATTTTTTCACTTTCGAGGTGCTGTGCTTAAAAAGTATACCTCACTAACTTCAATTCTCATAGCCAATTTAAATGTAGCGTGCTTTATAAATATTCATTTAGTATTTTTACGGCAAATACTTGTAATTTATGATAATTTTTTTTTTATGAAATTTTTTGCATCTTTTTGCATACCTTTATCAATGTTTATTTGCTTACAAGAATATTATTCAAAATACCAGCCTCTTGAATGACATTCTTAAATGATTATCATTTAATATGAAAATGTCTACCATTTTATGATTGTAAGTTGGCATTCTTATTTGGTTTTATAAATTCACAAAGTCCATTCAAAGTTATGTTAACAATGAACAGAATTGTCCCAGGTTATTATGGTCACTTTATAAAAACATTTATAACATATATTCTAAATATCTTTACTTAATAAATGTGTTCTTTACTGATACCTCATTTCCTTACCAAACGTTCCTACATAATATTTTATGCATGAAAGAAGCTATTTAACAATAAGAAAAATGTAAGTATTTTTATATATATATATATTTTTTTTTACTAAATTAAAATAAATTTCCTGATTTGCCATCTTTTATGAATAATCTTTGTGAAACATTTCATTGGAAAAAAATTATTATATTCATGCATAGTCTTAAATTTAGGCCAAAACTAATAATTAAAGTAAAATTTTTTAAAAATTTTCTATGGGGTATTCTAAAGTTAATTAGTTTGGTTGTGTTAAGTTATAAAAAACTAAGATAATTTAGATAAAAAATTTTATTAGTTTTTAAACATTATAAATAACACCCATGTTGAAAAAATTAAAACAATTAATTTTGTGAACGCCAGAATATTTAATAAAAATTTAAGGTTTAATATCTTAATAAACACTTTCACTAAATGCTTCTTCATAATAGGTAGAAAATATTCTCAGATTTAAATGAACATGATTTACTTAATTACTATTTATGAATTACTTTCAAATAGTTGCATTAATTATGACCAAACATTCATTGATAAGGAACGCATAGTAATTTTTAAGGACATTTAAGATAAGATTAAATTTAAATGTGAGCATTCTTCAATTAATTACTGTAAGGAAAATAAATACATAATTAGTATTGTAAAGAATTATAAGGAGCTGAAAGTTTGGATTCTGTGGAAAAATAATAAAGGATAAGCTATTAAAATACAATAATAATGTTAAATAGCTTTAAAAAACAATCTCCGGATTCTAAAGCTTATTGGAGTCAAGTAACGTAACCACAAATTCTCTCACTGAGCCCAACTATTTGGGCGTGTAGATGGTTTATTGCTTTCTGAACCTTTTATCTAAAAAGCTGTGGTTAAAGAAAAATTATGGAGTTGAATTACACTCGGAAAAAGTACACTATTAAGAAGAGAGCAAATGATCATAAATACCAAGCACGTAGCAAACATTTAAAACCTGTTTTCGCTAGTTGAAGGCGCTCCTCTATGACAATTTACGCCTTACGGCTTTCTTTGAATTGAGAATTGAATTTTGGGTCATAATAGGGGGAAGAAAATTATGGTATCAATAACTTTATTACAAAAACAATTTATCTAAAATGATTTTTATAGTCTTAAGCTGCAACTATAATGTATAAAATGAATATCTGATTGAACAGCAGATCAAGACGATAATTAACGCGGGGTTTGAAAATTTCTTTGAATTCACAGCTTGCTCCATAATTTATCAAGAAATATTCTTCATTATATATAGAAATCAATTTGTTGATATTTAGATAGTTTATGCAAAGGATATTAAAAAGTTATGTTATTACAAAATTCTTTGATAATTAATATGAGTTTGCTTAAAAAACTAATATAACTTTTATAATATTAATCAGTAAAAGTGATAAAATGCTTTAAAATTTCTAAATTATATAATATAATGTTACAAAATCAAAATATAATTTTTCAATATAATTAAAATGAACATATGAATTCAGTTTTTCATTTTTTAGTAAAATCTTAACTTTTGTCCAAAAATTTAAAAGAATAATTATTTTCCAACCTGAAGTTTTAATAATTATTTTAAGGCATTTACTATAATATCTAAATAGCTGTAGAGGTTTATGAATTCTTGTTTTAACAATAAAAGTAGCTTCTTTTCATGTAATGCTTCATGCTTTATTTGCTTAAAAATGTTTATAAATCTGTATCAACTTTGCAAAATATATTAAAATATTATAAATAATGAAGTTAAATGCCTAATATAAAGGATACACATTTTATTGTCTAGGGATTTCATCCTTATTCATTATATAATTCTTAAAAGCATTTATATACGTCATACAAACTGTTATAATGCGTTCGTTGTGAAGTGTAAAAATATACAATTTTAAACTATAAATTATTTTGTGCACAATTAAAGGTTACTATTAATAAAAGAAAAATAACAATGCTGAATATATTAGAAATTAATATTTAAATCATGAATCACATATTTAATAAACTTTGATGTCTATGAATTGCAACGCCCACATAATGTTATTCCTTCTCGGCAGAGATACTCCCACGTTTTTGACAACAAAAAGTGTTCTTTGGTAAATAAGCTGAGAAATTTACACCTCGTTGTGTTTTTATGGCGGAAGTTGATTTACATTAGGTCAGTGGGAGCGATTCTCAGAAACGAAACACGAACTGAAATTAAATATTTCTGATTTTCTTGAGGGATATGATGACATTTAGGTATGAAAATATCATACATTTATTACAAAAAATCTGAAAATAAGGTGCGAAATTGAAATAAATGTGTGTATATTACAATTCATCATACCTGTTCCGCTATACATAATTATATGATAATATATTCGGGATACATACTCATTTATTCTCTTAATGTGTAAGTGATATTTCTATTTTAAACACCCTTACATAAAAATATCATATTGATTTCCAATTTCATATTGAAATTTTTACTAAAGACAAATATTTTACATTTAAATATTCTATTATAAGAAGAAATTTCTAATTGAATCTTCTATGCAACGATAAAAATTCCAATGCGACGTTCCTTATGCTTTATATTATTTTTGAATCAAGAAAATAGTCTTAAATAAGATTAATGATAATTAACACAATGTAATAGATACTTCAAATATACATAATAACTGTTTAAAAACTCTCAAATATGATGTAAAGAATTTTATGTTATCTGTGTAAATTTTGGTCTTATGTATACAAAAATTAATTGGCGATGTATTTATTTGAGTAATTAAGGTAAAATAGATAAAAATAATCGGTTTCGCTGGGAAGAGTTTTACTTGGATCATCATATTCTGTAGATCCATGCTTCGAATAGAAAAGTGTCTATTTGATTATAAAATTCCTAATCTTTCATCACATTCGCAATTAGTATATTACAAACAAATAGAAACTTGAAATGTTGTTATTCGATGAGCAGTCAATAAAAAGCAATTGTGAAGTGCGTAAAATAAGTTAAATATTAATTTCTTAAAGTTTCCATCTATGAATTCAGTTTCTACACAATGTTTTTATGAAAATGTTGCGCATCGAATTATAAGAAACCTGTATAAGGAAGGACATTTCTTTGTGCATTTCTACATGGAAAGAGTCTATATTTTGAACCCAAATGATTTGAGAAACTTGAAAATAGTTATAAAACTCTGTTTTAGAGAAACGTTTTGTGAAAAATATTTTCATCATTCTGGCTAGTTTTATACTGGAAATAATCATTAAAGGTAATTGAAATATAAAAATTAAAGGCAACTTAAAAATTCCACCTTAATCTACTTATTTATATTTAAATTAAATATCTTCTGCTTTATGAATTCATTTCCGGCATTTTTCAAGAAAATATTTTAACCATGTTTGTATTTATTTCTACTGATAAAATAAGCCGAAATTTGACACTGATTAATTTGAAAATAAAAAAACTTGTATTATTATATGAATATATAATGTACTTGTATATTATAATAAAATATCTGTAATTTTCTTTAATATGAAACATAATTTCAAAGTATAATACATCAATTTACTTTGAATTCATGGAGTCATCCTAAAATATTTTGACGTATATTTCACTGTTAAATTGTATCTGTGGTATTCTTGGAAAAAACTAACGGCATATTTAAATTCAAGGCACCAAATTCTTATGAAATCAATCTGAAAAACGTTATCAAAGTATCCCGGTACTAAAATATTCTTTCGTCTACGTTATTAGTTAATAAATAGTTAATAAGCTCATTTATCAGTTTATTTAAATCAGAAACTTAGGAAGAATCATAAACATTTGTATACTTTTGAAACTCAGTGTATCATTTACTGTTTCGTACAATTGAGCTTAGATGTGGCAATTAATATTAGATCAACAATTTGTTTCCTATTAATAAAATACAGCGTTTTATGCTATTATAATATTCTTCATATGTGGCAATCTTTAAATATATTTTAAGCCTAAAATTTTATTTTATAAAGCAGCTGAGATAAACGAGCTTTAATTCCAGTTACAGTTTTAAAATATAGAAAACAGTAATTAAAATATTCAGATAATTTAAAATAACCAAGTATTTTCTATTTTTACTTATATATTCGAGTTTTTAAATTTTATTTATGAATTATAACATTATTCATTAATGTTTTTAAACTTGCATTTACAAGCATAATATGAATCATTGGAGAAATATTCAGTGCCATGTAACAATTTAAGTTTTAAGTAATTTGGAAAATTGGTTTTCTCACGTTGTTTTAAATTCATATAAAATGTCAAACTTCGTTGCTGAAAACAAGTAAAAGACATTAAGATTGTGGGCTGATCTTGCACTTGTAAAATTGTTTGGTTCATTGATACATTATTGACTGACGTAGTGGACTATATGAGATAAAAATTATTATACTGTGTCCAAGAAAATCATTTTATTGACAATTTGGATGCCAAAAGAAGAAAGCACAGAGTTTGTGACAAATAAAAAAGGTTTACTTGAAATAAAAAGTTTTTTAGTTGGGGTATGATTTTAATGGATGACCAACAGGGGTGAACCCTTTTGAAGCATCGAGTCAATGGTTGTATTAATGAGGATCAAGAGTAGTCTGTCCCACTCTTTCCAGTTATTGGAGAGATTGCAAATAATCTGCCAAGAATGCCAGAAACATACTCTTTTAGTTTCATTCTCTGAAAAATTACGCTGGCCATTCCACTCGTATTATTCCTTCCACTAAAAAGATATAATTTACGATGTAAGCATGATGTGTCCTGCACTTTTAGTACATTAACATGGTGACATCTCTTGTTTTATTCTTTTTTTGTTGCGAGTTCCATCTCGAACAATATGGAAATCAGTGCGCCTATCAATGGTAATGGAGACATTCACATTCCTATCTTCAAATGTACCTCTTTCGTAAGCGAATGCAGGATTGTTTCTAGTGACACGTTCCTCTCAGATGAAAACACGCCAATTATCAGGATGAAGAGAAAAACGGGACTTCTTAGAGAAAAAAATATTTCACCATTAATTTCTCCTCCAGTTCACATGTTCCAATGCCCAATTTCATCTGGCACTATAGTTCCCTAAAGATAACATGACATACATCATTAATTTGTGGGCAGACAGCACCACAGAATGAAGGTGGTTACGGACAGATTGGGTTGAAACCGAGATATCAGTGGCTGAGCGAATGTGATGTCTGAAAAGAGTGGTATTCATATTTACGTGTCTGTGAAACGTTAGTGTTAAATAAGGATCTGCATTAGGAGTTATTTTATAATTATAATCTTTTCCTTGATCGTTGGCACGCCTTTCCAGTCTCTAAAAATCGGTTCCATATCCTAAAAATCACACTTTGTGAAACTCCAGTGGCTTTTCCTTCTTCTGATTGTGTTTGTATCCTCTAAAAAGTCAACAAATCTCTGAGCATCTGATTCAATTGAATGACTTCTTTGATACGTCAAAATAATGCGCTTACAAAACATCTATTCATCTTACGTTGTTCTTTTTTGCCTTTTCTTAGGCTAAGTTGAAAGACAATTCTCATTTAGTGCCATTTAAGTGTCGTCTTAATCTTCAATCTCAAAATTTACATACTGCTATGTTTAAAAATGAAAAAAATTTACATTATGGCTCTCTTCTACCATTTTATGAAAAAAATCTTTTTACTATTTCATTATTAAACATTCACCGTATCATTTAATTATTTTGAGCTGCCATTTAAACTTTAACTAATGAATACATTTTCATAGTTTTCATACAAGCAAATAAATTTCTTCTACTGCAAGATATTTATAAAAATCCCGACACCAAATTAATATAAAAAATTTATATATATATATATATATATATATATTGTAATATAGTATCTTTTATGCTTCAAAGTTAATTTTCCTTATAAAAATACTAACTTAAAAAAGTTTTCTTAGATAAAAAAATCAATTTATTATTTTCGTTTAGTAAAATATAGGTTGTTTTCAATGTTTTTCATAAAGATACAATAATTACGAGGAAAATAATGATAGTTTAGACGAATCAAGCATGTAAATCGCTACTCTGAATGTGCTGCTGTCGTAATACATAGTGCATTCACACACACACACACAAATCATAGAATTTTCTATGATAAAATATCGTTAAACCTAAAAAATTCATAGAAATGAATAAATGTAATTTATATGAAGTACAGTTTACACAAGCAAAATATCATTTGCACAAAATGCAGTAGTGTGTACTTAAATTTGATATTATTGGAAATGCTGCATCCACTGTGACTAAAAATCAGTAAGGGGGAAAAATCGCACGAAAAAATTTGTGCAAGTGAGGTGGGAAATAAAAAACGTAACATGTGTAGGAAAAAACTACTGTGATATCTGAAGGATGTTATAGTTCAAAGCTTAGGTATTGCTGGTAAAACTATTGTAAAATAATTAAGAAAATTATTCAAGATATATCAGAGTCCATATCATGTCTTACGGTCTGAATGGTGTTTTCTATTTCGAAGAAATAAGTGTTTTGAAGATTAATCTATAAATTGTCACCAATTTCTTAGAACATATTAGATCTTTTAACCACATGGGCCATATAAGAAATCTTAAAAGAAGTGGCATTTTCGCCATAGAAATTGCATATATATATATATATATATATATATATATATATATATATATATATATATATATATATATATAAAACCCTATATATATATATATATATATATATATATAAAGTTGTAAAATAGTGGCAGCCAAATTGTTGTACTTCAGAAGCAAAGAAATTCATGTAAAAATCTGTAACGTACAAGGTATATCCAAATATGACTAGAGTTGTAATACAAAAATTGGAACTGAGTTTTTTTTTTTTTTTTTTTTTTTTTTTTTTTTTTTAAATTTCTTATCTTTGAGTATTTGTATGAATTAGAAAAGGACATTGTAGGTTATTTAAATTATTTTATTCATTTAATGTGGCTCAACAGATATAATTGATCTTGACTTACTTAGGAAGCTCCCTCCAAGCCATATATTGTAGGTTATGGTCTCTCATCTCGTTCTTGATCTTTAAAAAATCAAAGTACTGTTGCTTGTATTCTAACCGTATGAGTTTAATTTTGACTTTGGAAAGAATGCCTATAAATTTAACTCAGAAATATTCATTTTGTAAATCCGATTTGATTAGAATCGGTGGTAATATTTGAGTTAAAATTGAACATAATTCTATAAAAGCATATTGAAGCGATAAAATTTTAATCGGAGTAAGGACACTCTTTACTGACATTAATGAATTGTCATTAAGATTCAAAAATAAATTGTTAGGATTAATAATGTGTGATTGTCACTCAGTGGTTTTTACTTTTTCACATGAAGTCTAACTAGATTGGGACTTATTGTTTAAATTGAATCATTACTGAATCATTATAAATATGCCATGGTGAAATTGAATAGTTGAACCAAAGATTATCTTAGCATAAAGCAAATTTTTTCAGAACAATATACGTGCAATTTATTATTCGAAAATGAATTGATCATTAAATGATAAAGGAAATTATAGTTTTTCATTTCAATATAAAATCGATATTGCCTTTTTAAAAATAGAATTGTATAAAATTCGTAAAGTGGATGTTTTTAGGGTAATTTGGGCAATTTTTAGACATAACAGCTCATTGGGCGGAACATAAAACTTAAACGTTTTTTTAATTCATTATGAGAAACTCCACCCAAAGCTTAAAAAATCCAAATTACGAATTATTGAACCAATAGCTGGAATGATAATCATGAGGCAGCATGCTTGGCAATATTAACTATTTAGATTTTATTAAAATTATTAAATTAAAGTTCATCATCTTTTGTTTCAAATGAACTTATCAGACATTCGCAGTAGCATGTTTATAATCATAAAATACAAAACACATGTCTATTTTGTAATAGTTTTTAAAAACTAAGTTACTATACTTACGCAACGTTCAAATGAAAAAAAAATTCAAATATCATATTCTTTTATATGCATTGCACTGTTTTTGATAATTTACGTAGCTCAATATGATGTTTCATATTCTCATAGATTTATAAAGCTAATTAACTGAAAATTATAGATAATAATATATTTGCTTAAAATATGAATGTTGCAAAGTGTCTTAGTAGTTGAGATTGTGAATTAAATTTATAAAAAATTGGCAAATTTTAAAACAAGTTTATTTATACAATATTAAATCGCCTATTATTTCCTCTTTATCAAGAAAATGCAATGATAATAAAAATGAACTGTAGAAAAACTTAGAATTCTTGTAAAGATATGAAAAATCCTTACGCAGTTGCATGAGCAAGATATTTTTATTACTTTGCATTTTTATATGTGTGTATTAATTACTTGAATTCATTGTTTAAATGAAACATCAAAAGTAGAGCGAGTGATGAAAGCGTAATTTTATTATTCAGTACTGAAAAGATGTAATAAAATTTTAAAAGTAAATTATAAAACAATAAATAAATAAAACAAAATAATAATAAATTGTATTATAATTTATTATTATATATTGTTTTAATAATAATAACAATAAATTAAATTATCAAAATAAATAATTTACTATTATTATTAAATAAATAAAACATAAATTCAATTAAAATGTAATCAAAATTTATTTCAAGTGAATAATTTTTGTTACAAGAAATATTTATTCCTTTAATAATAATGAATTAACCTCTCATTTATTTTACATTCTGTTTTGAGCTAAGAGTGAATTAAAAGGGCATTGTACAGATTTCTTTGCATATATGAAGAGTGTTTGATATTTTCTTTTCATTATTTTAAAAGCAAAAAAGATCAGATGAATAATTAATTGCTTTTCGCAATTACTTTAATTAAATCATACTGTTAAAAAACATGTTAATAAAAATATATATTACTGTTACTATTTTTTATGATTTGCTTACTCATTTAATTCTATTATTAGGATAAAGGGATTTATATAATTAATCTACATTTTTTTCTTTTAACATAAACATGCATTTTTCTCCGAATCTTCAAAAACACGTCATTGTAGATAAGTCGCATATGAAAATTCGAATCAGGTGAAATTATTTGTCATAACGGCGCCACATAACTTTTTTCAAAGGAACTTTTTCAGGTTTTGTAACTAAATGTCCCTTTTATCTTCATAAACACATAGTCACGTTTTTCCGACAAGATTCTAATTCTTGATAAAAAGAGTTTCACCTTTCGAGTTGGTTTGATATTTGTTGCTCTCGGCATTTACAAGCGGTTTTACAAACATTTCAAGACCTTGCCGCAACAATATGCTAGAATTTATTTCCGTGTTTCTGTACATTTTGAAATAATATATATATATATATATATATATATATACAATGTATTAATTATCTAATTATTTATTATTTTCTTAAGATTTGTTGTATTACCAAGCTCGATTAAATATATCTTGAACTGTTTCTTTTATGAGACTTTTGTTATAATTGTTTTTGGTTGTTTTTTAATTTATGTAAATAACTTTATTTAATTATTTTTGAAGTTATTGAAACAATTTACATTTTTATTGTTTATTCTTTTAAATTTTTACATTAATAAATTTGGAGTTTAAATTGGAGTGCTTTAATAAATTTGGAGTGCCATTATAAAAAGCAGCGGAGATGAATAATATTTTTATTCCACACATTCTTTCAATATTTCTTCTTTATTTGCCTTCTTAATTCTATTGTTATACATTGTTAACTAATTTATTTTTGTACTTTCTATTCCCTAACATTTTACTCTGTTATTTTAGGTATGATTTCGTTGTATTCTGATTTTTCTTAAGTGTAATGAAGGATATTAGTTTCTAAAGAAATAACAATATACAAATGAAATGTTTCTGTAATATTATTAGTATGGAAAGATTTTTAACATTTAAATTTTTTTGTCTTCTGCTCCTATAATTGTTTATATACTTTTTCCTTTATATATATATATATATATATATATATATATATATATATATATATATATATATAATATATAAAAAAATATATGTATATATAATTATATATATATTTTATTATATAATATTATATATAATAATATATATATATATATATATATAGTGCAGCTAGGCTGACAATATGGGGTGTGCTGCTCCACTTTTTCATACTGAACCATATTTGATGTGGAGTCTGACTACTTCAGTACACACATGCCATAGGGACCCGTTTATAGGGTAGGCAACCATTCACACCTCATTCATACACAGAAATTACAGAGACAGGATAGATAGAGAAAGAAAGTTCATACATGCCCGAAACGGGATTCGATCCCAGGACCTCCCTATCCGCAGTCAGGCACCGTGACCACTAGACAGGGCGTTTGGCTTATATATAGATAATATTCGTACATTTACTTGTACATTCTTATAAAACTCGTACATTTACACATATAAATATGTTGCCTCACAATAAACAGCCATCTCTGTGGCAAAACTATTGAATAGAATAATATTAAAATTTTATAGCTGGAAATATTCTGAAATGGACAATGTCCTCTCATAACACCTATTATGAATTGTATACCATAAAATGTGTTATGATGGAATATTGTTAGTGTTGACATATAGTTAGAGACATGATTTTATACTTTAAAAAATTCCCAATTGAGACATTAATGGTTTTACGAAGAATAGAATTGCATGATTTACATGATATTTACATTATATTTTAAAAATTTAAGTTGATAGAATATGTGCATAACATGCCGGCTATCATTGCCTGCTATTATATGAAAGCATAAAATCACATGCCCAAATATTGAACGTAGTGTATGCCTCAGAATATTACTAGCTTGACAAGTTATACTATCCTTCATATAAAATGATTAACAGGATAGAGATTGACTAACTATTTCAGATATCTTTACTACAAATTTGTAAAGGTTTAGATAGCAAAGATTTAGATTCCAATTATATTAAGAAAGTGAAAAGATAATGATTCTCTGTGTAAAATAATCCAATTATCAGAAGTCATCAAACTAAAATTTTCAATCTGCCAAAAGCATCATCTATTGCAGTCACGATGACAACAAGATTTAATATTTATACCGACGGGTCTCATTTAGATAATCAAGCAGAGCAGCATTTGTAGTTTTTGAAGACTCCAATCTACTGCATCAACATCTCATAAAACTACACAAGTTTAATTCAGTCTTCCAGACAGAAGTCCTAGAAATAAAAGAATCACTGCTTGATTCGATCCAGCATAAACTACAAAGTATCACAATTTGGACTGACAGTTTATCTTCCCTACTGGCTTTAAATGACCCGTTACACAAATCCCCAATAATAAGTTCCGTTCAAAATTTACTTTTTCACAACCAGAATATGAACATCCAACTAAGTTGGTTAAAAGCACACTCAGAAATCACAGGGAATGAGGCAGCTGATCAAGCGTCAAAACAAGCAGCAACCCATCCGACACTTCCCTTGACACCTTTAATGTGCTCCAGAGCCGGTCTAAAATAAAAAATTAAAAATTATATAGAGCAAAGCTGGCAATCTTTATGGACTAACTCACCGAATGGTCACCATACAAGAAGACCAATAACCAAAAGTTTTATCAGATGTGCTGTATTCCAATCCATATTTAAATTGTATCTTAACAAACCAGTTGCCCTGCCCTAGCTACTTCCAAAGAATTAAGAAATTCAGATCTCTATCTTGCATCTGTGGCCAAATTAGTACACTACTGCATTATATCACAGAATGTCCACAAACCAAAGAACTAAAAATCAAAAAGTCATCTATTCAAACCAACTACCAGTTTCTAAAATTCTGCGCAAAGAACAAGTTCAGATCACAAAAATTAATACAACTAATTGCTTTCTTCCATGAAAAAAATACTCCAAATGTGTAAAGACCTGGCTGTCCACTAGCAGGAATCTTATAACTCAGAAGCAGAGTCAACAGATGTCAAAAATTAACTTAATTCTTCAATTCAAGTAACAAACAAACTAATCACCAGTTTTTCAATTTCCAAAATTACTAGTACTTAGTACACATCTAAATTTCAAGACATGCAAAGAACTAAAATTGCATTTTATTCGTATAAATTTCTAAAATACATTAACTATATTTATAATTTGTGTTCGTAAATTATGTAAATATTTCAGAAATCCTTACTTAAATTTATTTAGGCCCTGTTAACATTTATTTTTCTGTTTCACTTTATCCTATCCCATTAATTCTGTTATTTCAGATTTGTATTCCGAACTGTGATACAGTGATCTACTGTGTAGATTACTGTAGGCTTGAAAACCCTACCTTTGTAAGGCATTCATCTCTCATAAATGTGACACGTTCTGGAGCGCCTCTTAAACTCGTGCTTCCAGATTATAGTTTCAAGCGGGCACCTGGCATTCCGTGCAGGGTGTCCGATATTCTAGACTGAAGTAAAGTAACAACCTGATGGCCAATAGGAATAGAACAGAAACTCTTCTCGTTGTCTGGCTGTCTGTGTAAAATAATGGCTGAATACTCACTTATTTGACACGATTGGCCATGAGTAGAGCAGAATCCTTTTGGATGAATATTGCTGTAGAAATAGTTTGCATTTCCTGCAATGTAGGTATCACAGATTGCTTTAATAAAGATATATAGCATAGGCCGTTGTCAGAAAACATAACAGAAATGGAGTAACCAACTCTTCAAAAATCCTTAATTAAAAAATGAATACTGTCTGAGTCTTTGAAATGAAACAGGAGTGAGTTGGCATTATTACCACAGTCAAAAAGTTAATAGCATAGTAAAGCGATACCATGCTACTATATGCTTAGAGTGTGAATGTATTTGAATGCATATCGGATTCCTGCTGCTCAAACACTGCAGCTGTGAGTGTTGATCATTCCTTCCAAATCGAAATAGTAAACAGACTTCCATAAAAAGTTTCATGGCCATTCAGTTTGCAGCCTATTTTGCTCAAGAAAGTGGAGTTTCTATCTGGAGTTTCGTATAAGTCACAGTTTTATAATTCCTGCTGCGTGGCATCTAAAAAGACCTCGAATGTGGGAATGAGGTTGCTCAAATGCTGTGTGCTGTAGTATTACAAACACAATTGCTAGATTATACTATACTTAGTACATCATTAGCGACCCATGTTGTAACATGTTTTGATGCTCTTCGTAGCTGAAAAGTCAATGATTCACTGAGGAAAATTTCACCATCATGACTTACAACCATTTCTAAGCGAGTGGTACTCTTCGTAACTGTTTAAAAGACCAAAATATTTGTAAACATTTAGGGCCACCGGCTTATCATCTCCTAGAGGTAAGATAAAATTCTTCAAAGCGAAAGGTTTCAAGTTTGTTCCCAGCTAGTTTTAAGCAAAAATGATGCATGTTGTTCGTCTGCCTCCTGTATTCTCGTCTATCTCTTTGGTATCTATCTACTTACCTACCTATCTATCTATCTATATCTATATCTATATATATATATATATAAATATATATATTATATATTATATATATATATATAAATATATATATTATATATTATATATATATATATATATATATATATATATATATATATATATATATATATATATATATATATATATATATATATATATATATATATATATATATATATATATATATATATATATATATATATATATATATATATATATATATATATATATATAGACATATATATAATGACAAAACATTAAGAAAAAAAAAAAAAGAAAATGAAAATTTAATAAACATTTGACTTGTACACCACACATATATATTTATACAGAAAATAATAAAATTTAAGTCATGACTTCTAGATTTAGCATTTGTGGTGCAATTATATACATTAATGTACATATGTGCATCTAAAATAAACTGTTCATTTACTTATCAAATATAACATTGCAATGTTTCCCTTTGTTTATACTAATTGTTTCATTCCAAATATCATAACGCTTAAGCTTTATATTCCCCAGAGAAAAGTTTAATTGCTTTAAATATTTATTACAAGAATTAATTTGTTTCTAAAATGAGAGCCTACCTTAAGGAATCAACTTTCCAGTTCTCCTTAAGTGATCATTCATCTCATTATGTTTGTTAATTATCGGATTTTAGAGGAAAGTTTATTTATTGCTAACATTTTTATAATATGCTTATGAGTTATATATTTGTATTTAGAAACTTAAGTTTAAACTCTGTGTTTTCATTTAGTTCCTTTGAGTAAAAGTCAAAATAAAATTTAGAATAAAGATGTTGAAATTACAAGGAACTAATTTTAAGAAACTTTCGGAAACTTTAATCAACATGATATTAAAAATAATTTTTCCCAATAAACATTTGTTCTTTGGTATAACAAAGCATGCAAAAACAAAAATAATGAATATAAAGAAATGAAGTTACTGCTTTCGCTTTCTGTAATATATAATATGCAAAAATATTTTAAGGCATACTTATGGAGGAAATTAATTTTTCCCAATGAAAATTGTTTTTGATTAAACTATTGCTAAACCCATATTTATTATTTTAAATTTTCAAAACGTAATTATACTGTCAAAATATGATTTAAATTTAATTTATAATTTGTAATTTTGTTAAAACACATTTTTCACTGATTTCAATAATATATACGAATATGATATATATGAATTTAGTCGTTTGAACGACTAAATTAGTTCAAAATAGCAAATTAAGGCAGTGAATAATTAAATACTGCTCCAAGAAAATTACAGTGAATTAAATTGATAATTCTCATGATATTACACTGTATTCATGAAATAAAATAATTTATAGTATTTAACTATAATGCTAAAAATTAATAATAATAAATTTCAAGAATAATATAATACTTAACTTTAACTATATTTAACGTAATTAGAATAATTGAATTAAATATGATTACTTGTGTTTCAACTTTTTAATAATTTGTTTTAAATATTGTTCTCCATTAATATTTATTACAGTTGAGAATGAATCGAGTACGGTGCTTCAATAGGTTTTTAATACCCTCTTATCACTCTCTCCCTATCTGTGTGTATATATATATATATATATATATACTACTGTTATCTGAAATTGTACTCATCGTCAAAACGTCTCCTTATCAAAGCACAAACAAGCTTCTATTTTCATGAGAAATTTTGAAATTTTGACATTTTCTAGAAAAATGTTCTCTTATGAATTCAAGAATTTTAGATCATATTTAAACATATCAGGAAAATAAATTACATTTTCTTAAAAATCTTCTTTGTATGTCTTAAAATACGAATAAAAATTAAGTCTTTAAAAGATATTAAAATGTAATGTTACAAAATATTAAAATGCAAAAGAGTGATTTTTGAACAATTATAATCAATGTTTAATCTGGGAATCTTATCATGCTTGAGTACAAATTCTTCAAATTATTATACCTCAATTAGTGAAAAATAATTAACAAATCGTTATAAATTTGGTATAATTCTGCATAATAGTTTATTAAATTTATAACTATTCTTAAATTTCTTACTCTCTCGAAAGAATATCCAGGAAAATATAAATATAATAACGTTAAAAATAAAAGCTATTTTGCTCTAAATTATTTTATTTTAATTATAAATACTTTTTTTTATCAAATTTATGGGAAATAGTTTTTATGAATAAGATTTATTTTTATTTAATTTTTAATATTAAAATTCGTTAGTTGAATTTTTTTTTACTAAATAGGTACGGACAAATATTTTTGCTTAAGTAAATTATACAAGGGAGCGAGATGAAAGAAATATATATTAACATTTTAAACAGCTTAGCATATTTTTGGAATTTAATTGAGTTCATGAATTTCTAAGTTTGTTAATTATGGAATTATGATACATTTTTGCATATATTTACGTATTAATTTAAAAGTTTCTAATAAAGACCTTCCTTATTTGGAATTTAAAAAAATTTCTAGGGAATTCAACTCTGAGTTCTTCACTCGTATATGGTATTTTTTAAAAATATTTAATAAATTTAAATGAATGAAGTTGGTGATACGAAATATTAATGCAATTATTTTGTAAAGTATACAGATATTAAACAACTTAAAATAATTTTTTGAAACAAAATTTATTAAAAATATAAATATCTTTGATTTTAAAATCTACAAATTTTCTTGTATTTGTATATTAATATAAAAACTGAAAATTTGTTTAATTTTTTTTTTTTTTTTTTTTTTTTTTTTTTTACATTTGATACGTTTAGGGATTCGAAGTAATATTCTGTAACTAAGGATGGATATCTTCCAGTAGAATTTTTGTTTTTGAATAGTAGAAAATAATTTAATAAAATATTTAATTATAATGTATAAAATATTTTAATAATTATAAATAAAATATAATAAAATTTATAAATTAAAATATAATAAAGTATATTAAAAAGTATTATTGTCATATATTCAATATAAATATTACTATAATCAGTATGAAAATTTTTCCCTATTATAAAGTTATTATTTCTTTTTGCATTGACTTAGGAAAATCTTATCAATATATCAATCTGACATGATATTTAAATAGCTAAAGTCATTGTCCCTTATACTTATTAATGCCTCGCTTCCTTCTATAGTTGAAAACTTTCAGCATCATCATTGTGGTTAATAAGTTGATAAAATAAAATGATTATCTCATTACATTATTTTCTGATAAGAACTTTATCTGACCAACTGTCCAAGCTAATTAATTATGGTGTGCTAATTGGGAATGTATTGAGAATAAACAAAATGAAAATAGTATACAGTTTCATAAAAAAAATACTGAATACTAAAAACAAACTGGTCCAGAGAAAGAACTCGAAATTATATTAAAAAAAAAAATTAAAAAATATTCAATCTTATAATTCATTAAAAATAATCAAATCTATCTGGAAGGCCATCTTTATCAGCATAATTGAGATTTGCTTAATCTTACATATAATTGATAATTTATCAGAGTTAATATTATATCTGATTATTATTTAGCAATTCCAAAAGTAATTAACTTTATTGAAGGCCATTAAAGTATTGATAATATTTTGAACCTTTTGATATAGTCAATATTTTTTTTTAATTTTATGCTATTATTTTTATGACAAAAAATAATTAGTGATTTTTTTTTATCTCATTGTCATATACAACATTCAGAGTAGCACGTCTTATTTATAAAACTTAATGCGAACAAGGAAAATAATTTAGTTTTAGAAATGTCAACTGAATTTCCATAGTAAAAAATATGAAGTAAAAAGCATGTATATTGCTACAGCTTAATCAAATTATTTTTCCTAGTTTTATAAAATAAGCAACTGTTTTATTTAATCACAGAGAAGGTTTTTTTTTTTAAATTCTGTGATTCTATTCTTATCATTATTTCTAAAAAATATTTTTTGTGTAAAAGCTACAAGAATTTATGGTGTCGAGAAAGTGTGAAAAAATTAGAATACTTTTATTACGTTCTTATTACTCTTCTGAAGATCATGGTTACTTTTCTTATTATAAAATTGACATTAATAATTTGTAAGCTACTCTTATTAAAAACAACTAATTATGAGACACATTTCCCTTTCTTTATATTTAATAATTGGTTCTTTGTATGATTTTAAATAAATGAAAATAACATCTTTAATAATATATAAAAACAAAGTTACATTTTTTGGAATATTCTAAAACATATTTATTGATAGAATGTATCTTACAGAACAATCAAAATATATTTATTTTGAATTAGTTACATGTCTGTTTTTGGAATTCCATATTCATAAAATATGAAATTCTCTATTTATTACATTTATAATTCCATATTTGCTATTTTACCAAATGTAAGTCACGCAGATAACAAACACTCTTTATTTTTGTCATTCAGAAATATAAATTTCCATTTTATTGTAAAATAATCAATATATTTCTTGGCAAGAACATAAACAACTTTTTCCTTTCTATTTTACAGAGAAATTAAATGATCCAATTGTCTTTTAAGCAAAGTTAGAAGAAGCTGTTATAGACATTTTCTGATATTATTTTTTTTTCTTATGAAAATTTTAAAAAAAATTTAACTTTTTAATGATTTTAGCTGAAAATTTTTTTTTATATGAATTGAAAAAAAATTTATTTACAAAGACAAAACTAGCATAATTTTTTAAAAGAAAAAATTCACGTCACACCATATAATGTCGAAATAAAAAGCCTTTATATATTGGAATAAGGAATATTTTCATATTGGGTGCACTCCATTAGAAAACAAAGTATCATTTACAAAATGTAATGAGTACTTAAAAATCTTAATTTTACCTAGTATATTAATTGACTGCAAAAATACTAATTATTATGTGAGAAAATTTACCTAAATGCATAATTTTTTACAAAAAATAATTTTGTTCTAATATTTCTTTACTTATAGTTATTCCAAAATGAGATCTTTAAAAATAACATATTACATTCACTACTTCTTTTCATTTGTTTTCTATAATATGTATTTCACTGTATTTTCCTAATAATTCCCTATTTTTGTCTAAAAATTGCTTTAAGGCACCTGATTTAATATTTCTTAAGAAAAGTCTAATATTTAAAATTCAATATTGAATGAACTGCAAAATATGTCGATTGTTTCTTCATTCTTCGTTTACTAATGCACAACAAAACACAAGTCAACAAATATTGTAGCTAAATATCATACTCCAACAATACATATTCTTAAAATTTAATTTTCCATTTGTCTGAACTTTATGCATATTATTTGCTATTTCCTATCGAGAATTACGCTCAAAATTATCATAATTTCCGTTAATAGAAATTGTTGTTAAAAGCATACCTGTATAATCTTTTATTACATTTTTTTATGAAACATTTAGCAAAAACGACAAAAAGGTTTGGAAATCTGGACTTCTATTAACATCTATCAATCTGGATAATTTGTAATTCAGACGCTTGTGTTTATTTTTTATTTTTAAGTTCGCATTCAATAAGCTCTGTGAATACGAATTTGTTTCCCGAAATTTTATTATTAGAATGAAATTCTAATAATAAAAATTCGAGAAACTCTGCTACAAATTACTACATTATAAAACCCTATAGTCTAATTTAAACTTAATGACTTATTAATTAACTTATCGTTTCATTCTGTTTGCTGTTAAAATAATTACATTCAATGAGAAAATAAAATAAAACTGTTATCGGAATATTACGTAAAATGAATAACTAAAAAGAAATAAATAATATTTTATTGAAAAATGAAATCACTTTCATAAAGAACAATTTTGAAATTGTACTTTATTAAAGTGAGTTCAAATAATATGAAAGAAACTGAAATGTAGATAATGATATTGTTAACATAATTCTCTAAAAATTTGGCTGAAAGAAGTTAAAATAGTATTTAAAGTTTTATCGATATATCGCCGAAAGCTAAATTCTACATCATGTATTTGGTGTCAAAGAAAAAAAGATTACTTGTTGATGTGTAATCTTGCTGATAATTCTATTTCTTTTGACTTAAGGGTTAAAAAATCAACACAGTCATTTTTCAAATAGTGCCTGATGGGTTATCACTTCCTAGGGGTTCGCATTTTTGGTATATTATCTCAGTATGAAAAGTTCACAAATACCCTATTCTTAAAAAAGAAATTTTTCTATTCAGCCGAAAACTTTCCAGAATGTTTTGATCAGATTCTAATCAGACATCAGATTATATTCAATACCCATGATTATAAAAATATTGCAGATAATAACACACACAATAATGGAGCCTTTATCCGAAAAATTTACAAGGAGAAATAATGTTGGCGTAACAGAGATTCTTTTCAAATATTGCAATTATTAATTTAAAATTCTATTAATTAATGAATTTTTAAAAAATTTAAATCTTCCTTGTTGATTTAAACTAAACCTAAAGTTTTGCCATGTCTTTTTCATTTTGCTTTTTTTGCTGTTCTATTATCCATGTGTTAATGATTCTATCATTGAAAAACTGCTTTTAAGCCAAAGCTTTGCTCCTTGTAAAAAAATATCATTTATAAATAAAATCAACTTCTAAAATATTCTCTGATATTCGATTCTGAATTTCGCTTTGCTTGCTGTCAATTGAAGATTGTTATTTGAAGGCAGGTAGCAAATTCGTTGAAAAGTCAAATTTACTACGCCATCTCAGTAAAATGTGACGTAAATGGAACGTTGTCTGACATCATGGATATTTTAAGATAAAGAGAATCGTAATAAAGTAAAAAGTAATATAACAAGGAAAAAAAACATTTTCTGGAAAAAAAGGTATAGAATTATTTTAAATAATTTTCTTAAATCAAAAACATAAATAAATAAGCCTTGAATCTTTAGAATACGTTAGTTTCATTTACTCTCTGTTTATTTTAAATTAAAAATACTTTAAAAGAGATTCAAGATTGCAAAGAATTGTTTGGCATTATCCACGCTTAAAATGTCTAACAGAAAGTGAATGTAAAATGTAATTTTTTTCTTTTTACTACAGATAGTACTCAGTTTTCACTATTTATATGGTATTTATACTCATAGAGGAAAGCAAATTTAAATTTTGTATGGATCCATAAAATAAAAAATGTTCAACTGAGGCACCATTTTTGTTTCGATTTTAACAAAAATCAAAATTTCATGACTTACAAATAAAGTAGACCAGTCAAAAGGAATAAGAAGGCGATTGTATATAGCTATAAGAAAAGTCTTTTTTACATATGACATTTAGGATATTAAGTAAAAATTTATAGACATAGCAATTTATTAAAGTTTATTTTATAGTCGTTATTTATATAATACTATGATAAATAAATGTCTATGTTTTATATCAAGTACTTGCTTTAAACTTAAATTTAAAAATAAGACTATCATTTTGATAGACAAATTATGTTTACAAGTGAAATACTTGAATAAAGTAATATAAGTTTACACAATTTCTTAGAGATGAAATTAATTTTTTTTAGAAATATACGATATAAATTTCTATTAAAATAATCAATGAGTTCAATTGTTAACAAAAATTATTTGTTCGAAATAAAATTTTAAAATTGTTTGCAATTATAACATAACTTTTAATATTTAAATATGTGTAAAATTCTTCTGAAATTCATATTTCAAATAAAACACCATGGAAATTTGTACATACATACATACACACATACATACATACATACATATATATATATATATATGTGTGTGTGTGTATGTATATATATAGTATGTGTGTATGTACTTGGGATTCGTAGATCAAGAACCACACGATTTAATGAAATTAAATTATATAGCAATGGGACAAAAATATAGTAGTTTCCAGTACAACTCAATTCACAACGCAATCTAGTCAGCTTACAAAGTTGGTTCATACTATTTCAATAGACAGAAGCTTCTGACCATGGTAGCATAGTGGTAACGGTATCGGTTTTCCACCTGGAAGGGTGGGGTTCGATTCCTAATGCCACCAAAGACCCACCGAGTGCATGCGATATACGTGCTTGTTAAATCAGTAGAATCGAAAGTCCTGTGGTCGGTTACCATTGGTGCAATGGTCTGGAGAAATTTTCTCCCCTTCAGATCAATGCCAACATTGTGAGAGTAGATCCTCTAATGTTACTATCTATCGCAGGAATTGTAAAGCAAATATCGTAATTTCACCTCCATGGTGCTTTGTTTCAATGAAAGACACTCCCAATTAACTTAAATTTGCATAGCCGAGGCATAGTGAGCTTGACTTGTCCAAGTATTATTAGTAACAACAACAGAAACTTCTAATTATAGTATCTGTGAAGAACTTTCAACTTTTCCATAATATTCTGTACCATTTCAAAAATATCCCAAAAATTGGCAAGTGTCGACATTTGCCGAAAAATTTAGCGTTATATCGCCAAATTTAATTGCTAAAATTAAGTCGTCAAAAATGGTGTCATTTTGGCAATGGTGCTATCTTGGCAATTTGGCGAGTCTCCCATGGAATCAGTGTATTTCCAAAGTCAAGAGCTGCCAATGAATGTTGCTAGAGAGAGCTATAAATGCCCATCTAATCAAGCAATTTACACCTAACTGATTGTGGCATTTAGATTTTAAAATACAGTATAAGAATAAATTAACACATCAGGATGAAAACATATACAGTATTTGCAGAATTCGCAAATATATATATATAGTGTGCAGATTTATGGATGTAGTATGTATATAATGACATTAAGCACTGAAAATGAAGTAATAATAAATTAAATTGAATGTTAGCTAACAGAAGAAAATTTGGTGATAGTATATTCATTATAAAATTGTAAGTTAGATGAGAAAATTTTAAATACAGTTATTTATTCTTATAAAATTTTATTTATTGCTTTTACTACACGGGATTTAGAAGTAGAGAACTTTTCAATTTCCTGTTAGCATCAGCAAAAGAAAAAAGATTTCTTAGTAAATCACAGAAATGGATAAAAAATTCCTTTTTCAAAAGTATGCAAAAATTAATAGTATTATATAGTATGAATATAAGTCTAGTAACTACATACTGGACTTCTAAATCCATTTCGAACAAACTGCTTAAAATCTATTAAAGATTCAAAGAATGGAGACACTATATCTAATTGTGCAGTAGAACTGCTTGACTTAATATTTACAAAATAATATCCTACACTACAGTATTTAGTAAAAATTAAACATAAAATAAACTTTCTATTTTATTAGAGGGTCTTCTCTGATTTAGTGGCCAAGGATAACTGCTTTGTACGGCTCTGCCTTTGACAGGCTCTGACTTAGTAATTATAATTTACGTGAAACATTGGTGGCTTTTGGAAATTAATAAATGAAAACAAAAATTTTATTTTTTAAAAAAATTGACTATCGTTCATTTGAATAAGTAAAAAATTAATTAAATATTTAAATAATGGATAAATGATTTCATTGGGATAAATTTTTTAAAACAACTGTGAACAATATTATGCAAATATCAGTGAAATTAATTAGAAGTATGAAAAAGACATAAACTCTTATATGGGAAATAAAAATAAACAAAATAATTAGTATTTTTTAAATGATTCAATCCATCATCCAACGTTATTGTTGCCAATAAGTCCATACATTTATCTAAAATTATTATTGAGTCTGATTTGGCAATGTAAACAAAACTCCATTAATCCTTATCTTTATTCTTCAAACATTTTCAGCAGAATATTTTTCATTTGAAACGAATTTTTATTTTGATAATATCAATAAACAAGCATAGGTTTAATAATTTTTTTAAAAAGTTCATAATTTATCATTTAAATAAGTCTTCCATAAAATTTCTTTATAATAAATGAACTTACTTGAAGAAAACAGTGCAAGAACACAGTCATTTATCAATGGAGTCACTATAAATATCCTAAATTAATTTGTAGTTTATGAACAAATAATGATCCATGATAAAATACTAACTAAAACTAAACTTCTTTGCCTGTATCATTTGCGTTTTTCTTAGCTGGGTAAAAATTAATTTAAAAATAGCAGTAAATTTTTTTTCGCTAAGCGAGGTGATTTTTTTTTCGTCATAAGCTATCTAAACTTCACAATAGATATTATTATAAATTTCATGAACTAAGTCCAAAGTTAGCTTCAATTATTTAAGTGTATATATTCAGTTAAATTCTTAAAAGTTTAGCATTATTAACATTTATTCATTTTTTTTTAAATTTTCAATGTGATGTTTTTTTAAATTATTTCATGTTTTTAATAAACTAATTTATTATGATTAGTTAATTAATTAAATGTGACTGTAACGCAGTGAAATAAAATGGTTTTAATACCGAATTTTGAACTTATTTCACAGGAATTTAATTTCTTCAATTATATTTGAGATTTTAATTTAAATAAAAATTTTCTTTTACGTTTATGTAATGAGAAATGGTAACATACTATTTATAAATTCGCTATAAAATATTTACCATTATATATCCATATAAATGACCAAATAGAAGTGCATATATTCGTAGTACTGAATGCCTTCTTGAGAGAGGAATATATTTTAGATCAAATTTTAATAACTTACTCACCACTTTCTTATTTTGTTTAAATCTTATATATATATATATATATATATATATATATAAAATATATAAATATATATATATATATATATATATATATATATATATATATATATATATATATATATATATATAAATATATATATATATATATAAATATATATATATATATATATATATATATATATATATATATGTGTGTGTGTGTGTGTGTGTGTGTGTATTAAGTATTACTTTTATGTATATGTTATTTTTATGTATTAAAATGTGCTCCTTATCCATTGCTTAGCTTTTTAATATGATTCAAAAAATTATTTATTATAAGTTTTTATCAATTGCTTTAAATTTTTTGTGATTTTTTTATGCAAAGCATATTTAACATATAAAATATTTTTGATCGTATATAGGATATTATCTGAATACTGAAAAGTCTCATAAGCGATATTTAAAAAAACTTTCAATTCATTTATAAGACCTTTAAAGTGGCTGGATTAAAACAGAAAATAAATGTTATAAAAAATTATTATTTATATGTTTTAATATTTTACTTTTTTAGTTACTTGGAGTCGTACTAATAAAACACTTTTAATTTAAATGTCGAATTTTTGAAAGAAAATTTTGAAAAAAAGATATTGCTTATACAATTTTATATTCAAATGTCGTGAAATTTTGAAATAAAATAATTGTTATTCAATACAAAAATATAAAAGAATTAAAGAACACTATTGTAGTGATACAACAATGTACATAGTTATCTTCCTAAAAAGAGTTATGAAAGCCGGATGGTTTCCTTGAATCAAGAATTATGCAGGGTAAAAAGTTATTTCTATTAGTCATCATCTTATTGTAAAATTTTATTTCTATCATAAAAATCCTTTTCAGGTTCATAAGCACATAAGTGAATTAAAATTTAAAATTATATAGAAGTAAATTTAATAATATCACAGCTATCAAATAAATGTGAACGAACATGTTACTTTTGTTCTTAATTTGTTTCTAGTTAAGATAAAACAATTAACTCCACTTTGAAGCAGTCTTTCGATTGATTTATTCCTTTTATAGAAGCTATATTTTTCAAAATATCACTGAATTGCTTTCCCATATAAAGTGTTGGCCTTGAAATCCAAATACAAAATGTATAATATTAAAAATTTGTATTATATTTCAAAGAATTCAATATATTTTTATGTTATTAAACAACTTTAAAAATTGAAATTTTGCATGAGCCATTTTTTATTGAAATATTATTATCTGAATAACATGAATTGAACTGTCATGAGCTTAGTTCAAATTAAAATTTCCTATCTGTGTTAATTATACTAATAAAATATTTTTAATTGAAATTTAAATTTCTTTTTTATTAAAATTTATCACTAAACAATATTTTTATAATTGAAACTTCATATCATTATTATTATCATTAAATTGACATAGTAATATAATTATTGTAATTAAATTCTTAATTTATTTTTCAATTTGGTAAAAGTAAAAATAAATTGCTCAGTGTTTCTAAAAGCAATGTAGTAATCTCTGAGTTTTCCTAATTCTGATGACAAATGAAGGTGGCTAAGAAGTATACGAAAGAATTGGCAAATTACCAATTAATAATGTTACTATTATGAGAAGTTGAAAATTAAAATAAAAATTTGCATCATAAGTATAATCGTGCAGTATTCTATTAAAAAAGCTATAATTTTCTTTAAACATTGAAAAATCTTTTCATTGTAATGATACTCATCAAATTTTACGTAAGACTTGTAAATATTTTGGCTTATAATGTTTATTATTTATTTTGGCTTTAGCCTTTTCTGAAAGCGACAATTCGTAGCATATTGATAGTTATAATAAGCTACAACTAAAATAATAACTCCAGAATATTATGAAAATATCACATCAGCTTTTTGAGGAAAATATCTTTATAAACTTTGAAAAAATAAGGTATGATTCGCATATATTAAAGATAGATTTTTTTTTCATTCTTTATTGAGTAATAATGAATAATCAAAAGATGTGGATTTAATACTAATCACAATTGTAGATTATCATTTGTCAATTTAATTGTTACAGCTTACTTGGGAGAAGGATGAATATAAGAACATTTTTAATTAAAAGAATTAGTACTGGATTGACTCAGTATGCTCAGGGTATTTCAATTTTATTAGACTTAAAATATATATGGCATTTGCATTTGCAAATAGACGTAAAAAACTTTTTTCTAAAGACGTAACATTGATCGTGTTTTGCATAAAAATAAATAAATATCTAATTTAAAATGCTTAGAAATTCAAAAAGCATTTCTTAAAAGTATAATTAATTTTAAGTAAAATATACAAGAAACTAAAATATACATTGATTCAAAGAAGGCTTAAGTACAACTATGGAAAAAAAACCCTGCTTTTTCAAGTATTAACGGTTTGCTTTGAATTGAGGTGCGGCAAATATTATACTGCATGTCTTAAGTTAGAGAGTTTCGAAATCATAAAAGGAAATCTGAAGTTCTACTTAAGATTCCGGTGGAAGAAATTAATTTCTAATGATGTTGGCGATATAACAACAACATCAAAGTAACTTTACCCATGTAAAAACACAAGGTAAAGAGAAGTTTTATCATTTCGCAAAAGTTCGCCGATTTTCATATATTATTAAAAAATATTCTTTTTTAAGACAAAGTAATGAAGTTGTTTGTAATATCAATTTTTAAATTGTACGCTGATTAATTATTCTCTTACGCAAGAAACTTATTCAAAGGAAGAATAGAAGGTACAAAGTATTTTCGATTTACTCAGACATGTGAACTAAAAATTGTTTCAGTGGGGCTGAATTAATAAATAATATATATATATATATATAATTTATGTAATTTTCAAGACAATAAGGCAAAGTGATGATACTATATGTAATAGCTTCAGTTTCGTAAGCGTGTAAAAAATTTCATAATTTAGTTGATATAAACTTTGAAAACATCTATATTATTTCTTTTCAAAATTTTTAGTTATATGGCTTAAATTCATACAGAAAGTTATTAAAACTAAGAAAACGTCTTAAAATTTGGAAAAAATAAAATTTCTAAATTTAAATATTTAGGCATATTTTCCATAGTAAAATTTAAATATTTATAATAAAATATTTTGACACACACACACATATAACTTACAGCATTTCTCAAAATGTAATGGATAACGTAAATGAAAATTTTATATCTTAGATTTTCTCAATGGTTTATATTTTAATTTATTTTTCTATAAATTAATTTTTTCTACAAAACTATTTATTTTTGAAAATCCCACAAGATATTCCTAGCATGATCGGTTTCTATGCCTTTATTCTTTGAAATGTTTGACTTCAGCCAAAGAACTTGAATTATTAATGTTGGATAACATTTAATTTGTAGACAGACTTAATAAAACTTTTTTTAAGATAAAGATTACGGTCTAATGATAAATTTCTAATTCTTCATCGGGTATTTGTGTGTGTGGGGAAAAGTTTAGACATTACTTTTTGTTTCTTTTATTTTTTAAGGGTTTTCTACCAGTTTCTTTCCTTTACAAATTCTCCAATACAACCAGTTAGTGGTGGGAGGAGAAGGAAAATTTCTTTGGATATTTTGAGTCAGTATTCTTAGCGGATTAACTTTATTTCATCCAATTTCGTCCTTTTTTTTTTCTTTTCCATCTGCAGCTTCTGTCTTTTCATTCCCAGTTGTAATCATACCACAAAAAGTCTTGAAACATTCATTATTTCATCATGCGAAAGGTTGAATGAAAACTCGCTTTGTCTGACTCCCTATTCTATAATAGAAAAGCAGCAAAGATGAAATTTTTGTTTTGTATCAAGGCTCTCAACAAGATCTTTTGCGTCGAAATTACCTGACCGAAAGCAATTACTTTCGGTTTGCATCTAAGACGTCCTGAGCACAAGTTTCTTGGGTATGCCTGTATTTGGAATAAAGGTTAAATTCATATAAAATTTCTATTTCGAAACTGTTATTTTACAAATAAATTTGACAATATACAGGAAGAAATATGAAATTAAACTTTGGATAACTATTTTTTGAAAGTAATATCGAAAATTGTATGAGACTATATTAAACTAATTATTAAATTTTGCTGATTTTTTGTTTTAAAATTTATATTTAGGAATAACTTTTTCAAATATCACATACATTTTAAATTATCATTTACTTTATCATCTAAAATCTACAGAGAAATTAATTTCCTTAGAATTTTTATATTTTTGATAAATATTTTGAGAATAAGAAAATTATGTTAATAGTTAGGCTCCATATTTTATTTGATAATTACTTAAAACGATTTCGTTAAAAGAATAATCACAAAATTGATGCAAAATGTTAATACACATTTTTCGTTTTGATTAAAATATGTAAATTATTCTGGAAAAATAAAGAAATATTTTTTATCCCAAATCGTTTGGATTGTTCAACACTTGGTCCTTTGGTTCAGCAGCTCGTGGAATCAAATTACATCTCAGGTTTGGATGTTTGTAGCATTTTGGAACCCACTTTAAACTATAGACCCCGATATAAGAAGACCTCTTTATTTTAAATGTGATTTAATACAATTGATTTTCATGAAATGTAGTGATTTTTTCTCTAATAATAATCTTCTCTAATAATACGAACTACAAAAATTTGGGGCATGACAGCTCATGTGAGCCAAGGCCTACAGTGCCCATCCCTGCTTTCTTGACTGAAGGGCGAAACATATGTCCCGATTAGGTGGTCAGCCTAAAGCGAAACACCCAGTGATGAAAATAAAGAAATATTTTGTTAGCCCAAATCATTTGGATGGTTCAACACTTGGTCCTTTGGTTCAGCAGCTCGTGGAATCAAATTACATCTCAGATATGGATGTTTGTAGCATTTTGGAACCCACTTTAAACTATAGACCCCGATATAGGAAGACCTCTTTATTTTAAATGTGACTTAATACAATTGATTTCCATGAAATGTAGTGATTTTTTCTCTAATAATAATCTTCTCTAATAATACGAACTACAAAAATTTGGGGCATGACAGCTCATGTGAGCCAAGGCCTACAGTGCCCATCCCTGCTTTCTTGACTGAAGGGCGAAACATATGTCCCGATTAGGTGGTCAGCCTAAAGCGAAACGCCCAGTGTTTAGTTCCCAAGAATGCTTGGTGCGCAGTTCATCGACCCACGGAAGTAATAAAAAGCTGAGACAACTTTGCCCAGTCCAAGGATCGAGCCCGAGTCTTGGGAGAGTAACAGGCTGCCACGAATCCACCGAGCTTCCAATAAAATTATGAAATCAATGGAAATAAAAAAGCCTTTATTATAAGCTATATGAGTACACTTTTTAAACGCGTAATGCTTACAGTGTCACTTAATTTGCTTTTTACGGAAACATCTATTATTGCAACGGCAAATTATCACCATTTTTTTCTGCAGAACTGTTTTGTGCTTGTGAGAATAAATTGGAGTTCAAAGGTTTCATGCAAGCACAGTCATGGCTATGCCAAAGATTTTCTATGTTATTTAAATGAGGTTGTTATCTCTGCACTTCTCCTAATTAGATATTGACAATGACTAATGTAGAAAAACGTGAAAAAGAATATAACTGTCCATTATATAACGAGAGTGTAACTAACTGCTACAGTTTACAATTTTTCAGTGAAATTAAAGTATATATACCGATGCTATAAAATTATCACATAACTTCGTTAAAAGATATGCCAACAGATATTCCGAAAACTCTCATCCAAGATATGATGCTACGAAATTAAAACGTGTAATCATCGGTGATATTTCAGGGCATCCATCTTTTATGCTCTAAACTAGTGATTTCCAACCTTTTTTAATCGTTTGCACACTTTTAAAGATTTTAAAATTTGACGGTACACAAAGACTAAGATAAGTTTAAAAGTTATTTACTGACTTATAAAACACTGTGTAAAATAGTTTATGATAAATAATTTTAATATAAATTCTAAAATTTGGCAGCACACAAAAGATCCGAAGAATGGTGGCTGAGAACCATTGCTCTAGAGTTGATTGTGCAAAAAATGTCATTTTTAATCCTTGCACCCAATTTTTTCCCAATCAGATGTTGGCATGTTGAAATCACTAATATTATTATTCTGTACTGGACTGACAGCTAGAAGAACACTAACTCATGCTCACCTGAGTTACAGTCCAGTACTGTAACTAATGAACGCCAGAGTTACATTCTAGTACTGTGTGACAAGCTATCGGTAAATTGGTCACAAATTTGGCTCGATGCCATAGTGGCCTGATTGGTTAGGGAGCTCTCATTTTCGGAAAGTAGTGAGTTCGAATTCTGACTCAACCGAAAATCCATCATGTACATTAAATGTGGATTGGACCTGTTAAATTGGTCCTTTTGCTTTCTAACTGTGCCTAAGTAATCAATGTTTTCTAACTAAAATAATATGCCTAACAGTGGCAGATACAGTATTGGGAAATCTTCGATTTTTTTTTGCTACTTCTAAATTGCAAAGATTCTTATCCGACTGGTACCACGTGTTTGATGTTAAATACTAGGTTGAAAAACCATTAGATCCATCAATTTGGGCTAGATATAAAGAACTATTCTAGTGCAAAAACAACAACTAATTTGGTTTTTGTTTTCTTATCGGATGTATTTGTGTTCGCAGCTGCTCGGGATGCACTTTAAGACGCAATTTCAGAGGATTACTTCTCGTGTGGAAAAATTGACAGTATAAATTCATATTAACCCTTTTCCGCCAATCGTAAAGCAAAGTATTACATAATTCATCATCTTCAATTTTACTTTGATCAAACAGCAATATATCCATCCATCTTCTTATCTTCAGGTGATTAAATGTAGATCTTCGGAGAATATTTAAATGATTTGAATTATTTTCCATAATCATGAAAGGAAAAACGCCGATGAATTGAGTAAGAAACTCAATGAATACTTAAGTATAATCGAGGTATAAAAATGCACCATAAAACAAACAAATCAATGGTGAAATTTCTAAATTTATGTTGACTTTATTAAGAATTATAATATCATATTTTATTTGCTTTTAAGGAAAACTCACCAAAGTTAGCTAAGAAAATTCAATGTAGGATTGTATTCAATTACACACTCATATAACACTGCGTAGTAAAGAATTAAAGTTTTCATAAAGTTTCTGTGCAAAGCATTTGAATATAAAAATTGAATTGTAATTGACTAAACAATTTAGTTTTCGTTTTCGAAGTTTTGAATAATTAATCCGATTTTTTTATTCATTGTCTAATTCAATATATCTAAATTCTTTGCTGTATTTTTAGGATTTTAACAAATGAAAAGTCTCATATTTTTAATATATATTTCATTTAATATACATGCTCTTGGGAGTTATTTTGCCAAAGCCGAATGTAAGACCAGTTCATTGTGGAATTAATTTTTCTTTTAAACCAGTAACTATATTTTTGATTTTATTTCTTTGTAACTATGAAATAATCAAACAGGAATAATGAAATGGAATTTTTTTGATTGTAACTATGTGTTCGCTGTTTTACTTTTTGCTAGAAATATAAATTAAAATTATTATAAAGTCATTATATATTTTGTTATATAAATCCATTTTACACATTTTATATTTTATTATAAAATTTTAAATACTTTTCTAAATTTAAATTTTACATTTTGTAAGTACTATTGGACAATTATGATAAGGCATAATTTAATCATCAGCATCATAAAAATTAATCTTGTTTTTCAAATCATTTATTGAGAGACTGTTTTTTTTAAAATAATTATATAAATAAATATTTTATAATTATTTTAAAAATATTTTTATTTATAAATAGTTATATAAATAAGAATTTCAGAACTTCTGTTGGGAACAACTTATCTTTTACTCTTTAATATTTCGCTGGTTTTCAAAAAAATTTTTCATCGAATATTGATGTTATTTTTGATGTTCTCAAACTTAAATTTATAATTTTCCTTTCTAATAGAATTTTTTTAAAGTTGGTATCGAATTTTGTAGAAAAACCTGTGTAAGCAAAAATTCAATTACGTTTTCTTTCTCCGTATATTCTCTTGGGATATGTTTGGAACATATTTTAAAATTAATAAATTACAAACAGGGAAGTAAATTCAGTTCATTGTTTTGAAGTAGCATAGAAGTTTACAGTTCTCATTGTTTTCATTTAATTTCACAATCAAAAATATTGGTTAGGAATCAGTACAGTGACACCTAATGCCATTAAAAAATTACTTTTTATAAAAAAAAATGCGAATTTTATAAATACTATTTAAGATAATAAATTATCTTATCAAATAAAAAAAAACACCAGTTCAAATTATATAATCATTAAAATTCAAATTAATCTAAATCTTCATTTTACGTATATTTTATTCATCATATAAATTCTTTTATAAATTCTTTTATTTAATAAAAGAAATTTAATTGTCATATTTTAATGGCTGATATAAATATATATATTTCATTATTATTTTGAGCCGGAGATAAGTAGAAGTGAAATTCCTTTATCTACATTGTCATAAAATATTCTTTCTGATAATTTTAATCTTTATAAATTGTGTGTAAATATTTATTTCTCTCTATATATAATCCGTAAATAGTTTGTGATTTTGTTTAGTTGTTTTTCCATCAGTACGAAAAATAATTCAGTGGGCAACATAGAATATATTGCAGTAATTATATTTTTATTAAAATCCAAAAATATAAAAATAAATATATATTATGTTTAAACAATACATTACTTTAACATATACATTTAATGAGCAGGATGAGATGCTAAAAGAAATTCAGTTGTGTGTGTGAATCGTAAGTCATCAGCTTTTTAGTATGTTGCGCCATCTAGCGTAGTTGCTAAAAAACACAAATAAAAAATTCTGTTTTATTATTGTCCGGGGAAAAAAAAGATTTTCACCTGTTGAGTAATTTCTGAAATAAGAACTTTTTCGCTACCATTAAAATTTAATTTCTGTTGTTTAGTTGTTATAATTGAAAGAGCTTTCTAGCGCTTAATGATTAATATTTCTACGAAATTAATATACTAATAATGTTTTGCTTATATAACACTATAATACTCAGTAAATAGTGATATGTTTAATAAGGAAAATAATATTATATTTATTGAACTGCTTCATGGCTTATATTTACTTAAAAGAAATTATTATTAATGAATTTATTAAATTTTTATAATAATACAAAATTTAATTACGAGATTTATGAAAAGCAAAGTAAATTATTTTTTAAATAATAAATATAATATTACATACTGATTTTGCAATTATTTTGATGCTTCAATTTGAAAATAATTCTATCAGTGTAGTTAAATATCTCATTTATTGCTTTTATTAACATTTATGACCAAAAATTTCTAATTTATGTTATGGTATATATTATTTCAAAAATCGTATAATTTTATATGGCATCTATTTTAAATAATTCAATTAAAATCCAACATAAGTTATTATAAGTTATTCCAAAATCTTAATTTAGAACTATATATATTAAGCAAATAACAGAAAATTGTTTTATATGTTGTACATCACAATTTGGTATACTGATATTCGATATGATATTGAACTAACCAGTAATATATAATATATATATATATATATATATATATATATATATATATATATATATATTATTCTTAATATATATATATGGTAAGATATATATATATATGGTAAGATAAATAAATTCTTCCTCATACACACACACACACACAATATTGCTGTTGCATTCATAACAGCTTTATTAGCACAAGATTTCAGCAAAGTAAAAATAATTCTGTATATTTCATGTTCACAAAATAATGGATCAATTGCCAAAATTTTGAATTTATCTAATTTTTTAACATTTTTAATCAATGCATTTTTTTTCTGTAATATTGCTGAATTAACTGCTGTATTTAGGGTATATTGTTCTGCTAAATCATTTGCAAGTTAACAAAGCAGTTTTGCATAAATTTATTTATTGATTTTTATAACAATTTATATCTTGATTGAAACAATTTAGTGGTATTAATTTAATTACTTTATATTTGTATCGTTATATTACTATGGAACACACATTTTTCCCCAATGGTCGGGGTATATTGGGATGTATTGTCCCCTTATACCCGAGGAGAAGGTCAGAAACTGTGATCTCTTTGCCACCGAGGCGTTGCCCCGGGTGTACCACAGGGGGTTGAGCCACCATCGCACCCTCACACATGCCATAACGACCCGTGTATAGGGTAGCCACCATTTATACCTCATTCACACAGAAGAGAAGGACAAAGACAGGATAAAGTACATCAATGCCTGAACATCCATTCGAACCCATAACCTTCATATCCGTAGTCAAGCACGCTGACCACTTGAAAAGTTGGCCGTCACTATGAAAAACATGTATAGTATGTCTTTGGTAATAAATATTGATTTTTTTAATAGATATTGATTTTTTTAGCCATTCTAAAGTATAATTTTCTAAAGAGCACTTGTAATAAGAAGAGCACTTAAGGTAATCAAGAGCATTTATTATTGCTGATTAAACATAATATTCTTGGAAAATTTTACTGCTTATATGTATCAATATTTAGAATAAAATAATCCATGAATTATAAATGAAATTAAAAATGAATAATAAATCAACATTTAACTCATGTTATCACGAATGTACTGAGAGCTTTTATTTTCTGCCAAAACGGAGCACTTACTGGAGAGATACCTTTTTTTTAAAATTTAAGCAATAGAGAGAGAGAGAAAGAGAGAGAGAGAGAGAAAGAGATACATATTAATATTTAGCAAAAGATACAGCAATTTAGCCAAAGACAGAAAATAATTTCTATGGAATGATGTATATGATTTTTTTAATTTTTTGATCTCGGAAAATGAAACAGATACTAATTTCAGGTAAAACTAATTTTTTCTTCTTTATTTCTGTCTATCAGAATGATTTGAAGAAAAATAATCAATTTAATAATTTCTGCACTCTCTTGATTTTTCAAATAATGAATTTTCATAAGAAATGGATAAATAATGGGTATGCAAAAGGAGAGCTATGATTAGTTTTAGGATAATATGTTAATCATTTATATTGCTTTAAGAAATATGACTCGTATGCATGTAAATGTATTTATAAAAAAACGTCCAGTTTTAAAGCGCATTGATGTCAATGGGCATAGTTAACATGTTTACCAGCTATATTAAAATCTGTATTATGCTTTTACAAGATAATTTTTGGCTAAATAATTCCCGATTCTTATATTTTTGATAGAATTATCTGAAAAGGATATACATCATCAATATTCTTTTTCCTTGATTGAAATTCTCTTTAAAATAGAGCACTTTCGAAGACTAGAGGATGTACTTGGCAAGGACATGGAAAAGACTCCCAAAGGAAAAGTTTACTCATTTTAAAAAATGAAGTGCTCTCATTTTAGTTATAAAGTAATTGTACTTCAAATTATTTTGGACAAGTACAGAGAAATAATAAATGCAAGAAAACTAAAATTATAGTTAAAAGTCTTTTGAAATTAATTGCATTGATGTTTTCATTAGATCAATAATGAAATTAGTAAAGACCACTTTTAAATTTTTAAAACAAAGATTTTTGGCAGGAGGGTAAATGCATTTATCTCTGTTTGTGATCAAATATATAAAAATAATAATCGACACTACAACTCTATTTCATTTTTAATAAGTGTCTTGAAAATGTCTGGTGGGTGATTTATAGCTTATGGAAATGGTACTTCTGACACATATTTTTGCAAAAAATGTATTAAAAATATTTGTGTTGCAGTACGAAAAAATGTTTAAGGCCATTAAAAATTAATTTAATATTAAAATATCATTTACTTTTTTGCTGAATTTTAAATATTTTTGTTAAGCGAATTATTTTAATTAAATAATAGCCTCATTTTATTCAAGTTTCAAGTGAAAATGCAAAAAAGTTTAATTGTACTTTGTGGCTTTTCTCTTCTCGTTAGAGGATATATATATATATATATATATATATATATATATATATATATATATATATATATATATATATATATATATATATATAATGCATGTCTTAAAATCATTATTTACCATAAAGATCTTTGTTAGAGGGCCAATGTGCCATTTTTTTTCTTTCTGTAAAAAACATTGATTTTGGAAATTTGAAGAAGATATACAGATCCCTGATGTTCACCACATGTTCTAGGCCTTATCCTAATCAGGTAAAGATTGAATGTTTGATGTTTATTTAAGGAATATTTGCAATTAAATAATTACATAGCTTTAGATGAGCCTAATTTCATACTTGTTATTTATATATTGTCCAGATGTTTTCATTAGATCAATAATGAAATTAGTAAAGACCACTTTTAAATTTTTAAATCAAAGATTTTTTGGCAGGAGGGTAAATGCATTTATCTCTGTTTGTGATCAAATATATAAAGATAATAATCGACACTACAGCTCTATTTCATTCTTAATAAGTGTCTTGAAAATGTCTGGTGGGTGATTTACAGCTTCGATGGAAATGGTACTTCTGACACATATTTTTGCAAAAAATGTATTAAAAATATTTGTGTTGCAGTACAAAAAATGTTAAAGACTATTAAAAATTTGTCAACGAAATAAAGCGAGTTTTATAAATAGAATGATATGATTAGACGATGTCTGCGTTAAATAAAATTGAAAAATTTGCTGCTTTTATGTTTGCTGGTGTTCTCAAATTTTCCTAAATGTTCCTTCAAAATTATTGAGATCAATAATATATTACATATTTTAATCGATTAAACTAAAATTTTCAATAAAATATAAGGTGAAGAATTACTTACTATGAATCATATGATTGATCCTTAAACTTCTAACAGTTTTTCAACAACGTATGGTTATCAAGTTTATTTTATCTTCAATTAATTTATAAGAATAGACATCTGAGTTTCACTAAAACAACCTAATCTTTAAATAATTTTTGAAACAAACCATCTCTCATTGTATATATTTAGAACAATTAAATTAGATTTACGGTGACTAATAATAGCAACTTAAAATTCAAGCAAATATAAAGTTTGCATGTGTTAACAATTTTAATCATAGTCATCCATATATCTTTAACTTTTACAATTCATAATTATTTCTTCTAATAACAAAATATATGAATTTTATTTTGTAAATATTTATATTTATCATAAATATGTGCGATATAAATATATGAAAAGCAAAATAACTAAAAATCTTCTAATAATAATAAATAAATTATGTATGTAGGTATGTATGTATATGTAATAATATATAATTGATCAATTGAAGAAAGATGAACAAAAGATATTCATTTTATTTAAGTAAAAAGACTTTCTCATCTATAAATTCATTTTTTAATGTATTCCACAAAATACAGAAGTTTTTTTATTTTTTTTAAACAAACATAAAAACATTTTAAGCCAATATTATTTTAAAGAACAATAAGGCATTTCTTTACTGAAAAAAGTAATTTTTACTTTCATTTTTAAAACTAAATAACAAATTAAATGGGAATTTCTTTTAAGATGATTTCTCAGAAACAAGAATTTCAGTTTTCCAATTATGCATATACAAGTAATTTTCATATTGAGTAACATTATACACTTACTTTTTCACTCAAGTACAGTAAGCATCATTTTTCAATTTAATAAAAAACTATCCGAAAAATAGGAAATTTCTTTGAAGTATTTTGAAAAATAATAGTATGAATGTATAACTAAATTTAAACATCTCTGAACAAAATTCTTGTTCTAATTATTTTAACTGTAATACTTTTCATCTTCAAACAAATTTATGGAAGTTTTCTAATTCAATTTTATCAAATAATTACGTATGGAAATATCTTACTTCACTTAAAACCAGATGCTGTTGGCAGGTTCATTGAAGGTGAGCATAATTATCTACCAGCATATCTTTTTGTAGGAAATTTCATTGCGTTTACTGATTCCAAAAACATAAAAAAAAGTGCGTTCATTGTTTGCTCAAAAATCTTTCCCAAGTAGGAGGCGTTTTCAATTTACCAACTTGTGAGAAATGTTTATCTGCCTCGTAATTTATCCCGTCTTTTTGCTTTGTTCTTTTCAAATTATCAGCGCAATCTTTTGTCAGGAACAATGTCGAATGTCAGTCTCTCATCGTCTGCTTGTAGCGATGACAATATAACGCGAGGCGAGAAGTCAGCCGATTAACATATGAAAAGGATCCAGCTTCATTTAATTTCATTAGGAACGAAAGAAACGATCTTCGCATAAGTCAATCTGAATGATATGATTGTGTTAGTTAGACATTTTTTAAAAAGCAAGTTTTGAAATTCCTTGGACCAGAAAAATGAACAACTTAGTTTTCAAAGAGGGAAGGATAATGGATATGCATCATTAAATGTTTTCCCAACTCCTACGTGAAATGGAATTGGTTCTGTTGCTTGAGTGCATTCCTTTGAATTGAGTTCGGGTTTGAAATTATTAAATAAGTGTAAATTAATTTCTAATTTTTGCATTACTTGACATGATTATGACACTTTAGTACAATTATATATTATTTATTAAAGATTTAATAATAATAAAATTATGAATGTTTATATAATCTTAATAAATATAAAGTAAAATGTCTAGTGTTTTTTAAATATAAATGTATTTTTAAAAAATTAAAAATATTTTGAATTCATGAAAATTTAACTTAATTTGTTTTCATCTAATTGTGAAATTATCATCATTGTTCACTCACATATTGTTTAATGAACACCAGAAAATAACTTTGGACAATGATTCCTTTTACTCTTACATCTTTACATTAATATTTTATCCATACATTTAATTTGGGTTTTAATTTCTTAAATTTTTCCGCATAAAAATATAACACATAGAAGTGAAAATCAGTTTTGCTTCATTTTATCTTTATGATTAAATATGTTAATCAATAAATCAATATATATGCATTCGGTAGATTAAATAATGAAGATAAAAAATACAAGTGCATTTATTGTTATATATATATATATATATATATATATATATATATATATATATATATATATATATATATAAATAGGAATTAATGAATCAAACATAAAATACAAATACGCATTATAATGCTTTATATTTTTAAAATGTATTACATTCATTTCCTAGGAATACGAATAAAATTATCATTTATGATTTTTAATTGCTCGCATGAAATGCATTTCTTAATTTTTCTCAATAAGTCTTGTTTATTATTAGGAATGTATTTGACTCAATGGAAATTTTTTCAAGCCATGGGCAAAATAGACAAAAATTTATAGTTTAAATTATAGTCAAAATGTTTATATATATATATATATATATATATATATATATATATATATATATATATATATATATATATATATATATATATATATATTTATATATGTATATATATATATATATATATACTTTTTGACATGAATTTTAGTGAGATTAATCTCGTTGTTATTCAAAAATCATCAGCTCCCTTAAAATAACTTTTCTTATTCATTGTAATTTTTATTTCCTAATTTTTGCAATTTTTAGGTATCAAAGAAAAATAACCAAAATAAATATAAACAAGTAATTCCATAAGATTTGTCCATAAGTGTGGTGGAATGATTGTTGAAAGTGACGTTTAATAGTTTTATAAAAAAAAGCTAATAATGATCTACATACAAATCAATCAGTTACAGTAATAATACACCAAATTATTCAAACTGAAACGATATCAAAATTTAAGTATGGTATATGAAATTAGAAGAATTATTTTTTCTATTTCTGTATCAGTTTTGTATAAAGAATAGAGAACACTGATTCAAAACCTTTGTAAAATATATACATCTTAAATAATTTATATCATAAAAGTACAGAAAATTTAAAATTAAGAATAAGAAAAAGATTGCCAGTGAAAATATTCCATACTGACATCCAAAAAGTTTTTTTTTCCTTTACCACTCTTAAAAATTACATTACATATATTGCTTCATAAGTTATGAATTGAATGTTAAGATTTTATAAAAACTTGATCTATACAAGCAAAAAAAATCAAAGTCTATTTATTCGAAACAACATTGAACATTTTAGTTAGATAACAAATGATGTTGTTCAATATAAAGACACCGCGAAATCTGCTTATAATTTAATGATAGTTTGTAATAACTTTAAGTTCATTTTCTTCAATTTTAAAATATGTATACTTATAACTAAATATCTTCTGAATTTGTTGAATGGGGAATCTAATTTTGTTTCATTTTTTTACAGTGATCTATTATAATTTCTCTTATGATGTGTTCAAAGAAGTGATAATAGAAAGAATTACTAATTTCAAAAAAAAAATATGTAAAACATTGTATTTAATTGTTATCAAATGTATCATTATCAGATAATATTAGTAAAGTAGTTACCATTCATATAATTTAATTAGCAAATGACGAGTCTAAAGAAAAATCGAAACAGTTGCCTAGAAGCATCTATGATATTTGGACAAAGCTATCTAAAACATCGAGTAATTTAGGAGGACAAATGACTAATTAAATTGTTTACTAAAGTATAAGTAATAGATTTTCTATTAAATTAGTATTGATACAATAAACTGTAAATAAAAATTAATATTAATATTACTTATGAGTTACAGTAGCTGTTTGAAGAACATTGTAACCCAAGAAATTAAATACAATACTTCAAATCTTTATTTTATCAATATTTCAGATTCAAGTCTCAAACTTAATAATTCTTACAATCCAAAAAATTCTGATAAGCAGTTAAAAGCCATTGACAAATATAAAAATCTAGTGCACGTATTAGACCTATATGTACACAGACACACACACATTTTATTATATTTTACACAGACTCACATTAATTGAACGAGAAATTAAAATTTTATTTCATACAAATTTTATTCAACAGTGTTAACAAGCAGTCTATAGTTTTAACAAGTAGTCTATTTTAACAAGCAAACTATAATTTTAAAAAGTAGTCTATTTTAACAAGCAGTCTTAGATTGTAAATTTCAATAATGCATATATTTTTATGAAATGCACAACGCTTTTTTATTGGCATTTATAGTTAATATTGGTTGATTATAAATGAAATATGTTATTATAAATTCCAATAAAACATGAAAGCTTATGATATCGGAATATAATTTCCCATAATTAATTTACCAATATTTTTCTTGAAGGATTGCAATATCACCAACAAATTCATCTTAATTAATAGGGATGTTAAATTATAAATCTCAATAAATCATAGCATAATTTATTGATTTTAACACCATTCTCATTGCATATAATTAATGGTAATGTAATTAACTTCAGTAATCTGAAATTATTCGTGCCTATTATACATATGTTTTTCATATCATTAGAAGTTTTGAAAAATTAAATTTCTGCTTTTAAATAATTTTCATGGTAGGATTTACTTATTTAAGATTAAGTGACTTTTTCAAAGATATCTTAGCTTTTAAGAAACATTTGCGACTCATTTGATACATTATTTTCTATTATTTTATTTTTATGTTGTTTACAGCATGGTTAATAACAGTATAAACTATTTTCTTCAGTTTTAATTGTACTCAGACTTTAATTTTTTAGAAAAGGAAATCATTTACATTTAGTAATAATTTAATATGTGTTTTAAAGCTTTACTTAAACTTATATGCGGTATTCCTCTTTTTTACGCTATTTTAAAATTCGTCCAAATTTTGTAGACCCGGATATTTTAGTAACCTGGAGAAATTGTGTTTAAACTTGTTTTGTGTCTTCGGCCCATAAAATTCTTATCATTATAGCAACTAATTAATTTAGATATTTATTTTACAGAAATTATATTTGTTTATAAGGTTTGTTTGTTTTTTTTTTAATTTTTAGATATATACATTAAATTAGATAGATTAATAAATAAGCAAAATTTGCCCACGATATTAAAATAAATCAGTATATTTTCATGAATAGAACTTGAAGAATAACAAATTCGAATTGTTTATAATTTTCAATCAAACAGTAAAATTACTTTCAGTACAGTCTTTAAATATTACTTTAACAATAATATTTTTGCAATAATATTTTACCATTCAAATGAAACCGCTGATTTATGATGCAAAAATTACATGTTTTGCTAAGTTTTCAGCGCAGTGCTCATCTTGTATTATAGTACACATTTTGTCAAACTGAAATAATTATTTTTGTTAACAGAATAAATAATAGCTTTACTATATATATATATATATATATATATATATATATATATATATAAAGGAAATTTCTCTGATAATTGCATAGTAACAAATACTTAATACTGAATAAATAATGTGAAACTGAAATTAATTTATTAGCAAATTAGATACATAAAATATAGCCCGATAGAAACTAATAATAATTACAAAATTAAACTGTGGAAATCATAAGCATTTCAATTTATAAAATATTGCACTTTGACTTAGCGTAGAAATTTTAAAATGCAATTCTTATTGTCGTTTAATTTTTCACTTAACAGTTTTTTTTAACAGACATGTACTTTAGAACCCAGTAAAATATATGACAAGACAGAAAATGAAATGCCCTCCTTATTTTAAAAGAACAAAACTATATTTTTGCGTTTTTCTATGAACTCTGTTAGTCATTAAATTATAAAAGCATTATAAATTTCCCCGTGATTTGAATATAAACAATTCTTACATCTATAATAACTATTAAAGCATTCTGTATACAATTACTTATTGTAGTATGCTTCATTACTTATTGTAGATGTAAGACTAATTTTTAATAATTTCACAAAATAACAAATCATGTTTGCGGTAATTTTGCATTTTTTTATGATTATCATCGTTATCCTTGATCTAAATTTTGCAATAAGTGTTTAAATACATATGATAAATAGAGAGTATGTGCAAACACGCATGCTTACATTCTGTAAATAAACATATGCTTAGGTGCCGTTTAGGTTAAATATATTTTTTATGCCAAAAAAATTAAATTTTATGATAGTATTCCTGCAATAAATTCATTTTATATTTATTAAATAATGATAAAACTTCATTAAATAAGCAAATTTCATTTTGGACTGAAATCTGGTAGTTGTAATTTTAGTGACTGCCAAGAGAAATTAAGTGATTATTGCTATTCATTTATAGTATGTATTAAAAACAATTTAGATGTCCAAATTTTCAGTCTCATTATAATAAAATACTTGACATAATATTTGAATTGAAATGATATATATTTAATGTATATATATTTATTCACACACTTAACTTAAGCATTATTATTCCATTGAAAAATATGAGCTTGGAATATGGCTTTCCTTTTTTACAACTGACCTATTGCTTAAAGCAATTGGTTCATTCATAAAAATTGATCTTTAGCAATATTGCTGTAAATATATCTTTACTGTTCTATTTTTTTCGCTTTACTTTCTATAAACAAATAATTTTAAATTTGTGAATTTATTACATTATTTATAAATCAAAGATCCCCTTAAATATGGAAGATTTAAGTAATAAATGCATTTTCAAAAATATTTTCTTATGGGATTCCTTCGTGCATTCTTTGAATTTTATTAATAAATAAAGAAAAGGTCATTCAAATCTGCAACATTTATGGAACATGCATAAAGGAAAGACGAACATGTATTGATGTTTATGCAGCTTATATATTGCGAATAGTTAAATCATGATGTTTATTATATTAATTTTTTTCAATTTTATTTCAAGTGTAATATAAACTGGTTGTATCATAAATCTTCCATAGCTTAGAAATTTTAGTAGAAATTCATTAACTAACTAAATACACGTTTGTCTAGATTCCAGTGCCATAAAACAAATAGATTTTCAATTCCAGCAGAGGGCGCACACTTTTAATTCTATCACTTTTATTCTGAAAATGAAAGTACTATCGACCTTTGCAAAAGGCGATCACTAAGTTTAGTGAACGCGCCGACATTTATCCGAAGAATAATTAAACAGTTCTCTGAAAGTTCAGGACGTAATTAAAACGTTTACGCCATTGGGACTGGAGCTCCGAATTAATATTTATGTCCAGGGAATCGAAAGATACAATAGTTGTCTCAGCATGCCGCGTCCTGAGTGTTTGAACAAGGAGGCAGCGAATATGACGCGTTATCAAATTATTCCGGTATTCAATAGAATGTCTTTGTTGATGGCTCGCCTCAGCAATTGCCGATAATATTCGCCAAAACCTTCTTCAGATAGGTTTTGGAGAGTCACGACTCTCTACTTTCCGTTAATGAACTCGTTTCCTAGATCATGCAGATGGAATAAATTGGCTGGCATTGTCGACGGGCAAAATGGAAAATGTCGTGACAATTTCGGAAGTGAAGACCCTGGAGGTATTTAGTACAATTTTATCCGTTCGGAGCGAAATGCTTACGGATGAGGCTGATTAAAACTTAATCTTACAGCAAATCGCCGGAGAAATCAATCTCTCTTCACATATGCATTGAATTTCAGGTATTACGATATAGTTTAACATATTTAATTGGGTATCTTATAATTTTCACGAATTATTAAAACTTTTAGCTATTCACTATTTATTACATATGCATGTATACACACACACACACACATACACACACACATGTATATATATATATATATATATATATATATATATATATATATATATATATATACTTTAATATGAATTAAACATAATTTATTTACTCTATAGTTCAGAGGAAATAAAAAATATCTATTAAGTATTTTAAAATTAAATGCTCTTATATGAACACTAGATAATTCATGACATTATCTAAACTGGAATAGATTAATTGACAGTAGAATTTCTTTCTACTTTCTTTTTTACAAAATATTACAGACTGGGTTAACTGAAGAACTGAATTGAAGTAGAATATTAAATTATATTATAGATCCTGATATTGAATCATTATAATTTATGTTACAAATAGAAGAATCTACTCAAGCATTACATAATTCTTTTCACTATATTATATTCTATTTTTTGAAAAATTAATAATATCGTAAGAAATAAGCATGGATTGTTTAGGATATGCAACTGCTATTTAGGAACTATAAAAATATAAACAACAAGAATTTTGAAGGTTATATTTCCTTAATAAAATGTTTCAATAAAAAAATTAGATTCGTCTTAAATTTAAGATAAATAGATTTAAGCAGTCTATTTATAAATAACTTTTAAATTTAATCTAACACGGTTTTTTTTCTTCATCCATATCTTTTTTATTAACAAAAACATAAACTTCAACTGTAATAAATAAAGTTTTATATTTTAATATAAGTTATTTACTGTCTGGAATCGATAAAGAAAAATCCCTTGCAAACTCATAATTTCATTGTTTAAAGTAAAAATTGCTTAAAATCATTTCTTAATTACGACCTGCAGTATTTATAATTTATTTCTAATGTTTTGAAAAACTAACTCTTGATCAAATATGCAATCAAAAAGTACATTTGAATACATTAAACCTAAAGGTAACATTAATTTTTTTTTTTTTTTACAATGGTTGGGTTATATCGAGATGTATTGTCGCCTTATACCCAAGAAACCGGCCAGAAACAGCGACCTCTGCCACCGAAGCGTTGCCCCGGGTGCACCACAGAGGCTGGGCCACCATCGCACCCTCACATATGCCATAGGGACCCGTTTATAGGGTAAGCACCATTCATACCTCATTCACACACAAAGAAATGACAAAGACAGGATAGAAAGAGAAAGTACATCCATGCCTGAACCGGGATTCGAACCCTGGACCTTCCTACCCGTAGTCAGGCACACTGACCACTAGGCAAGTTGGCCGGCATGTAACATTATAAAACAGATCATTGTTGTTCCTTGATTATTATTAAAGAAGGAAATTTATTGGTTTGGAAGGAGATTTTATTTTAAAACTAGTAGTATCCGAAAGAAACAAAATCTGCTTTTAAAATTTTCTCTCCTTATTAAGAAATTATTTTAATTATGCATTTTTAAGCATTTACATCACATACATGAGCTAATTTTGTTTGATTATTTTCATTTTAAGATCATTTTTTGCATTCAAAATTTGATTGGAGATGCTCTTATAGATTCTTTCTACTACAAACCTCTAAACCAGAGGTGGAAATTGAGCCTGCAAAAACGCTGAAGCGAAAGCCAGAATACTATCTATTTGACTGGTATGTCGCCAAGTTGAAGCAAAATTTGAAAGAACAAACTTTTAAATCATATTGGAGAACTCTATTCATTTAAAATTAATGTCTCAATATTATTCGCATCCATTATTTTTTTTTGGTTTATACTTCAATGTCATCTCCTAAACTTATAAGATATTAATAAGGACACAAACACCTAGGAGTTTAATTTTTCATACTCATTGTCATGAAAAAGTAGATACTGTTCCAGTGACTTTTGTATATTTTTAAATATCACCTTTACTAATTACTCCATAAGCATATTATGATTGTCATAACTGGAAAATATATTCAAATTAAACATTGCATAGCATATAGTAAGAACTAATACCTTGATTAAGCGATATTTATTTTTAAATATCTTGCAAAAAATGATGCTGTAAGGGACTGCTACATCACTCGGAAAAATGAAGATTAAAATTAAATGTTTTAAATTTGTAAGTACTTTGGAATATTTGTATTTTCTTTTTCTAGGTCATTGTTAATCTCAATGTGCCCAAGAATTATAAATTTGAATATAATAAATGTTGTTCTTGAATCTTTAATTTTAACTTCAAATCTATTTATTTGATGATCTTGCAAATTTTTTCACACTATTCGTTCTGCAACCAAACTTTCCCTTTCTATATAATCTAAAGATTTTTATTTTAAGACATTTCCTGGAATTTTAATATATATTTTTGGAGAATTTTTTCCCAGTTTTATTATTTGAAGTCTTTAAAACGAAATTGCATTTACCGATGATTTTAAAATGAAAATTCTTGTGCCATATATTACATTTTCGGTTCAAATAACTTCTGGGCGGGGTGTCATAAGAAGTTTCTTCTATCTTATTTCCGCTTAAAGAAATGGGGAGCGTAAACAAATATTTAAAAAAGAAAAAAAAAACTAACAAGAATAAGGTAAATAGTGGAATTTTTATCGGCTACGGATGTACAAAGATATCACCAAACATTGAGTATTCGGCGAAAGTTTTCTGCATAAAAATAATCGACAATATATTTGGTATATATGTATTTTTAAAAAAAATTTTTTTGAAATTAACTTTGTAAAACTTTATTCTATTAACAACAAAATATGACTTTAGGTAAAAATTTTGGATGGTTTTAGCAAAATAATTAGCAATAATTTTTGTTCCAATAGTGAAAAAGGTACTTGTATAGTTATTTATGCGTAGTTATTTGGTAAATACTTCGATTTGATAAGAAACCAACAATTACAATAGATTTGCTATAATCACGGTAGATTTTAATTTCAGAGACAGTGTATCGTAGAAATACTTATTTTCTTCCCTTCAATATTTTTTTAACACATACATTCTACATGCACTTTAGGAAATTTGGAAAATAAAACATTTCTGTTAAAATATTGGCAATGAAAACTTCTGTTAACATTTTTAGTGTGAATTGAATAATAGATTTAAATGCAATAACTGTTATTTATCTATATATAAATAATGACGATTACTCATTCTAAAAATAAAATATGCAAAAATAATTTGCAAGAATTTGTGTTGCTAGAGGATCTTAAGGCTGCATAGTTAAAATTTATAATTTGATAGTTAATTTAAGAAAATATTAAAGTAAATTAAGTAAATTATTGAAATTAGAGAAATTTTCATTTCTTATTTCATTTAAAATTGTAATTATGAAATTAGATCACATTTCTGTTTACGACTGAGTGCAGATGATAAGTAAGTAAAGGAAGTGATTAAGTATGAGAACATATATAATAAAGAAAAATAAAATAGTTTACTTTTAAATTTTTTTGAAGAAAATGAGAAGGAATGAAATATACATGAATGAATTTATCCATGGAGAAATAAATACAGATTGGAATTGTTTTCTTCAGAAACATAGTTATTTTATTTTTAAGAGAAAGATTAAAATTTTTCAGAACGTTGAAAAGCTTATAACGTATCATATAGAAGTTTTATGTAGAATGAAAACATCGTGGCAAAGGAAGTTATGTAGCATGTCTCTTCATTGCAAACCCTGATGAACACGAAATCTGCTATAAATTTGCCTTTCTGTATTTTGCATGATTGCTAATTAGCCTATGGTTTTTCCAATATTTAAATATTTGCAGTGCACTTTCTTGCTACATGAACATTTTAAAATGTGTTGAAGAACCCACGAATGCTAATGTTTATCATTTGTAAAAGAGAAAAATGGAATGATGTTTCGTCATAATATTATACTCCTAGATAATTTACTTTGGTATTTTAAATTTATAACTTTTTTCACATGCCCTTTTCTCACTATACTTTTATTGTTCTCAATTAACGAATTGATAGTATTTCATTCCAACAGTTTTACACTTTTGAACTAAAAAATTAAATCTTCCTTTGATCCCTGCAAAATGTATACTTTTGATCAGAATAATATTTTTGAAAATAGAAGAGCATTTTTCTATTTGATTTTGGTATAAATTTTAAGGTAAGCTACCAAAGTTTAAGTAAATCGCGTCGTTTATGTATACAAAAATTGCTTCGTAAGAAAAGCTTGGAAAACATCAATTAAATAAACATAATCAGCTCTTTCTTTTGGTATTTTTTGTTAACTGAATCTCAGTCACAAATTTTTTATAAAACAACATTGTTGATTTGAAATTTTTTAAAAACAAAAATATATTACTATTTAACATATTAACTAGATAATAAGTGTAAATATTCTGCAATGTATTGTCAATGTTAATCTATTAAAATCCAGTAAACTATGTGTTATCTCAAACTTACTCCCTAAGTATACATATTAATTCACTCAAGCAATAATTTACATTAACTCCTTACTAACTTATTAGTTAGGTTACTGATTTCACAATACATGTTCTACAGATTGGAAATCAATACCAATATCTTGAAATCACATGGCTCTATAATGAATCTATGAATGTCTATGTTCCGGCATTAGAAGCTATGGTAATTGTAGCACATATTAGTGAAGAGTCATTTCCTATTAAGTTATGTATTAAGTATATAAACTATACACATGACTAGTAAAAATGTGAAGGTAAATAATATAATTATATATTATAGTTAAATGAATTATATTATATTGAAAATATTAACCACATGTATTTGTCATATCTTTTTTTTAAAGCTAATTTAAATAAACTAATTACTAACAATTTTGAAAGATACTTTTCTATATAACTCTGCAAACAATTTCATATAATTATTTTGTAAATTCAAACTTAAGTTTGAATTTCAAAATCAAAATATTATATGGAACTGCAATCAAGTATTTTTATGTATTATTCTTATAACTGAACAAAATTAAAAATTGGACATATTTCTGTTTAGTTTACTTTTAAGGATTAAAATAAATGTATTTTAAAGAAAGATAGATCTTCTGTGTAAGAAGAAGTAAGAGGTTAGGATTTTATTTATCACCATGAAAGTTATTATCTATAATGTTGAAATTTTCATATTATCCCTTTATAATAAAGAAAACAATTAATCAATTAACATAAAAAATAATAAATAAATATTCAACACTCAATTATTGCACAATTCTCACATACATACTCCCATTTGTTTTAAATAATAACTTCTTCAATGTAATAAATAAAAAGACTACTAAAATACAAGTAGACTATATTATTATTAGAAAAATTACTTTGAAAATATCATCTATGTAATCATATAAAATTCTTTTTTTTTAATTTTTATTTTTTTGCAATTTAATACCAATTACAAAATTTTGACAAAAATCGTTGTGGTTTTGAAATTTTTTTATAAAAACATTATTATATTACTCTCTAACATAGTAACAAGTGCATGCATTAAAATGTTGATTGTATGTCAATGAACAAAGAGATATGATGAATTTATTATACATTAATACATTTAAGTAAATTCCATGAGAGTATCACCTATTTTTTACTGGATATTAGAAATCATGTATATCTATAAATATACCATTCACAGGTACAAATAACTTTAATGTATTCGATATATTGTTGTCACCAATAAAATTAAGTGTTCCAGAAGAGAGGGGCGTTAATTATAAAAAGCTGTTTGAAAATAATTGGAAACAAAGGCTTAACATTTATTGTTATGAATTGTTGAAAAGATTAGGAACAAAACTGTTCAACCATGAATGCAAATTTTAATATTAACCTTCCCTATGTTGGCTTTTGTTTTAGCGGAGCACGCAACAATAAACATGTTTTCCTCACGGCACGCCTCGCTAGTTCATTTCCTCCCTGGTAGAGGGAGCGCAAATAGATTTATAAAAATGTGTCTTTGTAACTTCCTTAAATCGTTTTTGCACCGTTTTCAGAATGGGTGGGATTATTTATATGCAAATTTTTCTCGTTTGATTTTTCTTTTTGAACTATTTTCGAGCAGAGGACGCTCGAGAATTTTCATCACTCTAGCTAGGAACATTGTGTCCTTCTGATTATGGAGGATGGAGATTCTTTTACGGAATGTTTGTCTGCGGCTCACAAAAATGCGAATCGATACACAGATTGCTGCATTTTGAATTAGTTCTCTTCTTTTCCTCCCTTGAATTGAAAGAATTCGGTTTCTGTCTCAATTATTTCCGAAAATGTGCCCATTGCTGAAAAATGGATAAATTCGTTGAACTCTATAATTGTTTCTCTCTCTCTGTCTCAGTCAGCCTTAACAGAAAATGGTTGGGTTTAGAAAACAAATATATTCGTCTTATTAAAATATATAAGATTTATGTGCTTCGAAAAGCGTAGTTTGCCATTAATATTATTAAATATTTGTAACAATACGATGATGTTAAATTACATAAAAAGTAATTTCACATTCTGGACCAAACTATATGAAATATTATTTTTAAAAATTTGTTTATCAACAAATTGTGACATATTTAACCAATTTTATTAATTGATAACTGCACTTTCTTCTTTATTCCACATGCCAAAGATAAAATAAAAGAATATAACGAACACTGCATAACAAAAAAGTTTTATTATAAATAAAATAAAATTAATGTTAACAAAGAAATGTATTAATTTAATTAATTTTTAAGAACATTTTATAATAAGTTTGTTTAAATAATGAAAATTTGCTGTGAATTATGAATATTTTTTTTTCTTATTCAAGACTTTTTCTCGTTCTCGAATTAATCTTGAAAGTTTTGCATAAAAAGCTAAAAATTATGTAAATGCGATTTTGATTTCGAAACTTATTATTCTGTTGCATTATTAAAACTTTTGCAGTCAGTTTTCACATTGCATTTACACAATAAATTTATTTTCTGTTCAATAAAATATAACTTATTACAGAACATTTAAAATTTATTGTTAGTTGTTTAATGTAAATAAATTCACAAGTGAACTATGAATTTATTGTTTCTCAAAATTACTTTTAAACTAATATTAAATAACTTATTACAACATTGGAATATTCATAGCCCATTTTTAATATAAAACTCATAAATGTATCGCTCATATAATGTATTTGATACTGCTTGTTAATACTCGCCAAGTTGTACGCAGAATACTTTGAAATTTGCAATACAAGCTTAGAAGTAATGTGAAAAACTAATATATATTTCATAAAAAAATGTATAAAACATAATTCCTGGGAACAAACTAGGAGGAGATGCAAAAATGGAAAACGCAATAAAAATTTAATACTATAAGTAAAATGCAAAGCATTTATGAATGTGCATCATAATGGGTTCAAAATTCATAAGATACTGACGTTATATTAATTTAAGAAAGTCACCCTTTGGTATTTATGTACTCAAGACAAGATTAAAAATTATTGGACATTTTCGAATGTGCGAAATAATTCAATAATCAAGAAAATAATGGACATTCATACTACCAAATCACTTTTGAAGAATACACAAAACGAGTATCTCTTACTGAGCAATGAACATGGTATATCATGCGCTTATATCACCAAATCAATTGTAAGGATTTCACCAAGTGAACAAGTGCCAAATTTGCAGTGTTAAAATGATTATCGTTAAATAATATTAACGGTTTAAAAACGTAAAACCCATAGTTATAAAGTATAGTGCATTAGTTTTCGATCTCATACTTAGATATATGAATATTATGTATCATGGACGCATTAATACAGTGCGACAGTTCAAACTTATTAGTGGATTTTTAATCAGAATTTTAAGGTAATTTTAACTAAACTTTCTCCAAATTATACCTCTCTAATTTTAATTTGCGTCTCTCAGCTGACAATATTTCTTTAAAAATTTATTTTTCGAATAAAATTTTTATAGATAGAGTATTTAACCTTAAATCTCCACATACAAAACTTTAAGAAATTCACCTGTCGAAATAATATATTAATATATTAATCATGACCACAATAAAAAGGATTATTCAGGAAAAATCGGAATATTCTAAAAATGAAAAATCTATTAATATATATATATATATATATATATATATACACACATATATATATATATATATATATATATATATATATATATATATATATATATATATATATATATATATATATATATATATATATATATATATATATATATATACATAAATTGTAATTAATTTTTTCCAGAATTATTTTTAGAAATTGAATTAAATTTGTGAGGAAATGATTTCAAATTCAAGTAAATATAAGAAAACTAATTTGAAATAAAATTATTTTATTAAATATCTTATATACAATGAATGATTAAAAAAATTTCATACTGAAATTGCATACAAAATACTATTTCCGCAACCAAAAATATTAATCAAGAATGTTTTTGTCGCAACTTTATACATAAAGTAAATTAATTTCACGTAAGTAGGAAAATTTTCGACTTATATATAATCTACATACTTACATTTTCTAATTAAATAATCGAACTGTTTAAATAATTAATATGATCATTTTTATTCAACTCATTAATCATGGGGTTAATTTTATAGTGTAATGAATTAAATGGATCAGATGTTATCAATAGTAAGTGTCATTTTAATCAAAAATCAAGCAAATAGCTGCACAGTCAGCGTTTTGGTCTTCAAAACGATAGTTCGTGAATTCCTTCATCAAATGTTGTTTAGAATTGTTATTGTTGTTGAAGTCTCATTTTTTGCTTTAAATTGAATGTTAATCCTGGCCTTTCAGGTGATATTGCACTCTTCGGGGAGTCATGTTTCACATAGTATTCCTTAAACTATATTGAATATAATAGAAACCAATAGTAGGTTTTTGTTTTTTGCATGCATGTTTCAAAGTTTGATTCCCATAATTCTCTGTTTACTAAATAATATAGATATAATAAAAAAGAGGAATTAAAATACTCTAAAAAAAATCATAATGTAATCCATAGCAAAATGTAATGCCTGACAATGGTATGTGCTATACAGTGTAAGCATGCAAAGATAATCAAAGATATTAAGAGAAGAGATGTTCAATAAGATGACATATTTTCGGATTTCACCATTAAATAACTTCGTGTCATTGTACAAATTGATTAATTTTAGTTTTATAATGTTGCTAAACCATCACTTACAATACACTTGAAATGGAATTTTTATTTAACCTGTCTATATAGAAAATAAAATCACTATTACGATTATTTATTGTTTTCATAAAAACATGAAGATCGCATTTAGTGATAGAATACAATATAAATATGATAGCAATTTGGAAAACTATAATTTGCATGCAAATTTTTATAATTTAAACAGAACTGCATTTCCATTGTTGCTATTAAAAACAAGGTAAAATATTAAAATTTGCATAAAATTTAAATTTTATTAAGTTTAAACTATTCAATTTAAGACAAAAAACATTTAAAATTGAGAAAAATCTTCTTTTTAACAAAACGTTATGATATTTTCCAGATAAAATTTATTATATAATTCTTTGGAAATATCTGTACATATTATAATATTTTGTAACATCATTGAAACTTGTTGCACATTATTATAAATAACTTTCAATTTTTATTTACTTTTTTAGGTATTTTTAAAATTTAAATTAGTATATAAATTATTAACAAAATTTTAGCCTTTAGGTGGTATTATTAAGACAACTAGATATTTTTCATCATTACATTAATAATATACAATGTTGATAGATATTTTGAACAACAATTTTTTAAATGTCGTGTTTACCTACAAATATATATGTTACATTTCAAAAATTAACTTTTTAGCGAGATAGTTAGAGTCTTATGAAATACATTAATTTCAATTTTAGTGTTTTTTACGTTGCCCGCAAGTTGTTTTCCATCATTGGTCACTCGCTTGGAAGAAGTAAAGTTTTTACAATCTTGTAAGTGAATAGTGTTTCATTGATTATTCGGCGAACTATTTAATTTTTATTCTTCTCTGTTAGTTTTAAAGCCAAAAGTATTTAAAAATAGTAAATTAATTTTATTAAGGGGTTTTAAATGAAATAAAATATAAATTTCAAATGAAAACTTGCAATTTGAATTACAGAATGTTGTCCAGGGTAAAAATACGCTTTGCACATTATTTGCCAAAATTATTTTCTTATTTCGAAAACTCATTTGTATTTTTAACTTTATTAATCCTACAGTTAGTAATAAAAATATAATGAAAAAAATATTTTTTCATAAACTTAATTTCTATCACTAATATATTGTCATTTTCTTTTATAAGTAGTTCCTTATAGAACAATTACAGTTTTCAATATTTTTATTTTAAAAGAACCTGAATAAGCTTAATTGATCTTAAGCAATGGAAGTAAATTTCTCTTTCGCAATTTTTTAAAATCCAACAACTGTTAAATTGACAGCTAATGTATGTTTAGATTTTTATTTTTTAATTTTTATTTTTTGTACAATACTTAAACGTACTTGAATTTACTATAAATGCACCACAATCGAAAATTTATTGTGTAATTTTTTTTAACAAATATTGTTTTCAAAAATATTTAAATTGTGAATGAACAGACCTGTAGTGCATTAATCTGTCATAATTTTGAGAATTATTAAAACAAATGATTTAAATCTAGTAGTATGTAGAATAAAATCAATTTTCAATGTTTACATTTTAAACGAAACTTAAATTTAGGAATAATCAGTCATTTAATTTTTAATTTGGAAATTTATATTTTTATAATATAAATAAAGTATATCATATAATGAATCTATCAGCAACTGTCAGCAACTGGTAATAAGTACTACTGGTGAGAAACAGGAAATTTATTTTGCATGCATAAATAATTAGGCATGCAAAATAAATTTCCTGTTTCTATAAATGCAATCATTTCACTGATCAACATGCATAAATAATTAGGCATGTTGATCAGTGAAATTACATGAACATTTTCCAGACTTCATTCTTTGGAATATATAAGTATAATTCTTCACTTTCATAAAACTCCTCAAACGACAGTACAAAATTGAGTTCTTAACAGCTGTTGAAAATTTATTAAAATAGTACGTGGTATTGATATTGGAGTTTATATCATTGAAAAATATGTTTAATCATTCAGTCAAATATTTACATTTAATTTCGAAGCATGGTTTTATTTTAAAATTTACTTTTTCAACTGACTAAAGTCCGAACTTAACATAAAAATATATTCTACGGAAGTAAGAAATAGATTGAAGTATACGTATAATAATTAAATTTTAACTATTTCTTCAGCTTCTATGCGCTAACATTCTAGAAAATTTCTTGTCACATGTTGACATAATTTTTTCCCCATTCGAAATTATCTGAAGCAAAAAATGACGAATCTACAAAGATAGACGAAGGAAAAAAAAGCAATAAACTAGAAAACTGTTTTTGAACAATCGAGTCAGAATAATCCAATTCCCTGCAGTACATTTCCCTGACAGCACCCGTTGAGCTGTCAAAAACAATTTTTCTCTGCTGGAAAATTTAACGACATATAATGACACGAATTCTAGCATAAAAATCTCAAAGGGAAAATGAGGGGAAATAAAAAAAAGGAGAAGTAAGGAAGCACAGAAGTACAAAAAAATACAAAATCCCCCAATAAAAATGCAAGAAATGCCAATGCATTTGGTGGAAGAATCCAATATGATGAAATAAATTTTAGATTGAGTGATATATAGGGTAAAAGGACCACATTTAGGTCTGCGTTCCTTGCGGCTAAAGTATCCTAGTAATAACAGACGCTGAAGTATCTAATAAAACAAGCAAGTAGAAGCCTTGACTGATCTCCTGAGAGCCAAGGAAGATGCGAAACTTAAACATGATTGATGAGAAGGCCACCAATTTGTCGACGGAAAAACCGTTACGCCTACTTTCTATCTATACCACCTTTTGTTGGGGCCGCCGAATGCAGGGGGGGGCGGTCAGGAAAGGGTGGGTTAGAGATTGATCGGATTCCAGTGATTTAGAAAAAGTGGGGGATTCCAGAAATAAAAAAAAAGAAGTATCTGTTCCGGAATGCGATTTTTTACTCCGGAAAAACAAAGCTACTCTGGGCAACAGGGGACAAGGGCTAGTGCATTTAAATTATTTGAGATTTACTTAAATTGTTCTCTTCTTATCTATCGACGAAAGTTTAAGATTCCGAAGTGATATTGTTCTGGGGAGTTTAAGGAAACGATTAAAAAAAGGGGGAGTTTTGAAGGCATGGCTAGTAAATGGCTTCAGCAGGCACACACCGGAAGGAATCGTATCTCCGAGCCTCATTAGGGATGTTAACTGCTGGGACATTAGCGAACTTTTTACCAATCGTCAATTTTTATTGCTTTGGAATTGTTTTTATTACTGGCTTTCTCCTTTGATTGTATTTAAAGAATTTAGGTTAAAAGCTAAGCGATTTGTTTTGCGTAAATAGTTAAATTGCTTGATTTGAATTTATGCCATTGCATTTTTAAATTAAAAAGAATTAACTATTTTCCTTTTCATTAATTCTATTTAAGATAACTATATTGGAAATCAATTGAGCTAACATAGTTATAAGTTAAATTATATTTGCTTTTTATTGATATCTCCCAATTTCATTTAATTTTAAATGAAGGGTTCGGTTTTTTTAATAATATCGAACTAAGGAGAATACCAAGATTTTAATATTTATAGAGCATCTTTTTTTAATATTTTTTAGTCTTGAGCTTCTTAAATAACTCATTTGTTCTGCAAAAACAGAATCGCATGTAGTTTTAAAATATACGTTTTTTATTGGTGCTATAAATATATCTAAAATTAGATATATAATGTTAACGACTGTGTTTATATATATATATATATATATATATATATATATATATATATATATATATATATATATATATATATATATATATATATATAACTAAGTTTGTAACTTTTGTGTGTGTGAGTTTGTTTTCTACAATCCTCAAAATAAATATCTGTTCAGAATTACAAGTGTTATTTTTGTTTATTAAAATGAATTCATATTTTCAGTAGTGTTTGTGGGTTTAATTAGAGTTTGAAAAAAAAAACATTTTTGAGAAAGTAAATATATGCTTTACTACATTGTTGATTAACAACAGGACTGTTGATTATTATGTTCATAAAAATGTTTAAAATTGGTTATAAAGGTAATGTTCATTAAAAAGGTACAAAAGAAAGCACTTTCATGTCCCTTGCATTAAAATTTTAAAATTAGTGATCCTGTTATGAAATTTCAGAATGATAAGAGGAAAAGTCAATTACCAAATTGTAGTTCAGCATGACATAATGTTAAATAACAACACAAATAGCACAAAAAGAAAGTAGCAGATATTACCAAGCATTGGTTTTTGCGGATCGGCTACACCAAGAAATATGACTAGGTTTTGATAAGGTAATTACATTTTAATAGAAGTATTTAACATCGGAGTTGATTTATATTTCCGTCGATTTTTTGGTAAGGCAAAAACTACTTTTTTCTAATGTATTGTGTGATAGCAACATTGGAACCTGAGCATAAATCCAGTGCTAATTGTACTTATTCTAAATCTCTGATTTCTATGGACATAGTATCATTTAGTACTAAAAGTAGTATTTAACATTAATTTTGATTTACATTACCATCGCTGTTCTTTCACTGAAGACAAAATTATTGATTTTATAACTTTCATTGTGAATTATATTAACATTGGAATCTAGGAATAAATCCAGTGCTCCTTGATCTATTTCTCTGATTTTTACGCACAGCGTATCGCTTAGTACTAAATGGGTGCTCTGCAACAGAATAGTTGATTCACTTTCCTAATAGTTTTCAAGGTCGCATTTCAAGTGTCTAAATTAGTGTTTCTTTGTAAAGTTGCAATTACATTTCTTAATACTTGATCACAACTTTCTTAGTATAGTCATTTGTTGTGTTAGATTTAGGAGAGTAATGAACACAAAATATAAATAACATTTTGAAATTATTAACAAAACAAAAAAATTACATATTATAAATAAGTAACAATCATCTATAAAATAAAAATTTACAAAAAAAGAAAAAATAGATAAATTTAAAAATTTATATGTACGAAAAAAGTTTGTATAAAAATTAGTTTTTTGTAACAATAATTTTAAGCATGGCAAATTTTTAGAAATTACTAGAATAAGTTGAATAGTATATTGATGCTTGAATACAGAAGAAAAATTCTTGCTCTTATGTCATCATTTTTATCATGTTCTAGAGATAAAAATTTTTTTTGTTTTTCTTAAAATTCATAAGATTAACTTAAAATCAGTTTAAGCTTACTCTAGACATAAATTCCCCTATATCTCTCTCATAAATCATAAACATAAACTATATCCCATTAAAAAATTGCATTTTGTAGAAATTAAAAAAAAATGATTTTTTAAAAATATAAAAAAATGAGTTTCTATATATTTAAAAGCTAAGGTAAGAAATCTCGATTTAATTAATTTTCTTCAGATTCCTATAATTTAAAGAAAATGTACAATTATGTAAATTGAACTGTATCAAATGTGAGAGCAAATACAGGAACTTGAAATCTTTAGGGATTTTTATCTTTATTTCATTGTAAAAATCCCTATATCACTCGTTAAGTTTACCTGATAAATTATATTCCCCCACTGAATATCAACAGTTTGCATAAGAGACAAAAACTTTTCGGAAATCTCAGAAGTCGCATAAATCAACTTTCAAATTAAATAAATGGATATAAAAAGAATTTAATATTGTGTCGAATGCTTTGAATAATACTAAAAATCTCAAGACGCAAATCATTAAAATTCACTTGAGATGCATAACGAGTCTCTTTCGTATTTCAAATGATATTCTAATTATTCAGAACAGTATTTCGAATGATTTAAAATATATTTCCACAGTTTATTTTCTAAAGTAATGCAGTTCATTTTACATATGTTTTGAGAATTTTTCTCATATCTGATAATCATTATAAATCAAAAAACTATTCCTTTTCTGGTAATAGAGGAAAGTATTTTCTGATTTTTAAAAATATGTAAAAATGATAAAGTATATTCAAAATGTAGTTCGTAATATAATTTTGTATAAAATTGATTAAAGAAAACTTTGTATTATAGGACATACATATTTTAGCTCATATTTAATTAGATATTCCATTTATTAATTAATAAGGTTTTATTAAAATTGACTTTAAAGCATTTGCAGTTATTTGCATTCATTAGTATGTTTAATTGTAAATTTTGTACCTAAAATATTTTTGATGCCATATTTTAAAATGAAACATATCTTGAAGAACATTTAAAATTTCAAATGAAGCTTGATTGTTTCTTTTAGCATACATTTTGAGTTCTGAGGCATATCATTCGAAATATAATAGATTAATTTGAAATTCCAGCTTATGGCGAAATGGTTAGTATTCTTGACTCCTGAGCCGATGGTCCCAGTTTCAAATCCAAGTACAGGCATCAATGCATATTTCTTTTTGTTTCTTTGTCCTTTCTTCTAATATGATATGTGAATCTGATTCCCTATAAGTGAATTTATTGCAGTATGATGTGGGTAATGCTACTCATTTCAGAGACATAATTCAAAGGCACCTACCAAGATACGATAAATTTATTATTTCCAACCTCACTGTGGCTAAGGGATAGTCACCCAATTCTTATCTTTATAAAAATATAGAAGTATTTTAGAGATTACTAGAAACTACCCTGTATAAGGAAGAGCTCAATCATATAATCTGAAATTTCAAGGGTTAATAGCTTAAAGCCTAATAGTCAATTTTTAAAAATAATAACACTGTATGTTACAAGAAGTGTTTAGTCAAACATTTTCAATTCATGAAATAAGTTTGTAAATCGATCTTGTAAACATATGATTTTAATAAATAGATGGCACCACAACAACACAACAGTTGTAGTTCATAGATTGAAACAATTTTATTCAAAAACAGAGTTGAATCCTCTCTTCCATGCATATGAAATCACTTTACAGAACAACCAGATGTTCTGTTTTGATGTATCTTATAATTCATTTTTAATGAGAGTTCCATGCTATTGTTAAATATAATTAAATGAATTATACTCTGTATTTGAATTATGTCTAGTATTGCCTATTAAAGTGTTAAATCAAATAAAGGAATATTTTTTGTCGGCTAATTGAAAAGCTTTTAACTAAGGACCGAACGAGTGGACAGAATCAATTTTGGATTACAATATAATATATTAGATAGCTATAATTTCTTATTCATGTCACTTCAATTCAATAAAATAAAAATATTTAAAAATGTTACATAAGTTGCAAATTACTTCTAATGTTAAAATATTTAGAGTATAAAAATATTTTTACTTTGTTTATTAATTAAGGGAATTAATTCATAAATGAAAACTCCACTTTTACACTTTTACTAGCAAGTATATATACATATATATATATATATATATATATATATATATATATATATATATATATATATATATTGAACATTTAAAAATGCTTCACAATATAACATATTTTGCTTTCATGAAAAATAAACAGCGTATTTATGCATTAAGTTACGCATTAAGTATATATTTTAATGAAAAATATGTTTACATTAAAATATATTGTTAAGAAATTATTTTCAAAATCTTGCGTAGAAAAATGTTAACAGCAAAAATAAAAAGGAATTTACATTGAAGGAATTGGTTTTGTTGAAAGCATTTTATATTTCAAAATTGATTTGGATGTACAATGTAATTGATTATTATTACTTAGTTAATATTTGCAGTTATTTGTTGTTCGTAATTAAAATACTTAATAAAATAGTATTTACAATAAAGTTTTTTATGTTTGAATTTTTTTGTATGCTGTTTTTTAATAAATATTCATTGTTCGTCAGTGATTTGTGATTTTTAGCTTAACAGCACAAATTTATTGAATTTTTAAACATTTTGATTAAATTTTAATACTTTGGATGATAATTTGTATTGATCATTTTGAATAGTATTTTCTATAACATTTAGGAAATATAATTTAAACTTTTTTGAACAACGTTAAGTTTTTTTATGCATATGCCAATTTGTAATCTTTAAGAAACAAAACACTATTTGGCATTTCACTAAGCATTGTTGTTAATGGTAGTTTGAATTTTTAAGTGAAATATATAAATAATATGAAACTGATGCGTTTGCTTATTGTCCATATTTCATTTTAAAAATTTAATCATTTATCATGCACACATTGCATTCTATTATATGGTAAAACTGTTTTGTGTTATAGGAATAGTGTTTCATTTGCAATTATTTTAAAGCAAATATTTTAATAAATGATGAGGAACAAATATTATTAAATATAAACAAAATGAAAATATTTTGATTTAATATATTATTTTGAATTTAAATATGTGTGTGTGTGTGTAAGGAGTGTTAAATATAAATTTAATTTGAAATTAATGTTTCATTAGTGAAAACGGATAGTGAAATAACTGCATTAAATTATATTTTGATCTTGGAGTTTGAGTTCATTTTTCGATTTTTATATTTTTCAGACATTATAATTATCTTAAAAATAGGACTAATTTAATTGTGATTTTCCTTTTGAAAAGTCTTACCGTGATTGCATTGTTATTTCTATTCACGAAGAAATTTTAATTTCAAATTTCTAATCCTAATTTTTGATTTCTAATTTCATATTGAAATTATTCTAGAGAAAGAGTAAAATTTTTGAATTTATTTAATTAAATGCCAAAATTTGCTAAAAACACTTATAGACTCATTTTAAAGTAAAATTCCAAATCTATGATCTAATTCAATAAAAAAAGCCTTCTTTGTTAATGAAGAAAATATCATCGAGTGAACAGTGTAAGTGAGTATTGACATGATGATATCATATTTAAATCAGGTGATGATAAAAGCTATGAATTTTTAATCGAACTTGTGGCAGAAAAAATTCCATTATGGCAGAAAAAACTGCTAAAAGAGCAAATCTGGAGGATGGAAAATTAAATACAGTTGAAGCTGAAATTCAATGAATCCGTTTAAGTTTGAAATGGTATAACTCTAAATGAAATGGAAAAATTGTAAAACAAATCAACACTTATTTCTGATGAAGAGGTTCATGTCCTTAAACAGATATACAAACAACTTTGTTTCGTTTTAATTGGACAGAAATTGACAAATTGTATTTAAGTTTATTGGATAGATAATTAACTTTCTTAAAAGTGTTGTAATTTGTTTTTCTTGTTAATAATATGCCTGATCAAATAAGAAACTGAGAACCTGAAAATCTATAAATAAGACTTATGATTTTGAGACCATTAAAAACTATCTTTTGTAAAATTTAAATTAAATGCTAAGAGGCTTAAAATAATGTTTGCGTAGTAAGGAAAATTTTCAGAAATTTCATGGAATGATACTGCATTTGAAAAAAGAAATTGTTTTGAAGGATGACTTACTGAGATAAATATAAAGATATGTATTGAATTATCACCTCTTGTTATTGCTTGTCAAATTAAGAAAAAGTATTCACAGGAGATACAGGAGCACTTCTTTGATGAATGTGGTATTTTTGATGAGTGTAGAGAAGTTGAACTCTTATGATAATATAAGAATAATGAATCTTAAAAGGAAAACTAAGTCACCAAAGAAAAAAGAAATTGGAATAAATTACAAGAAAACAACATTTACTAGAAATTATTATGAGCGAAAACAGAATAATGAGACAAGATCATGGAAAAGATATTTTTATCCTAAACTAAAATTTGATGTTATACATTCTGTTATGTGTTAAAGTTTTAGAGCCTCAAACTGCATAAAGAAAAAATCTGATATGATTCATTTTCTTAACACTATAATATGTATTATCATTAAACTGCATCAAATCAGACCCCAATTTTGAAAACCCAAATCTAAAAGACAGTCTGTTTTTAGAAAAAGTATATTCCATAACTTTGCAGCCATGTGTTATGATGAGGTTGAAATGAATTCTTATTTTATCTGAGAAGATGAACTTCCTACATTGATCAAAGAACAAAAAATAAAATAAATGAATAGTTGACACTCTATGAAGACGCTTTTAAACTATAAGAAGCTTTCATTTCCGTCAATGATCAAACTGAGGAAGAAGATCAGCCGTCGATAACTACAATTATTTACCATGCTTCTCCACAATGTTAAGGAATTTTAAAATATATGAAATACAGATAAATTTTGATGAGGTTGGCAACGATTTTTGAGCTGTCGTAAACAGTAATAATTTCAATCCTGAAATAATATTTTACTTGCAGAAATTTATAACAATTACTAAAGAAATTATATTTTTCTTGAACAAAATAAAATATATGTAGACAAGATGAAATTTTACATATTTCAGAGAATCATATTTATGTTACTCCTCATGTAACTAGCAATTAACAAAGATGAACCTCATTAAATCAATGAAAAGACGCAATGGCCCTCACATTATACTAGGAAGGCGTTTTCCAGTTTGCATGGAATTCCAAGTGTTACTAGTCCAACTACTCCATAGATATTAACAAGATTTCAACACTTCACCCTAGCTTAGTTACAAACCAAGTATTAGTGGTCTTACTTAGAAAAAGTGGTAACTATACATATATATACATATATATATATATATATATATATATATATATATATATATATATATATATATATATATATGTATATATGTATATATATATATATACATATATATATATATATATATATATATATATATATATATATATATATATATATATATATATATACATATATATATATATACATACATATATATATATATATATACATACACACACACATATATATATATATATATATAGATAGATAGATAGATAGATAGATATAGATAGATTAGAATATGAAATTAACTTCTTGAAAGAAAAATATTAAAATTATGTTTCAATGATACAATTATTTTTTATAGTGTTAACAATGAATTCAAATTCATGTTAAATTTATATATTTTATATGATCCGAAAATCGATGTTCGGGAATTTTTCGCTTATCCACAAAATCCTCATTGCATAAATTTTAAAAATAAATACATATTTTTGTAAATTGTCTCCCTACATTAATAGAAATGCTCCCATTTGATTTCATATGTTTATCATATTAAATTCGCTTTTAATGTTTGTATGTAATCTTTTAATTTGTGTCTACATATTTTCTTGAACACAAATAAAATGTAGAAACATGTAAATGGAATTTAGAAAAAATCTACAATACAACGAGGTAAATTTAATTAGTTCTCAAAAATCATTCTTTAAATTTAGAAGTTATTACTCAAATTTGAATAGAGAATAATAAGTTGCAAATAAATCGAATTTTTCATATCTAAATTAATCTCATTTTTTAAATTTTCTTTTAAAGAGTACAATAGATAAATCTTAGTAATTTATTAAAAGAAATGAATTAAAAATGTTTTAAATAAGTTATTCATATCGCATTTCAGAGAACATGATTTAAAACTTTCTAATTTGATATCTATTTAATTTTTAATATAAATTTATGATAATTGAAAATATTTTAGATTATTTCTATCAAATATATGCATTATTGAATAATAACAAAATCAATTCTTGAGTATTATAATCAAAAATAAATAACTTATAATTTGAATAATAGAAATAATTGAATAACATGATTGAAAATATTTAAATTGATTCACAAAAATTCATTCTAAAACATTTGAATATAATAAATAGCGTTGTTTCATATCTTTCCTGAAAAGGATATGAAGTTATTAAAGAAGAAAAGTTTTTCGCACTAATGTAATATTACTAATTAATCTAATTTTCATAATTCTAATTTTTCATAACACACATTAAACTAATTTAATATTTAAATGCGTCTGATATGTAGGGCTATGAAAAAATATTAATAGCTTTCGCGTGACATTTTTTAATTAATAAGAATGAAAAAATTACCAAAGATATTTTTAATTAGTAATTGATTACATCAGTAATTCTGAACGACTGTGCTGTGGCACTTTTGTGTGTCTCTAAATTTTTAGCGTGACGCCAAACTTTAGAAATGCATATGGCAAAAATTAGAATATTTTTTAATTACTAATTAAGTAATAAACGTACTGGTGTTTTTATAATACATATTATATTACTTTATTTTACATTTAAAATTATTATCATATAATATTTTACACAATATATTACAGATAAATTTTCAACTTTTTAACTTATCTTTTTCTTTGTGTGCCGCTAAATTTTATATCGCTAAGAATATACCATGATAAAAAAAGTTACGAACCACTTGATTAGAGTAAAACATAATTATTAAATTCAGAGTGTTTCGCTCAAAAAAAACTATCAAAATTTTATAAAATACTTATAAGGCACTGAAAAATATGTCTACTAAAATATATAAATCTAAATATTTAGAAAATGAACACAAAAATATTTATTTTTAGAAATTTTTAAGAGATATTTCTTTTATAAAATTTATCAAGAAAATATTTTTTCAAGCATTTATAAACAAATTTGGTAAAAAGGACAATCTTCTTTTTTCTTGCATAACAAATCTCAAAGAAATGCAGGGAAAATATTCAACGTATTAACAAATTTCTGGGGTACAAATTATTTTGATATTAAGCAAAAAGGGAAGAGGTAAGTATATTTTCTAGATTTTCTACAATGAAAAATATTCAATAAAAAGTTAAATTATATAATACTCTTAAGTTTCATTTCAGTTTCCTCTTTCATTTATTTCACAGCAAATTTTATTTTCATAAGTAAAAAAGAAACAACGACATCAGTTTTTTCATTGAATGTAATGACTATTAAAAGCAGCAGTAAATGCTCATAATAAGAAGCGTTGATTTTATACAAATGTTTCATATTTAAATTAGCAGGCAAATGTGTTAAGCATGAAGTTAAGAAAATTGGATCATTACTCTGGTTTAATAAAATTTTTATTCCAGTCAAAATTTAAATTAAAAAATTTTGTTAAACAATTTGATTAAAATAAAGTATAGAGAAACAGAAACTTATTTGCTGTAAAAAAAATTGCTCTAAGTTAACAATCAAGGTGTATTGCAATTTACAATTAGGTTTTTTTTTTTTTTTTTTTTTTTTTTTAATTTTATTGCAACTTAGTTTTGAAAAAAAAAAAAAACCTATTCTTAAAATTTATTAAAAGCATTACAATTTAAGCATCATTAATAAGTTTTGAATCTATTAAGTAATTATTCATGGAGGAAAATTCTCAGATTATAAATCCCCTTGTATTAATGCCTAATTTTTCGTAAATTTGAGAGTTATAATGTCACCTTTTACCAGAAGATTTCAATGCATAAAATATAACAAAAGCATCAAATAGAATGGTATTTAGTTTGAAAAAAATTAACATAGCTCAGCATAACTGTGTTACTGGTTATAATATAATTAAAATAAATCAAATTTGAAAAAAAATATTGTGCACTAAAAACCACTCTTAAGAAATTTATAGAAATAAGTGCAATCAAAAGGATCATCAACCTACAATTTAGGACATAAAATTACTTGACAATATAAAAGTATCTGGAGTATTATATATATTATTCATTTTCCTCATTATGTCATTAAGACTCATTTCAAATAATTATCAAGCTACAAACTATCTTAAAATTTATATATATATATATAGCAACGCTTTAAAAGTTAAGTTCGCAAAATCTTAAAATAGAAGTATTTTTTTTTTACTTTTATAAATGCAAACTGAAACAGTGCAGTATCAGTTAAAAATTGGCAATAAAATCTTTAAATATTTTTAAATACTCGAAAATTCAAATTGTAAATATGCATTTCATTAAAAACAAATATTCTAATGCCAAAATCAAATATTGACAATACAAAATTTATATTCAACTAAGCAATTCTATGAGCCCCTTTTCTTACATCATACTGAAATATAAACAAGCAACAAATAATCCATCATTTAGGCTATGGAAAGTATATTTTCTCGTCCTCCTGTTTCGAAAGTGGTGGATGAATAGACGAATCAAGAAAATATATATAGCTGCAGCATGAAGACGTACCCAACCCCTCTGTTGGTTGAGTCCATCGGCATAGTTCGTTCAATTTGATTACTCTGCTGCAAATATTTACTACTGCCAAATGCCCTCTGTTTGGCAATGAGGGGCGGGGGAGTATGGCCCTCCTGCTCAATAAATAGCTGGAGTAAAAACCGCAATAAGATGGATAAAGCTCGGAAACCACCAGCTCACCAGTGGACTATTGAAAAAACATCCCTAGGCTGAAAGGACTAGGGGGTGGGAGATCGATTTTCGTGGTTTATATGGGAAGCTACATTGGGGTGGACAGAACTGAGGGAAATCAAGAAATGTGGATTGATGTGGGATATACCTCCTTCGTCAACATTTCTAATGAAGGTGTTTTTTTTTTTCTTAATTTTTTAAATTCTTCTCATATTCTTTGTTTTGTTTTAATTTTTTTTTTTTGTGAGATAAATTTTATGTTTGCTGATGTATGGATGGATTGATGTGGGATACGTTTTTCATCAACATTTCTAATGAAGGTTTTTTATTTATTTTTTTAATTCACAAAATCTCTGCCTTGTATTCAGTTTTTTATGAGAAATAATTTTTATGTTTGCTGATGTATGGATGGATTGATGTGGGATATTTTTTTCATCAACATTTCCAATGAAGGGATTTTTTCTTAATTTTTAAAATTTTTCACATATTCTTTGTTTTGTTTTCAATTTTTATGTGAAACAATTTTTATGTTTACTGATATACAGATGGATTGAGGAGTAATACTTTCTTCGTCAACATTTCTAATGAAGGGCTTATTTCTTATTTTAACATATTTGTTTTGTATTAAATTCTTTATGTGAAATTATTTTTGTTTGCTGATATGCGGATGGATTGATGTGGAATATTTTTTCATCAACATTTCTAAAATGAAGGGTATATTTTCTTTATTTTTTAAATTCTTCACATATTCTTTTTTTTTTTTTTTTTCAATTTTTTGTGTGAAACAATTTTTATGATATATGGATGGATTGATGAGTAATATTTTCTTCGTCAACATTTCTAATGAAGGGCTTATTTCTTAATTTTTAATTTAATATATTATTTGTTTTGTATTAAATTTTTATGTGAAATAATTTTTATGCTTGCTGATTTATGAATTGATTGATGTGGGATAATTTTTCTTCAACATTTCTAATGAAGAAGTTTTGGTTCTTAAATTTTAAATTATTCTTTGTTTTGTATTCAATTCTGTATTAAAAATACATTTTATGTTTGCTGATATATAGAAATATTATAATTTGAAATTATATTGTAAGTCTTAAATTATAATTTTTAAAGCTTTACGATGCATTTTTTGTATTGCATACATAATAAAAAATTAAGAGAAATTAAAAAAATCAGAGATGGGTTTTATTAGTTTTTTCCATCAATAAATAAAATCTTGAAACTTAGAGACAAGGAAGAATTTGCATACAAAAACTTTCCATAGACTGTTGATTATTATAGCATTTATAAAAATCAATGTGGGAGAATAAAGATGGGATTGACAGACAATTAAAATAACGTTCTAATTTACGAATCGATTAATGATGACCAAAAAATTTTCATCGTAATCGAATATTATTTTAATGTTTTTATAATTTCCGATAAAAGACTTTGTTCAAATAAGACTATGTGTTTTTATTTTTAATGTTATTACATGTGAAGAAAATTTCATTACTTCATCATGTAGTAACACTAAAATTATAAATGTATGCTTTTTAAAAAAAACATAATCAATTCTTTATTTATGACCATTTTCTAGTGTTGTTAGTTGGGTATTTTTTTTCATATGTAAATTATATTTTTAGGTTTTAATTCATAATACTTCATTGATTTGTAAATATTTCTTACATTTCATGTAAATAGAATATAGTATGAATGCATAAAATGATAATCAAAATAATTAATAAAATACAATAGACATTAAATTTTATTTAAAAAGAACACACTTATAAAAAATCAAAATAATATATAAAATAAAGAAATTTGAAACCGTATTTGATTCATATATGAATAATTATACTTAAGCTTACACAATATATATAATATTTTCTAAAACAAATTATGTATTCCTTGAAATACTTCATTTACTTATTTTCAATTTATAAAGCATCCATCACTAAAATAAAATTATTGTTAAAATCTTTGAGATTTCGATAATTTTTTAATTAAAATTCCAATTACTCATATTTATATAATAAACATTCTATTATATTTCAAGCTATAACATATTTTCAATTTATAAATTTTATAACCAATAACAATTAAAAAAATACTTTTTCACGAAAAACAAACACTAAGAATGTTTGGCATTTTTAATTTTTATGTAAGATGAACTTTGTATATTATATTTTTCAAAGATCATTATTTACTCACGTGTATTAAAAAACAGTCGTAAAGATGAAAAAATTACTTTCCAAAACATTTCGATTGTCAATAAAAATAAAATAAATATTTCCTTGTACATTATTTAAAAAGGACTTTCATAAACTACAGGAGAAATTTTATTACGTATTGGTATTTTCTTGTACTGCTAAAATAAACACACAGATGTGCGCTTTTAGGATATTAGATTATTCATCAGCTTATAAGTTTTGTTACGAAATAAATATGTGTTATACAAATATTTATTGAAAAACATTTCTTTACTCATATTCATGCGCAGCAAAATATATGAATTGCTAATAATCTATTGGATAGACAAATGTTGCAAAGTAAAAGCTATTTGACGGTAGAATGTATTTTTTGGTGCATATTGCTTATTAGTGTAATAATTTCAAAATAAAAAGATTTTAAATAATGTTGGTACATGAATTTTCTTTTATAATAATTGAAAAAAAAAACTTATTTTATGTTAAAGTTGAAAGGAATATTTAAAAGTTATTAAGATGTATTTAGAATGTTGTTAGTTACTTCAATGGTTCATAAAATTTGATCTGATGCGAAGAAAATTTCAAGCTAATATAGAAAAAGAAATAGTTTTTATTTTTAAATATTTATTAAAGAATTTTAAACTTAAAATATGATTACTTGATAACTTATTATAAATTATTAAAAAAATATAAATGTATTTTAATAATACTTAAAAAAATATTTTCACTATTTTGCAATAATATTAATTTGTGTATTTAATAAGTAATAATATGCTTATTACTAATTAATAAGATTAAGTTACACATTTAAATGTCTAAGAAATAATTAGTCTTTTCCTAAACCACTAAAGTAACTTCTATATTCTAAGTATATTAGATACTAAGAATCTAGATCTTATTTTAATAGGGTTACAAAAATAATTGTTATTCACTAGCCACTTAAATTGACTTCAACATACGTATATGTCATTAAAAAAACAAGTATTTAAATCTTGTTAATGAACAATTCAATTTTTTAAAATTTCTTTTAATTTACTCTGATGTAGTATCATTACCACATATTTATAAAGTTGTCTGTGTTCTGAAATGCGTTGATAAAATTTATGTGAAGTAAGTAGTATATAATTTAGTAATATGTGTATTGTTTCTTGTACACATTAACTTGTGTGATTTCACTAAAAAATTCAAATTTAAGTTATTTTCTAACCTACATCAAATATCAAATTTCGAGATGAAAATTAAAACTAATGGTTGCTGAAACACTGATGAAGGCGTTAATTACTCCCATACTAGCATAGCATTAAGAAATGATGCAATTTTTCTTCGTCTTAATAATCAAAAATAATGGCGAGTAAATAAATGATCCATTTGCTCTGAAGAAATAAAATTAGAAATAAATTTTTAAAGCTCTAATTTCAGATATGGCCAAAAAGGTTTGGGGTTAAAATATTTTTGCCTCCATTATTCTAAAACTAAATTGCATAAAATGCAGGAATTTACTTCAAAAACTCATTTTATGCTTAAAACTGGGAAAAAGAAAAAATAATTAAATATTTGAAATTAACATTTTTTTAAAATCAAATTGAGAATTTTTCAGTTGGCTCTAAAGCTAAGCTTTTTATTACGCCTAAACTTAACGGTTCTTTTGACATGAAACATTTCATTTATGCAATTCTTGATTCTTTTAGAAATTAATTGATGACAAAGTTTTAAAATGCAGTTTTAAAATTGTCTTAGTTAAAATTATCCTTATAAAAAATACATTTTATTTTATATTTTAATCTAAAAATTTATCATGGAATTTGTTTTCAAAATTAGTTTAACATCAATTTGGTAATAAAATTGTATCATGCTTAGCATGTTTTAAAAATATTTTCGAGATGTTATGCGCTTAGATTTAGCTGCTTGTTATGATAAGTAATATTCATTCTCTATGAGATGTTATATTAATTCACATTGAAAGTTTACATAATAATGTTTAAGGGAAATCATTTTAATTGAACTTGTACGTGATCTTCATTTTCCTCTTTTATAAATATATGTTTATCTGTGAATATGTGTTACAAATCTTTGTTGCCTCTCTTTTCAATTGTAATAAAATTGGCTTTCGATTTGTTTATTCTACAGTTTTGATAAAACTTAACTTAATAGTACTAATATAGAAACCTATATATTTTAATTTCCTACCCCTCTAGAGCAAAGTTAAAATTGTGGAAGTGAATCCTCTGGTGGTGCCATCTATTGGAAGAGTCTCGGAGTAAAAGTAATACTTTCACTTTTCAGGTGCTCTGACTAAATGAAAGACGCATCCTTCTGAATTAATTTCGTAGCCATCAGTTCAAGGACTTGTTTTGTCTCAGTGTCATAAGTAACAAGAACAACAACCTATTTTCAAAATTGATTATTAATATGTATTTTCTTTGTTACAACTGTTTGTATAAGAGAGTTTATATTAGAAAATCATTTGTTATAATTATTGTATAAGAGAAGAGAAAGTTATGATATATATATATATTTAAGAAAACACATATCATAAGTATTCCTGATTTTAGGTATAACAAACCCTTTATTTGAAATTTGGGAGTTCTAATTTCTTTCCTAATTAAAAAAAAAAAAAAAAAAACTTTTTTATTACAAAACGACATTCAAAGAGTGTTCCTCCTTTATTTTTTTGCTTTTCAATATTTGACTGTGAATACAAATTATGTAAAGCCTTTTATTTATTCCCTAACTTTTCACCGAGAATAAATGCAGTAATTTAAGTCTTTGCATTCCTATTCTGATACTATATAACAGTTTAATGTTAATTCTGGACTCAGAAATAGTATGATATATTCATACCACCAACCATTATTTGTATATCTCTCCCAATATTACCATTATTGGTATAAGAGTCTAACCACTATAACAATTACTAGTACGAGAGTACAGTACTAAAAAAAGTCATTGGTGACGTCTGAGCTGAGATCTCAAAAACTAATTAAATGCAAATTTTAGAAATTGTAGACTGTGCAATCATGATGAGTTTGCATGACTGTAACTTGGATACTAAATCAGATTTTGCTGATAAAATTAGTGGCCACTTATAATTATTTGGTGGAAATATGATTTAGAAAAAAAATCTATTTTTTAATGACAGCATCGTGTAAAAATTTTAAAACAAATAATTAATTAGATTTTGTATGACATTCAAGTTTTTACATATGTAGAGCTCACTCAGCTAAAGTCGATAAACCTTTTTAATGAAGTTCACAATTCAATAAATATTTGAATATAGTTAATAAAAAACATTTATTTAATCAACATATTACAACTATCATATCTGTGGAAAGCTTAAAAACAGAATTTTGTTTGTTGAAAGAAAATCATTTATCAGAAAACAAATGAAAATGTAGCTTCAGAATCGAGGAGGCGTAGATTAACTTAATAATTAAATCAGAAAAAATAATTATTAGAAGAGACTCTGTAATGAAAAAAATTAACAAATGAAAAGAAATCTTCAATGAAATATTCATTATTGCTAACAACATCATTGAACTTCAAAAATTAAACATAAGTCATAAAACATTTATCAAATCATATCTGCATATTATCATATTAACTGTCTAGACCTTAAACTATTACATTTAATCAAAATATTACAATATAAATCCTATTTTATCTTCCTCTGTGTAACAACGATTAAGCTATTAGTTAATCATACAGACTTAAAAAGAATAAAAACCAGAAAATCACTGCTATCTAACAGTTTTCATGCTCCGGCATGCCTTGCAAAAGTGTCATATCTATTGATTATTGTGTCCCTGGACCTTTAAGTACATGCTCTTTCTAAGTACAAAACCTCAGTCAAACTGAAAAATCCTCTAGTTGAAAAAAATTAATTTATAGACTTACAAAACCATAAGAAATCTGAAAAATAAAATGCTGTTTGACAAACCATAAGTATTAGCGTCAGTTAGATCATTTTAAGATAGATTTAGTTTATTTTAGATAATTTTAAACAAACCTCAAAATTGTTTTTACTATATTTAAGCAATCCCTGTAAAATTATAAAACATTATTTGCATTGGAGTTTCTCAGCATCATTCATACAAAAGCAAATTTTCCTATTTTTTAATAAAGATAACAACCTCCATAAAGGAAAATTAATAAACAAGGCAGAAAGTTAATTATTTTACAATTTTCATCACGGCGTGCCTGGCTGTTAATGAATAAAAATTCAGGTTTAGATATTCTTTAAATTCACTATGATTATTATTTATTTTGCTTGAGTAAACATTTTAAAAGCTTAATACAGAGTTTTAATTTTTGTGCTTTAAGTGATAGGATATAATGACAATAAAAATCAAATAAATCAATCTATTATTGTTTTGTGAAATCTTTGTAATATATTTTTTAGAGATAATTTGTCACATTTTAAAAATTCCTCCCTCCTCTGTGAAATACCTCTTGAACTGTTGTCTGAAAACGTTGACAAATCATGCACCACTCTTTCTACAAACAAGAAATAAAACATTTCAACAATTTCTCCCCTTTTTAAGGCTCTTTTCTTTTGTTATATTTGCGGAATAAAAATTCCAACAATGCTTTGATTGTGACACGGAAAACGGAGCTCAAGATTGACTTTCAGAAAAAGCTGCCGTTTGTCAAACGCACTTCCGTTCCTCCCCCCTGGGCATAGCAGAATGAGTTAGCTGCTCTCACCTCGTTTGAAAATCTCCTTCAAACACGGAATTTGTAAAACAAATGTTTCGACGTTCGATATCGAAGAGCAGATCTTGTTGATTTGTGGTTATATCAGCAACGATGCTCGACTGGAGTGTGACATGTGAGAGGAAAAACTTTTTTCTTAGATAGAAATAAATTGAACGTTCCGTTAAAACGAACTGTTTTTGTGCATAAACTAATGAATCAACAGACATGTGTATGACTTCCAAACATTTTAATTTTATCTAGTTCTCTGAATTTATTTTGTCAGAATTTTATTGAAACATACTTCATACATTTTTCACAAATAAAAAAAAATGACATCAAAAATATTATTTGATTGGAAATTCTCATAGAAGGTCACTTATATGTTTTTAATGTTTGCCAAAATTTTTTACAATATTTAAATGACAAAATTTTCGGAAAAATCAAATTGTTATGTAAATAATAATTTGGCTTTTTTAAAAAATACATCTTTTTTCACAATAGTTCTTAAATTAATTAAATTTCCTTATAAAATTCAGATATATATTATTTGTGACACTGAATCTTACGTGAATATAAACCCTTTACTATCTTCGCTATATATCTAAACAACATAAAGGAGAATATTGTTAAATCTGGAAGTAACTTGGAATATTGATAATAATAGATCAGATTTATACTGATTTTTTAATCAAATTATAATACTAATGTATTAGTTCCTTTGATTTTAAAGGTAATTTCATCAGCAAAAAAAAGTAAAATTTAATTATTGATTATATTTCTACTTTGAAGATTATAAATGTTTATTAAACGTTGATTTTGAATTTTGAATGATTTGGTAAAATTATGTATATATAATAATTACACATAAGTAATAGTGAAATATTTTTTATCCAGCACTCTGTTATTCAACAAGGCTCTAATGTGCTATGTAAATTTGTAACTTTATTTCCAGATTATTTTGAAAAAAATTATACTGGAATTCAAGCATTTCTTTAAACACTTATAAAAATATTACATTTAATGAATCATATCGCATCTACAACATTTGAAAAATTTAAAAATTCTTTAAAATAAAATTAATCATTTAATTAATCATCTTAATGACGATGATATTTCTTTCAGATATATTTTAAAAAATGTAGGAAGCAATAATCAGTTCTAAGATTTAAATAACGTGTAGTTTTTCCAACTACAGAATGGCCAGCCAAGCATAGAATTTTTCTTTAAGAATCTCAGAAACACCTACTTTCACTTTAAACATATTTAAATCCCTTTAGATTAAATTTGTATTTATTTTATGGTTTCTAAACACCTTTAAATTTTAAAATTTATCTCGTAATTTTTCAAATTACTTTTGGCAACTATATCTTAATCCAACTTTTTAAAATAGTTTCTTATTTAGTGGTATTAATATTTTTAGTGTATATTTTATTTTCCTTCTACTATGGATTTATATACTTGTACACACTGCTTTGACTTAATGTTAATATATATATATATATACTACACACACACACACACACACATATATATATATATATATATATATATATATATATATATATATATATATATATATATATATATATATATATATATATATATATATATATATATATATATATATATATATATATATATATATATATATATATATATATATATATATATATATATATATATATATATATATATATATATATATATATATATATATATATATATATATATATATATATACAGTGTTAGCAAAATTTTTGGACACTTTTGGAAAATTTTGTTTGCTTATAGAAAATGTTACGCTTCGCAAAATGGAAAATTGTATACATCATTTGAAAGAGAATTTATTACTGAATTCAATACAAATGACAAAATTCAATTATTTGCAATAAAAAAAGGTATATGTACTTTAATATAAATAAAAAAACACAGTTAAGAAGTGGTTTGTAATCCCTATAACTTTCCTGGCTAATCAAATGTTAGTAACTGCCATTAGAAGCTGACATGATGTTTAAACCTGAAACAATTCATTATTTTGCTTTGTTCTGTAGAAGGAGGACGTGTTTCTTATACACTGCAATTAAAAGTAGGAATTTTGTAAAAAATTTTTAATATGTAGTCAAGAAGCAATGACAGCAAATAAAAGAGCAGATTAGACACCTAGAAAGAGATGTAATATATTGTTACAAGAAAGTGGTCTTTCCTATGCTGAAATTGCAAGACATGTGGGTGGTTCAGTGGCTACATCTGGAGTCCTAAAGTTTTGTTTACGACATCAAGAGACAAATTCAATAAAAAACAAAGAAGGAAAAGGCTGAAAAATCTATTGATGACAGAAGAATCAAAAGACTATGTCTCCAAGATAGAAAAGTGTCATCAGTGGCCATCAGAAGTGATCTGAATGATGCTGGTGTTTCAGTCAGTTCAAGAACAATCAAGAGAAGATCAGCAGATGTTGGACTGAGAGGTAGAATTCCACGAAAAAAGACTTATCTTAATTTTCAGCAAAGAAAAAAAAAGACGACAGTGGGCAAAGGAAAAGATTAATTGGACAGATGATCAGTGGTCACAAGTTATATGGAGTGATGAAACTAAGCTATCGTTATTCGGTAGTGAAGGGTGAAAATAAGAAAAGACGTAGAATAGGAGAAGAGCTACATTCTGACTGCATTCAAGCAACAGTGAAGAATCCAATTAGTGTTATGATTTGGTGATGCATGTCAAGAGATGGTATGGGTCATCTTCATGTCATCAATGGGACACTGAATGCCAGAAAATGCATTGACACTATTGTAGAACCAAAACTTCTACCTTCCATCAGAGATCTCTTTCCCAATACTGTTTCGCTTACTTTTCAGAAGGATTCTGCTCCTTGTCACACGGCCAAAATTTCGAAAGAGTGGTTTCGTACAAAGAGCATCAAATTATTGCCACAGCCAGGAAACAGTCCTGACCTCAATCCTATCAAAAATTTGTTGCACCATTTGAAAACTCTTGTCCAAATGAGGCAACCATCAAATAAAAGGGAACTAACTGAGGCTATAACTGTTTTCTGGCATCGTGTAATAACGAAAGAAGAGCTTAAAACTCTTGTCAGTTCAATGAAACGTCGATGTGAAGCTGTAATAAAAAAATAAAGGGTACTCTACTAAGTACTGATAACTCACTGCAATCATCGTCTAATGTATATCGATAAATATTATTCTTAAACATTTTTTTGTATTGTATAATTGAATTTTGTGTTTTATATTGAATTCAGTATAAAATTCTCTTTAAAATAATTTATACTAGTTTGAATTTGTGAAACATAACGCTTTCTATAAGCATACAAAATTCAAAAACATAAAAATTTCCAAAAGTGTCTACAATTATGGCCACCACATTTGTACATAATATAATTTTTAGTTTAGTTTACTTTTATGACACTGGAAATGCTTAGTTATTTAAGAAATAATTTTCATATTTAACTTTTAAAAATTATTTGAATAACAAAAAACTTTAAATTTTTATTTCTTCTTTGTTGTTCTGTATTTAATTTCTGATAAATTTAGCAAAACCTAATTCCTTATTTCCTGCTATTTATTTAAAAGCATATTAATATATCTAAAACTGATAAATTGCTGATGTTCGTTGATTTAATTACAAATTTTAGACATGTAATGAAGATTTATAATTTAGGTTTGTAATTGTTTAATTACAAAATTAGTATGTTTGAGTTTCTAATACATCGTTTGACATCTGTAATTTCCATTAATGTATGAATATCCAATTTTTTTTTTTTTTTTTTTTTTTTTTTTGTAATTTTAAAAGTCGCGTATTGTTATAAACAGATGAAATACGGAAATAGTATTGAATTACGCAGAGCAAGTACATTTATTTGTAACAGATTTTATGGTAAATAAAAAATAATTTATGTAAAACAATCTGTAGTTTATATACAAAATAATATTAATAAGTAAAATGTGTATTAAATTAAATGCTATCTTAAAGTGAGTATAAACTTCCAAGTGTTTTTACTATTAATATGTAAATATGATCTTATCAAATTTTACAACACGTTAATATTTCTTGCAATTTTTGTAACTTGATAATTTTTTTAAAATTTATTCGTAGAAAAAGTTTCCAATAGTGTAATGTTTTTGTACTTTAAGATAAATAGTTCTTCAATTATCCAAAAAATTAAAAAAATTTTCACTGAAAAATCAGACATTTTTTGTTTTACTTCTTAAAATCAGTTACTTATAAGTGAATAAAGGCACCCTTTATTTCTAAAATGAAATAAAATTTAAATTTCTAAATATTTTACTTTCTCACACACACACATAATAATTAATTTTTAAAAAAGATAAAAACAATATTTTTAAATTTCTTTTTGCGAGTAATTTTAAGTAATTTATAAAATATTCTGTGCCATAGTTATGAGATAATAATAAACTTACAAATAGTTATTAATAGCATCTTAAAGAGAAAATTTGCTCATATTTTAAGACAAATAATCTAATCATAAAATACATTTTTATTCAGTTTATGTGTCCAATTTTATGTATAAATTTTCTTTTTTTATTTGCTATTTTACTTGATTATACTTTTAATATTTATTTTGAATTTAGTTAAAAAATTTAATTTACATTCTATCTGCAATAACATTTGATGAATAGTAGAAAAATTAAATTGATTTCCTAAACATATTTTCTATTTATTCTTCGATTGTTAAAAATTTTTTGTTTCTTATTATTATTTATTTTTGATTTCTTACTCACATTTCTTTACATTTTACAGTTTGTTTTGAAGACATTTCAATTCATCCTTTCAATCCAATTCTGCTGATTTTATTTTCATCAGAAAATAAGTTTTCTTATTCTGTTTTTGATTTTTAGGCACACAATATCAATTCATAAGAACATTCGCTTTGCGGTTGACTTCATAATGCCATTTCTTTTTATATTGTTCATAATCATATTTTCAGAGTTTCCTGAATCGCGAAAATCAATCAATACTTTATTAGAATCTCGGTAATGCTTTTTCTAAAATCTGCAAAAATTTATTGACCTTGCATCCTTTGCATGTGATGGAAGATTGTAAGAATGGTTGAAAGTGTCATATTATATTTCGTTTATACAAAATAAATCTTTTCGTTAGAATAGTTTAAGGATTTCAAATAATATTTAGAGCATAATTCATGGATTGTTTACATAAATGTGAATATTAATATAAGCAAAAAATTAATAATGAAAATAAATGAAATATATTGATAATTAAGTGAAATAAAAACAATGAAAATGAATGTGAATAATTAGAAAACTTTAGTAATTTAAATATATTTTAATATCTTTATAGTGTATTAATATCTTACTTAAAGCTATTCCTAGAAAATTTCATACTTCTCAACTATAAATAATAGATGTTAAATAATCATTATAGTATAACTAATCAAATATATTAAATTAATCCTGACTTATAAATAGTGAATGCCAGTCATTACATAAATTTAAGCAAAATTAATAACTTGGCTTACATATGTTGCAGAGTTTTCCTTTCTATTCTATAACGAATTAACATTTTAGACCTATATCATGATCTTCTTAAATGTTTTTCTATTGATTTCATCATATATTTTTACACTATATTCTATTGACATAATTCAAATACCTCTATTGAGAAAATGAAACACAGATGTGTGAGGGTCATAAAATTATAAATTATGAATGTCCATCAAATTATTTATATCATAAAATAGCAATTCTTTTTAAATGCTTTTCATGATTTCTTTACTATTTGTTACACTATATTGCTTGAAGAACAATATCTTAACATCAGTAGAAAGAAGCGAAACAGAAACTATAGTCATTGAAATTATAAAACTATTGTTTCTTGACCTAGAAAAATGAAACCTTTAAAATTAACTGATTAAAAAACTTTGAACAATACATTTTTATCTTTAAAAATTACGATACTTTAAAATATAAAAACGATTGCAAAAATATCATATTATACAATAAAAATGTAGATTTCTGGCAATATATTTCATAAATAATAAAATATATAATAACTAATCCAGAAAGTTTTAAACCTTCTTTAAAAGTTGTTAGCTTTCACAAAACGACAAAATATAATTCATGTGATTTTCAATGTTAATATTTACAAAGATAAATTTATAATATTTCCTCAGACACTTTACAAATATATTTTAATCTGAAAATACAATTCACCAACTTTTTTTCTTTTTAATTGCCACATTTCCAAGAGAAGGAAACTGATTTAACAAGAGAATAATTCAATGGAAATGTTTGTGTAAATGCGCGCTTATAAATATTCCAAATAAGTGATTATTTTTAATTTATCACTTATAGATCACATGGCTAATTATTCTTAATTAATTGTGAAATATTTTCATAATCTGTGAGAATACAATCAAATTATTCAGTGAAATCAATATTTTGAAGTTGCGTATTTTTAATTATTTATTTATTTTGCAACTATCAAGTATCAAAAATACAATCACAAAATCATTACATGGGAGAATAAAACAACTTTTTTTTATAATTAAGAGAAAAAAGGTTGATTTTAGATGAAATTACTGAGAATATGGATCTAGACAAAATTCTGAACACTTGAGATGATTATCAAAACATTGTTCAGAATCATTATAAATTTATTTTAAAATATATCATTTTATCATCATCATATACGATTTATATATAAAAATATCAGAAATCAATTCCAAAACTTAGAATTATAAATTAATTTGAAAAAAGACTAAGAAATTAAATTAATGTTACGATATCTCTCAGTAAAAATATCATTTATCATATTGTATATTGAACCTAATATCAACAGATTAAAGATTAATCTTCGATGCGATTCGATTTATAGAAATTTATATATAAACAAAAGAAGGAAGAATTAAAATCATGCGTGAGAGAGGGTGAGTGGTAAGAAATTAATATAATTGTAAAATAAAAAGATTTTACTTTAGCCAATTTTGCATTTTACGTGAAATACCAAATCTTGTTTGTAGTGGTACTGGGGAAAAAATATACTGTGCATAAAAGAATTGAAAACAAGTAATGCGGTAGGATGAATAACGTTACACTGTTTTTATACTGACGAGAGGTATCAAACTTGGCAAAAGCATCACGAAGCCAGAATACATTTTTTTCTTATTCGCACTATGCAATGTTTCAGATTTTAGTCGGTATATTATGATATTCAGGATATCTCCTACTGGCAGAAGAAGGAGTGAATTGATCATCCTATAAAATGTATAAAACACACAGAATATCTAAGTATGTAAGCAAATCAAATGCATTTAAAAATTTGGGGTTTCATTTTGATAAGAGAGTTTAAAAAAATTTCAAAAAAGAAATTTAAAAATGTAGAGAATATGTACGAGTTTGAAAACTAAGCAAAATATTATTATAATTTTTATTTATTACTTACAACTTGAGAATATTTTATAATGTTTCAGAAATGAAATGTTAAAGAAGACTGAAGAATCCGAGACATTTTAAAATCAAACTTGTAAA
>CM057822.1:20476627-20765589 GCA_030067965.1 Latrodectus elegans | reverse complement strand
TTAATGTTTGTATGTAATCTTTTAATTTGTGTCTACATATTTTCTTGAACACAAATAAAAATGTAGAAACATGTAAATGGAATTTAGAAAAAATCTACAATACAACGAGGTAGTTAATTAGTTCTCAAAAATCATTCTTTAAATTTAGAAGTTATTACTCAAATTTGAATAGAGAATAATAAGTTGCAACAAATCGAAATTTTTCATATCTAAATTAATCTCATTTTTTAAATTTTCTTTTAAAGAGTACAATAGATAAATCTTAGTAATTTATTAAAAGAAATGTGAATTAAAAATGTTTTAAATAAGTTATTCATATCGCATTTCAGAGAAATATGATTTAAAACTTTCTAATTTGATATCTATTTAATTTTTTAATATAAATTTATGATAATTGAAAATATTTTAGATTATTTCTATCAAATATATGCATTATTGAATAATAACAAAATCAATTCTTGACATTATAATCAAAAATAAATAACTTATAATTTGAATAATAGAAATACCTGAATAATATGATTGAAAATATTTAAATTGATTCACAAAAATTCATTCTAAAACATTTGAATATAATAAATAGCGCTGTTTCATATCTTTCCTGGAAAAGGATATGAAGTTATTAAAGAAGAAAAGCTTTTCGCACTAATGTAATATTACTAATTAATCTAATTTTCATAATTCTAATTTTTCATAACACACATTAAACTAATTTAATATTTAAATGCGTCTGATATGTAGGGCTGCGAAAAAATATTAATAGCTTTCGCGTGACATTTTTAATTAATAAGAATGAAAAAATTACCAAAGATATTTTTAATTAGTAATTGATTACATCAGTAATTCTGAACGACTGTGCTGTGGCACTTTTGTGTGTGTCTCTAAATTTTTAGCGTGACGCCAAATTTTAGAAATGCATATGGGTATAAAATTAGAATATTTTTTAATTACTAATTAAGTAATAAACGTACTGGTGTTTTTATAATACATATATTATATTACTTTATTTTTACATTTAAAATTATTATCATATGTTTATATTTTACACAATATATTACAGATAAATTTTCAACTTTTTAACTTATCTTTTTCTTTGTGTGCTGCTAAATTTTATATCGCTAAGAATATACCATGATAAAAAAGTTACGAACCACTTGATTAGAGTAAAACATAATTATTAAATTCAGAGTGTTTCTGCTCAAAAAAACTTCATCAAAATTTTAGTAAAATACTTATAAGGCACTGAAAATATGTCTACTAAAATATATAAATTCTAAATATTTAGGAAAATGAACACAAAATATTTATTTTTAGAAATTTTTAAGAGATATATTCTTTTATAAAATTTATCAAGAAAATATTTTTTCAAGCATTTATAAAACAAATTTTGGTAAAAGGACAATCTTTCTTTTTTTCTTGCATTAATAACAAATCTCAAAGAAATGCAGGGAAAATATTCAATCGTATTAACAAATTTCTGGGGTACAAATTATTTTGATATTAAGCAAAAAGGGAAGAGGTGTAAGTATATTTTTCTAGATTTTCACAATGAAAAATAGATTTCAATAAAAAGTTAAATTATATAATACTTTAAGTTTCAGCCTTCCTAGTTTCCTCTTTCTTCATTTATTTCTACAGCAAATTTTATTTTCATAAGTAAAAAAGAAACAACGACATCAGTTTTTTCATTGAATGTAATGACTATTAAAAGCAAGCAGTAAATGCTCATAATAAGAAGCGTTGATTTTATACTAAAATGTTTCATATTTAAATTAAAGCAGGCAAATGTGTTAAGTACATGAAGGTTAAGAAAATTGGATCATTACTCTATTTAATAAAATTTTATTCCAGTCAAAATTTAGAATTAAAAATTTTGTTAAACAATTTGATTAAAATAAAGTATAGAGAAACAGAAACTTATTTGCTTGTAAAAAAATTCCTGCTCTAAGTTAACAAATCAAGGTGTATTGCAAATTTACAATTAGGTTTTTTTTTTTTTTTTTTTTTTTTTTTTTTTTTTTTTAAATTTTTAATTTGCTGCAGAACTTAGTTTCTGAAAAAAAAAAAACTCAATATTCTTAAAATTCTATTAAAAGCATTACAATTCTAAGCATCATTAATAAGTTTTGAATCTATTAAGTAATTATTCATGGAGGAAAATTCTCAGATTATAAATCTCTTGTATTCATCAATGCCTAATTTTTTCTGTAAATTTGAGAGTTATAATGGGTCACCTTTTACCAGAAGATTTCAATGCATAAAATATAACAAAAGCATCAAATAGAATGGTATTTAGTTTGAAAAAATTAACATAGCTCAGCATAACTGTGTTACTGGTTATAATATAATTAAAATAAATCAAATTTGAAAATATTGTGCACTAAAACCACTCTTAAGAAATTTATAGAAATAAGTGCAATCAAAAGGATCATCAACCTACAATTTAGGACATAAAATTACTTGACAATATAAAAGTATCTGGAGTATTATATATATTATTCATTTTCCTCATTATGTCATTAAGACTCATTTCAAATAATTATCAAGCTACAAACTATCTTAAATTTATATATATATATATAGCAACGCTTTAAAAGTTAAGTTCGCAAAATCTTAAAATAGAAGTATTTTTTACTTTTATAAATGCAAACTGAAACAGTGCAGTATCAGTTAAAAATTGGCAATAAAATCTTTAAATATTTTAAATACTGAAAATTCAAATTGTAAATATGCATTTCATTAAAAACAAATATTCTAATGCCAAAATCAAATATTGACAATACAAAATTTATATTCAACTAAGCAATTCTATGAGCCCTTTTCTTACATCATACTGGAAATATAAACAAGCAACAAATAATCCATCATTTAGGCTATGGAAAGTATATTTTCTCGTCCTCCTGTTTCGAAAGTGTGGATGAATAGACGAATCAAGAAAATATATATAGCTGCAGCATGAAGACGTACCCAACCCTCTGTTGGTTGAGTCCATCGGCATAGTTCGTTCAATCTGATTACTCTGCTGCAAATATTTACTACTGCCAAATGCCCTCTGTTTGGCAATGAGGGCGGGGGAGTATGGCCCTCCTGCTCAATAAATAGCTGGAGTAAACCGCAATAGATGGATAAAGCTCGGAAACCACCAGCTCACCAGTGGACTATTGAAAAACATCTCAGGCTGGAAAGGACTAGGGGTGGGAGATCGATTTTCGTGGTTTATATGGGAAGCTACATTGGGGTGGACAGAACTGAGGGAAATCAAGAAATGTGGATTGATGTGGGATATACCTCCCCTTCGTCAACATTTCTAATGAAGGTGTTTTTTTCTTAATTTTTAAATTCTTCTCATATTCTTTGTTTTGTTTTAATTTTTTTTGTGAGATAAATTTTATGTTTGCTGATGTATGGATGGATTGATGTGATACGTTTTTCATCAACATTTCTAATGAAGGTTTTTATTTATTTTTTTAATTCACAAAATCTCTGCCTTGTATTCAGTTTTTTATGAGAAATAATTTTTATGTTTGCTGATGTATGGATGGATTGATGTGGGATATTTTTTTCATCAACATTTCCAATGAAGGGATTTTTTCTTAATTTTTAAAATTTTTCACATATTCTTTGTTTTGTTTTCAATTTTTATGTGAAACAATTTTTATGTTTACTGATATACAGATGGATTGAGGAGTAATACTTTCTTCGTCAACATTTCTAATGAAGGGCTTATTTCTTATTTTAACATATTTGTTTTGTATTAAATTCTTTATGTGAAATTATTTTTGTTTGCTTGATATGTGGATGGATTGATGTGGAATATTTTTTCATCAACATTTCTAAAATGAAGGGTATATTTTCTTTATTTTTAAATTCTTCACATATTCTTTTTTTTTTCAATTTTTTGTGTGAAACAATTTTTATGATATATGGATGGATTGATGAGTAATATTTTCTTCTGTCAACATTTCTAATGAAGGGCTTATTTCTTAATTTTTAATTTAATATATTATTTGTTTTGTATTAAATTTTATGTGAAATAATTTTTATGCTTGCTGATTTATGAATTGATTGATGTGGGATAATTCTTTTTCTTCAACATTTCTAATGAAGAAGTTTGGTTCTTAAATTTTAAATTATTCTTTGTTTTGTATTCAATTCTGTATTAAAAATACATTTTATGTTTGCTGATATATAGAAATATTATAATTTGAAATTATATTGTAAGTCTTAAATTATAATTTTTAAAGCTTTACGATGCATTTTTTGTATTGCATACATAATAAAAAATTAAGAGAAATTAAAAAAATCAGAGATGGGTTTTATTAGTTTTTTCCATCAATAAATAAAATCTTGAAACTTAGAGACAAGGAAGAATTTGCATACAAAAACTTTCCATAGACTGTTGATTATTATAGCATTTATAAAAATCAATGTGGGAGAATAAAGATGGGGATTGACAGACAATTAAAATAACGTTCTAATTTACGAATCGATTAATGATGACCAAAAATTTTCATCGTAATCGAATATTATTTTAATGTTTTTATAATTTCCGATAAAAGACTTTGTTCAAATAAGACTATGTGTTTTTATTTTTAATGTTATTACATGTGAAGAAAATTTCATTACTTCATCATGTAGTAACACTAAAATTATAAATGTATGCTTTTTAAAAAAAACATAATCAATTCTTTATTTATGACCATTTTCTAGTGTTGTTAGTTGGGTATTTTTTTTCATATGTAAATTATATTTTTAGGTTTTAATTCATAATACTTCATTGATTTGTAAATATTTCTTACATTTCATGTAAATAGAATATAGTATGAATGCATAAAATGATAATCAAAATAATTAATAAAATACAATAGACATTAAATTTTATTTAAAAAGAACACACTTATAAAAAATCAAAATAATATATAAAATAAAGAAATTTGAAACCGTATTTGATTCATATATGAATAATTATACTTAAGCTTACACAATATATATAATATTTTCTAAAACAAATTATGTATTCCTTGAAATACTTCATTTACTTATTTTCAATTTATAAAGCATCCATCACTAAAATAAAATTATTGTTAAAATCTTTGAGATTTCGATAATTTTTTAATTAAAATTCCAATTACTCATATTTATATAATAAACATTCTATTATATTTCAAGCTATAACATATTTTCAATTTATAAATTTTATAACCAATAACAATTAAAAAAATACTTTTTCACGAAAAACAAACACTAAGAATGTTTGGCATTTTTAATTTTTATGTAAGATGAACTTTGTATATTATATTTTTCAAAGATCATTATTTACTCACGTGTATTAAAAAACAGTCGTAAAGATGAAAAAATTACTTTCCAAAACATTTCGATTGTCAATAAAAATAAAATAAATATTTCCTTGTACATTATTTAAAAAAAGGACTTTCATAAACTACAGGAGAAATTTTATTACGTATTGGTATTTTCTTGTACTGCTAAAATAAACACACAGATGTGCGCTTTTTAGGATATTAGATTATTCATCAGCTTATAAGTTTTTGTTACGAAATAAATATGTGTTATACAAATATTTATTGAAAAACATTTCTTTACTCATATTCATGCGCAGCAAAATATATGAATTGCTAATAATCTATTGGATAGACAAATGTTGCAAAGTAAAAGCTATTTGACGGTAGAATGTATTTTTTGGTGCATATTGCTTATTAGTGTAATAATTTCAAAATAAAAAGATTTTAAATAATGTTGGTACATGAATTTTCTTTTATAATAATTGAAAAAAAAACTTATTTTATGTTAAAGTTGAAAGGAATATTTAAAAGTTATTAAGATGTATTTAGAATGTTGTTAGTTACTTCAATGGTTCATAAAATTTGATCTGATGCGAAGAAAATTTCAAGCTAATATAGAAAAAGAAATAGTTTTTATTTTTAAATATTTATTAAAGAATTTTAAACTTAAAATATGATTACTTGATAACTTATTATAAATTATTAAAAAAATATAAATGTATTTTAATAATACTTAAAAAAATATTTTCACTATTTTGCAATAATATTAATTTGTGTATTTAATAAGTAATAATATGCTTATTACTAATTAATAAGATTAAGTTACACATTTAAATGTCTAAAGAAATAATTAGTCTTTTCCTAAACCACTTAAAGTAACTTCTATATTCTAAGTATATTAGATACTAAGAATCTAGATCTTTATTTTAATAGGTTACAAAAATAATTGTTATTCACTAGCCACTTAAATTGACTTCAACATACGTATATGTCATTAAAAAAACAAGTATTTAAATCTTGTTAATGAACAATTCAATTTTTTAAAATTTCTTTTAATTTACTCTGATGTAGTATCATTACCACATATTTATAAAGTTGTCTGTGTTCTGAAATGCGTTGATAAAATTTATGTGAAGTAAGTAGTATATAATTTAGTAATATGTGTATTGTTTCTTGTACACATTAACTTGTGTGATTTCACTAAAAATTCAAATTCTAAGTTATTTTCTAACCTACATCAAATATCAAATTTCGAGATGAAAATTAAAACTAATGGTTGCTGAAACACTGATGAAGGCGTTAATTACTTCCCATACTAGCATAGCATTAAGAAATGATGCAATTTTTCTTCGTCTTAATAATCAAAAATAATGGCGAGTAAATAAATGATCCATTTGCTCTGAAGAAATAAAAATTAGAAATAAATTTTTAAAGCTCTAATTTCAGATATGGCCAAAAAGGTTTGGGGTTAAAATATTTTTGCCTCCATTATTCTAAAACTAAATTGCATAAAATGCAGGAATTTACTTCAAAAACTCATTTTATGCTTAAAACTGGGAAAAAGAAAAAATAATTAAATATTTGAAATTAACATTTTTTAAAATCAAATTGAGAATTTTTCAGTTGGCTCTAAAGCTGCTTTTATTACGCCTAAACTTAACGGTTCTTTTTGACATGAAACATTTCATTTATGCAATTCTTGATTCTTTTTAGAAATTAATTGATGACAAAGTTTTAAAATGCAGTTTTAAAATTGTCTTAGTTAAAATTATCCTTATAAAAAATACATTTTATTTTATATTTTAATCTAAAAATTTATCATGGAATTTGTTTTCAAAATTAGTTTAACATCAATTTGGTAATAAAATTGTATCATGCTTAGCATGTTTTAAAAATATTTTCGAGATGTTATGCGCTTAGATTTAGCTGCTTGTTATGATAAGTAATATTCATTCTCTATGAGATGTTATATTAATTCACATTGAAAGTTTACATAATAATGTTTAAGGGAAATCATTTTAATTGAACTTGTACGTGATCTTCATTTTCCTCTTTTATAAATATATGTTTATCTGTGAATATGTGTTACAAATCTTTGTTGCCCCTCTTTTCAATTGTAATAAAATTGGCTTTCGATTTGTTTATTCTACAGTTTTGATAAAACTTAACTTAATAGTACTAATATAGAAACCTATATATTTTAATTTCCTACCCCTCTAGAGCAAAGTTAAAATTGTGGAAGTGAATCCTCTGGTGGTGCCATCTATTGGAAGAGTCTCGGAGTAAAAGTAATACTTTCACTTTTCAGGTGCTCTGACTAAATGAAAGACGCATCCTTCTGAATTAATTTCGTAGCCATCAGTTCAAGGACTTGTTTTGTCTCAGTGTCATAAGTAACAAGAACAACAACCTATTTTCAAAATTGATTATTAATATGTATTTTCTTTGTTACAACTGTTTGTATAAGAGAGTTTATATTAGAAAATCATTTGTTATAATTATTGTATAAGAGAAGAGAAAGTTATGATATATATATATATTTAAGAAAACACATATCATAAGTATTCCTGATTTTAGGTATAACAAACCCTTTATTTGAAATTTGGGAGTTCTAATTTCTTTCCTAATTAAAAAAAAAAAAAAAACTTTTTTTATTACAAAAACGACATTCAAAGAGTGTTCCTCCTTTATTTTTTTTGCTTTTCAATATTTGACTGTGAATACAAATTATGTAAAAGCCTTTTATTTATTCCTAACTTTTCACCGAGAATAAATGCAGTAATTTAAGTCTTTGCATTCCTATTCTGATACTATATAACAGTTTAATGTTAATTCTGGACTCAGAAATAGTATGATATATTCATACCACCAACCATTATTTGTATATCTCTCCCAATATTACCATTATTGGTATAAGAGTCTAACCACTATAACAATTACTAGTACGAGAGTACAGTACTAAAAAAAGTCATTGGTGACGTCTGAGCTGAGATCTCAAAAACTAATTAAATGCAAATTTTAGAAATTGTAGACTGTGCAATCATGATGAGTTTGCATGACTGTAACTTGGATACTAAATCAGATTTTGCTGATAAAATTAGTGGCCACTTATAATTATTTGGTGGAAATATGATTTAGAAAAAAAATCTATTTTTTAATGACAGCATCGTGTAAAAATTTTAAAACAAATAATTAATTAGATTTTGTATGACATTCAAGTTTTTACATATGTAGAGCTCACTCAGCTAAAGTCGATAAACCTTTTTAATGAAGTTCACAATTCAATAAATATTTGAATATAGTTAATAAAAAACATTTATTTAATCAACATATTACAACTATCATATCTGTGGAAAGCTTAAAAACAGAATTTTGTTTGTTGAAAGAAAATCATTTATCAGAAAACAAATGAAAATGTAGCTTCAGAATCGAGGAGGCGTAGATTAACTTAATAATTAAATCAGAAAAAATAATTATTAGAAGAGACTCTGTAATGAAAAAAATTAACAAATGAAAAGAAATCTTCAATGAAATATTCATTATTGCTAACAACATCATTGAACTTCAAAAATTAAACATAAGTCATAAAACATTTATCAAATCATATCTGCATATTATCATATTAACTGTCTAGACCTTAAACTATTACATTTAATCAAAATATTACAATATAAATCCTATTTTATCTTCCTCTGTGTAACAACGATTAAGCTATTAGTTAATCATACAGACTTAAAAAGAATAAAAACCAGAAAATCACTGCTATCTAACAGTTTTCATGCTCCGGCATGCCTTGCAAAGTGTCATATCTATTGATTATTGTGTCCCTGGACCTTTAAGTACATGCTCTTTCTAAGTACAAAACCTCAGTCAAACTGAAAAATCCTCTAGTTGAAAAAAATTAATTTATAGACTTACAAAACCATAAGAAATCTGAAAAATAAAATGCTGTTTGACAAACCATAAGTATTAGCGTCAGTTAGATCATTTTAAGATAGATTTAGTTTATTTTAGATAATTTTAAACAAACCTCAAAATTGTTTTTACTATATTTAAGCAATCCCTGTAAAATTATAAAACATTATTTGCATTGGAGTTTTCTCAGCATCATTCATACAAAAAGCAAATTTTCCTATTTTTTAATAAAGATAACAACCTCCATAAAGGAAAATTAATAAACAAGGCAGAAAGTTAATTATTTTACAATTTTCATCACGGCGTGCCTGGCTGTTAATGAATAAAAATTCAGGTTTAGATATTCTTTAAATTCACTATGATTATTATTTATTTTGCTTGAGTAAACATTTTAAAAGCTTAATACAGAGTTTTAATTTTTGTGCTTTAAGTGATAGGATATAATGACAATAAAAATCAAATAAATCAATCTATTATTGTTTTGTGAAATCTTTGTAATATATTTTTTAGAGATAATTTGTCACATTTTAAAAATTCCTCCCTCCTCTGTGAAATACCTCTTGAACTGTTGTCTGAAAACGTTGACAAATCATGCACCACTCTTTCTACAAACAAGAAATAAAACATTTCAACAATTTCTCCCCTTTTTTAAGGCTCTTTTTCTTTTGTTATATTTGCGGAATAAAATTCCAACAATGCTTTGATTGTGACACGGAAAACGGAGCTCAAGATTGACTTTCAGAAAAAGCTGCCGTTTGTCAAACGCACTTCCGTTCCTCCCCCCTGGGCATAGCAGAATGAGTTAGCTGCTCTCACCTCGTTTGAAAATCTCCTTCAAACACGGAATTTGTAAAACAAATGTTTCGACGTTCGATATCGAAGAGCAGATCTTGTTGATTTGTGGTTATATCAGCAACGATGCTCGACTGGAGTGTGACATGTGAGAGGAAAAACTTTTTTCTTAGATAGAAATAAATTGAACGTTCCGTTAAAACGAACTGTTTTTGTGCATAAACTAATGAATCAACAGACATGTGTATGACTTCCAAACATTTTAATTTTATCTAGTTCTCTGAATTTATTTTGTCAGAATTTTATTGAAACATACTTCATACATTTTTCACAAATAAAAAAAAATGACATCAAAAATATTATTTGATTGGAAATTCTCATAGAAGGTCACTTATATGTTTTTAATGTTTGCCAAAATTTTTTACAATATTTAAATGACAAAATTTTCGGAAAAATCAAATTGTTATGTAAATAATAATTTGGCTTTTTTAAAAAATACATCTTTTTTCACAATAGTTCTTAAATTAATTAAATTTCCTTATAAAATTCAGATATATATTATTTGTGACACTGAATCTTACGTGAATATAAACCCATTACTATCTTCGCTATATATCTAAACAACATAAAGGAGAATATTGTTAAATCTGAAGTAACTTGGAATATTGATAATAATAGATCAGATTTATACTGATTTTTTTAATCAAATTATAATACTAATGTATTAGTTCCTTTGATTTTAAAGGTAATTTCATCAGCAAAAAAAAGTAAAATTTAATTATTGATTATATTTCTACTTTGAAGATTATAAATGTTTATTAAACGTTGATTTTGAATTTTGAATGATTTGGTAAAATTATGTATATATAATAATTACACATAAGTAATAGTGAAATATTTTTTATCCAGCACTCTGTTATTCAACAAGGCTCTAATGTGCTATGTAAATTTGTAACTTTATTTCCATATTATTTTGAAAAAAATTATACTGGAATTCAAGCATTTCTTTAAACACTTATAAAAATATTACATTTAATGAATCATATCGCATCTACAACATTTGAAAAATTTAAAAATTCTTTAAAATAAAATTAATCATTTAATTAATCATCTTAATGACGATGATATTTCTTTCAGATATATTTTAAAAAATGTAGGAAGCGATAATCAGTTCTAAGATTTAAATAACGTGTAGTTTTTCCAACTACAGAATGGCCAGCCAAGCATAGAATTTTTTCTTTAAGAATCTCAGAAACACCTACTTTCACTTTAAACATATTTAAATCCCTTTAGATTAAATTTGTATTTATTTTATGGTTTCTAAACACCTTTAAATTTTAAAATTTATCTCGTAATTTTTCAAATTACTTTTGGCAACTATATCTTAATCCAACTTTTTAAAATAGTTTCTTATTTAGTGGTATTAATATTTTTAGTGTATATTTTATTTCCTTCTACTATGGATTTATATACTTGTACACACTGCTTTGACTTAATGTTAATATATATATATATATATAAGTGTACACACACACACACACACATATATATATATATATATATATATATATATATATATATATATATATATATATATATATATATATATATATATATATATATATATATATATATATATATATATATATATATATATATATATATATATATATATATATATATATATATATATATATATATATATATATATATATATATATATATATATATATATATATATATATATATATATATATACAGTGTTGGCAAAATTTTTGGACACTTTTGGAAAATTTTGTTTGCTTATAGAAAATGTTACGCTTGCATAAAATGGAAAATTGTATACATCATTTGAAAGAGAATTTATTACTGAATTCAATACAAATGACAAAATTCAATTATTTGCAATAAAAAAAGGTATATGTACTTTAATATAAATAAAAAAACACAGTTAAGAAGTGGTTTGTAATCCCTATAACTTTCCTGGCTAATCAAATGTTAGTAACTGCCATTAGAAGCTGACATGATGTTTAAACCTGAAACAATTCATTATTTTGCTTTGTTCTGTAGAAGGAGGACGTGTTTCTTATACACTGCAATTAAAAGTAGGAATTTTGTAAAAAATTTTTAATATGTAGTCAAGAAGCAATGACAGCAAATAAAAGAGCAGATTAGACACCTAGAAAGAGATGTAATATATTGTTACAAGAAAGTGGTCTTTCCTATGCTGAAATTGCAAGACATGTGGGTGGTTCAGTGGCTAGCATCTGAGTCCTAAAGTTTTGTTTACGACATCAAGAGACAAATTCAATAAAAAACAAAGAAGGAAAAGGCTGAAAAAGGTGTACCACATCTATTGATGACAGAAGAATCAAAAGACTATGTCTCCAAGATAGAAAAGTGTCATCAGTGGCCATCAGAAGTGATCTGAATGATGCTGGTGTTTCAGTCAGTTCAAGAACAATCAAGAGAAGATCAGCAGATGTTGGACTGAGAGGTAGAATTCCACGAAAAAAGACTTATCTTAATTTTCAGCAAAGAAAAAAAAAAGACGACAGTGGGCAAAGGAAAAGATTAATTGGACAGATGATCAGTGGTCACAAGTTATATGGAGTGATGAAACTAAGCTATCGTTATTCGGTAGTGAAGGGTGAAAATAAGAAAGACGTAGAATAGGAGAAGAGCTACATTCTGACTGCATTCAAGCAACAGTGAAGAATCCAATTAGTGTTATGATTTGGTGATGCATGTCAAGAGATGGTATGGGTCATCTTCATGTCATCAATGGGACACTGAATGCCAGAAAATGCATTGACACTATTGTAGAACCAAAACTTCTACCTTCCATCAGAGATCTCTTTCCCAATACTGTTTCGCTTACTTTTCAGAAGGATTCTGCTCCTTGTCACACGGCCAAAATTTCGAAAGAGTGGTTTCGTACAAAGAGCATCAAATTATTGCCACAGCCAGGAAACAGTCCTGACCTCAATCCTATCAAAAATTTGTTGCACCATTTGAAAACTCTTGTCCAAATGAGGCAACCATCAAATAAAAGGGAACTAACTGAGGCTATAACTGTTTTCTGGCATCGTGTAATAACGAAAGAAGAGCTTAAAACTCTTGTCAGTTCAATGAAACGTCGATGTGAAGCTGTAATAAAAAAATAAAGGGTACTCTACTAAGTACTGATAACTCACTGCAATCATCGTCTAATGTATATCGATAAATATTATTCTTAAACATTTTTTTGTATTGTATAATTGAATTTTGTGTTTTATATTGAATTCAGTATAAAATTCTCTTTAAAATAATTTATACTAGTTTGAATTTGTGAAACATAACGCTTTCTATAAGCATACAAAATTCAAAAACATAAAAATTTCCAAAAGTGTCTACAATTATGGCCACCACATTTGTACATAATATAATTTTTAGTTTAGTTTACTTTTAAGTGACACTGGAAATGCTTAGTTATTTAAGAAATAATTTTCATATTTAACTTTTAAAAAAATTATTTGAATAACAAAAAACTTTAAATTTTTATTTCTTCTTTTGTTGTTCTGTATTTAATTTCTGATAAATTTAGCAAAACCTAATTCCTTATTTCCTGCTATTTATTTAAAAGCATATTAATATATCTAAAACTGATAAATTGCTGATGTTCGTTGATTTAATTACAAATTTTAGACATGTAATGAAGATTTATAATTTAGGTTTGTAATTGTTTAATTACAAAATTAGTATGTTTGAGTTTCTAATACATCGTTTGACATCTGTAATTTCCATTAATGTATGAATATCCAATTTTTTTTTTTTTTTTTTTTTTTTTTTTTTTTTGTAATTTTAAAAGTCGCGTATTGTTATAAACAGATGAAATACGGAAATAGTATTGAATTACGCAGAGCAAGTACATTTATTTGTAACAGATTTTATGGTAAATAAAAAATAATTTATGTAAAACAATCTGTAGTTTATATACAAAATAATATTAATAAGTAAAATGTGTATTAAATTAAATGCTATCTTAAAGTGAGTATAAACTTCCAAGTGTTTTTACTATTAATATGTAAATATGATCTTATCAAATTTTACAACACGTTAATATTTCTTGCAATTTTTGTAACTTGATAATTTTTTTAAAATTTATTCGTAGAAAAAGTTTCCAATAGTGTAATGTTTTTGTACTTTAAGATAAATAGTTCTTCAATTATCCAAAAAATTAAAAAAATTTTCACTGAAAAATCAGACATTTTTTGTTTTACTTCTTAAAATCAGTTACTTATAAGTGAATAAAGGCACCCTTTATTTATAAAATGAAATAAAATTTAAATTTCTAAATATATTAATTTCACACACACACATAATAATTAATTTTTAAAAAGATAAAACAATATTTTTAAATTTCTTTTTGCGAGTAATTTTAAGTAATTTATAAAATATTCTGTGCCATAGTTATGAGATAATAATAAACTTACAAATAGTTATTAATAGCATCTTAAAGAGAAAATTTGCTCATATTTTAAGACAAATAATCTAATCATAAAATACATTTTTATTCAGTTTATGTGTCCAATTTTATGTATAAATTTTCTTTTTTTATTTGCTATTTTACTTGATTATACTTTTAATATTTATTTTGAATTTAGTTAAAAAATTTAATTTACATTCTATCTGCAATAACATTTGATGAATAGTAGAAAAATTAAATTGATTTCCTAAACATATTTTCTATTTATTCTTCGATTGTTAAAAATTTTTTGTTTCTTATTATTATTTATTTTTGATTTCTTACTCACATTTCTTTACATTTTACAGTTTGTTTTGAAGACATTTCAATTCATCCTTTCAATCCAATTCTGCTGATTTTATTTTCATCAGAAAATAAGTTTTCTTATTTCTGTTTTTGATTTTTTAGGCACACAATATCAATTCATAAGAACATTCGCTTTGCGGTTGACTTCATAATGCCATTTCTTTTTATATTGTTCATAATCATATTTTCAGAGTTTCCTGAATCGCAATCAATCAATACTTTATTGATCTCGGTATGCTTTTTCTAAAATCTGCAAAAATTTATTGACTGCATCTTGCATGTGATGGAAGATTGTAAGAATGGTTGAAAGTGTCATATTATATTTCGTTTATACAAAATAAATCTTTCGTGAATAGTTTAAGGATTTCAAATAATATTTAGGCATAATTCATGGATTGTTACATAAATGTGAATATTAATATAAGCAAAAAATTAATAATGAAAATAAATGAAATATATTGATAATTAAGTGAAATAAAAACAATGAAAATGAATGAATAATTGAAAACTTTAGTAATTTAAATATATTTAATATTTTATAGTGTAAATATTTCTTAAAGTATTCCTAGAAAATTTCATTTCTCAACTATAAATAATAGATGTTAAATAATATTATAGTATAACTAATCATAATTAATTAATCTGACTTATAAATAGTGAATGATCATTACATAAATTTAAGCAAAATTAATAACTTGGCTTACATATGTTAGAGTTTTCCTTTCATTCTATAACGAATTAACATTTTAGTATATCATGATCTTCTTAAATGTTTTTCATGATTTCATCATATTTTTACACTATATTCTATTGACATAATTCAAATACCCTATTGAGAAAATGAAACACAGATGTGAGGGTCATAAAATTATAAATTATGAATGTCCATCAAATTATTTATATCATAAAATAGCACTTTTTAAATGCTTTTCATGATTTCTTTACATTTGTACACTATATTCTTGAAGAACAATATCTTAACATCAGTAGAAGAAGCGAAACAGAAACTATAGTCATGAAATTATAAAACTATTGTTCTTGACCTAGAAAAATGAAACCTTAAAATTAACTGATTAAAAAACTTGAACAATACATTTTTATCTTAAAAATTACATACTTTAAAATATAAACGATTGCAAAAATATCATATTAACAATAAAATGTAGATTTCGGCAATATATTTCATAAATAATAAAATATATAACTAACCAGAAAGTTTTAAACCTTCTTTAAAAGTTGTTAGCTTTCACAAAACGACAAAATATAATTCATGTGATTTTCAATGTTAATATTTACAAAAGATAAATTTATAATATTTCAGACACTTACAAATATATTTTAATCTGAAAATACAATTCACCAGCTTTTTCTTTTAATTGCCACATTTCCAAAGAAGGAAGCGATTTAACAAAGAATAATTCAATGAAATGTTTGAAAATGCGCTTATAAATATTCCAAATAAGTGATTATTTTAATTTATCATATAGATCACATGGCTAATTATTCTTAATTAATTGTGAAATATTTTCATAATCTGTGAGAATACAATCAAATTATTCAGTGAAATCAATATTTTAGTTGCGTATTTTTAATTATTTATTTATTTTGCTATCAAGTATCAAAATACAATCACAAAATCATTACATAGGAGAATAAAACAATTTTTTTTATAATTAAGAGAAAAGGTTGATTTTAGATGAAATTACTGAGAAATGGATCTAGACAAAATTCTGAACACTTGAGATTATAAAACATTGTTCAGAATCATATAAATTATTTTAAATATATCATTTATCATCATCATATACGATTTATATAAAAAATATCAGAAATCAATTCCAAAACTTAAATTATAAATTAATTTGAAAAAAGACTAAAATTAAATTAATGTTACGATATCTCGGTAAAAATATCATTATCATATTGTATATTGAACCTAATATTCGATTAAAGATTAATCTTCGATGCGATTCGATTTATAGAAATTTATATATAAACAAAAAAAGAGGAAGAATTAAAATCATGCGTGAGGGGTAGTGGTAAGAAATTAATAAATTGTAAAATAAAGATTTTACTTTAGCCAATTTTGCATTTTTACGTGAAATACCAAATCTTGTTTGTAGTGGTACTGGGAAAAAATATACTGTGCATAAAAGAATTGAAAACAAGTAATGCGGTAGGATGAATAACGTTACACTGTTTTTATACTGACGAGAGGTATCAAACTTGGCAAAAGCATCACGAAGCCAAGAATACATTTTTTCTTATTCGCACTATACAATGTTCAGTTTAGTCGGTATATTATGATATTCAGGATATCTCCTACTGGCGAAGAAGGAGTGAATTGATCATCCTATAAAATGTATAAAACACAGAATATCTAAGTATGTAAGCAAATCAAATGCATTTAAAAATTTTGGGGTTTCATTTTGATAAGAGAGTTTAAAAATTTCAAAAAGAAATTTAAATGTAGAATATGTACGGTTTGAAAACTAAGCAAAATATTATTATAATTTTTATTTATTACTTACAACTTGAGAATATTTTATAATGTTTCAGAAATGAAATGTTAAGAAGACTGAAGAATCCGAACATTTTAAAATCAAACTTGTAAAAAGCCTTACAGCCTTTAAATTATAGTCAGTATGAAAGTTCTAATTTAAAATATTATTAATATTTAAAAAAAAAGTTTTGATTCGATGTTACAAATATAGCATTATATTCATGAAAATAACATTATAATAGCAGGTAATTTATTTAAAAAAATATAAATAACTTTATGAATGGAGAAATTTTATAAATTAAATACAAATCTGCTAATGACTGGGAGTTTACTTATATATATATATATATATATATATATATATATATATATATATATATATATATATATATATATATATATATATATATATATATATAATGAGTGAAATATATTTGAATGAAAAAAATAAATATGTTGAATTCATTGGATAAAATTATACTTGTAATTTGAGAGTTTTGGAGAAATTAATTATAATTTCTTTTATATATGATATAAGTCTTATATGTGCAGAAATGTTGAGAATTTAATAACACTTTTATAGTTAATTTTAACCATATCTAATTTAATCTTTTAGGGAAATTTAGAAAAATATTCTTTTCTTAAAAAAATCAATAGCCATGACATTTTTATGAATGATATTTCGAATACTTCTCTTTTTTCTTTATGTTACTTCTTTAATTTCATATTATTCTCAAAGTTTATTTTATTTTCCTAGCCTTATTGTTTTAAGTAAAATAAAAAAAAATTTTGTTGTTATAATTTGTTAAAGTTTTATTTGTGATATCAACCACAGTTTTATTTTGAAAAACCTTTTTAATTACTTAGCTAATAATTTTAAATTTAAAAACAAATATATATATATATACATATATATACGCAAATATATATATATATATATATATATATATATATATATATATATACGCAAAAAGTATACCATATGTAAATAAGGATGTATATTTGATTGAGTTAAAATCTTTTAGAAACTTTTTAATTTCATTTTTCTCGCATATGGTAAGAAAGAGTTCAGTTTATAGCAATCTGAGTTATGTCTGAGCCGAAAAGGGAATTATCATTTGAAATACGAACGGATAAAAGTCATAACCGTAAAACAGAAAACGTTTATTTGTTCAAGTATTTATTAATACTAGGTTTCAAATTATACGAAATCTTCTGCATTGCATTTGAAACAGCACTTCAAATAATCATTAGAATCATTTTTCCGAATAGGAATAAATAATTATGAAGATAATTATATTGTTTCGAAATAGGATTTTGCAAATCTTCCAGGGAGTGTCCTAATCACAAGACAAGTGGCTCCCATTGATTTGCTCCGCGCAAAGGAGCAATTTCAGAACGCATTAATTAATCCACTTCACTAATTGCGGCATTAGGAGACCATTAAGGCTTTAAGTAGTTGGTATCTTTTTACAACTGCTTTGCGATAAGATAATGACGAGAACTCGACATTGTTTCTCTGACCGTTTTCTTTGCTCTCCCTCTTAATAAAGATTTTCGAGTAATAAGCACGATGGCCTGTTGGAGAGATGTCTGCTCAAATTTCGGTGCTTCTCGTAACATTCTCAAGAACACCTCTTTACAAAGCTTTAAGTGAATAGGAGATAACGCGATCGCTCCGAAATTTTAATTAAAAAAGAGGAGCAGAAATATTGGTTTATATGAGAATATTTAATTTATAGATGAATAATAATTATTTGATTAAATAAATATTTTATTCATATGAAATCTCATTTTTAAAGAGCTGATAAATAATATGCAGTCGAAAGTGAGGAATTAATTCATAATGCAAATAAAAAATGGCGAATGATGGTAAATATTTTTAAATATTTTAATAATGAAATAGATTATTTGAAACATATTAAAAAAAAAAAAAAAAACATTACATAGTAAAATTTTGAGCAATTGTAATGTAAAATTTGAAATTTTGGTAATATTTTTGAATTCTTAATGCAATTTTAATAAGAAAATTGAATTGTTCCTCCTTTAATCGTGTTTTGCATATAACTAGCAGGAAAATTAACAAATTAACTAAATCAATTATACGATACCTTAGATGATAAATTTCCTTATATAGAATGTCTATAAAATATATGACACCTTCTTTTTAATAAGTCATAATTTTATGGTGATGTGTGCAAACCTGAAATATTTATTTCTAGAACAAATATTTGTTTTTGTTACTTACGATACTTGGAAATGCCAAATCCCCTAACCGAAGGCTATGCGTAATTTAATCAGAAGAGTGCGCCTTTCATTAAATCAGAGCACCACGAAACTGAAAATACAATTTTACTCTAAGACTTCTCCGACAGATGGCACCATCAGAGAATCACTTCTTTAATTTTGACTTTGATCTGGAGGCGGAATGAAATTTTCTCTGTACTGTTATTCTCATGGTAATAGGCCGAGCTGGCATCCGAATGGTTAGCGCTTTTGCCTTCGGTTCAACAGTTCGTGGGTTCGAATCCCACCTTGGGCATGGATGTTTGTAGTGGTTCGGAATCCACATTAAACCGCAGGTCCCGGTCTAATTAGCCCTCGTGTGCAAAAAATGACCGTTGAGCGACAAACAACCCAATCCAATATCATGGTAATAGATCAATGATGAGTGAACACTAATGATTATTGATTTTTGATTTCACAGATTTAACAAGGTTGTATATCAATAATATTTTCTTATAGTGCATAAAAAAAACTTTATTTCGCAAATGCTTTATACGTAAAGTCATGATTTTATATTTACAAAAATCTTCACAAAAAATCGTTTCAATTGAAATTCTTCCTATTTCTTAATAATAAATTTTATCAAAGACAGTTTTTATGAGAACTGTTAACGTTAAATAGTTTATAAAATAAAGAAAGTTATTATAAATTATTTAATTATTTATTGAGATTTTATACGTGAAAAATCATATTTTTACATTACGAAAAAGCTCTTGATTCTCTTTTCCTTTTGAAAAAACTTTTCTCCGGTGAATATCTTTTTAGAAAATTATCACGTTTTTGTATGCTTCTTTCAGAAATAGTTATAAATAGCTAATTCATCAGAAAAACATTTTATTATATGAACATTTTTTAAAGTTTTTGACGTATTTTAATAATAATTTTTTAAATAATAGATATATAAACAAATTTTTGCAAAGAACCTTTCATATTTTTACAGGACAAGAGTTTTCCTGTATGCTTTCCTTTTTACATATGAGCAACTTATTTCATAAAAATTTCTTTTTAGTTTGTAGAAGCTTCTCTTTAAAATGATAGTTTTTCTAAAGAGAACATTCTACACACGGAGAAAAAATGTATCATTCGTATACAGTGTTCCCTTTTGTAATTTTTTTTTTTTTTTTTTTTTTTTTTTTTTTTTTTTTTGTCGTCTGTGTTGATCATTTTTCAAAAAGATGGATTTGAAGACATTTCTTGGCCTCCTAAATCACTTGGGGCATTACTACAAAAATTTGTGTTTTTTTTAAAGATTTATTAAAGAGATCACTTGTAGAACGAAAGCGTCAAATTTATTACCTAAAATCAAGGTTGTAAATTTCTATAACATTTATAATTGTCTTTATCGTACGCGTTATGAAATATTATTTTCATATACTCGATAAGATGAAGCTCTTTTGACAAAGGTTTTAAAAAATTTTTAATTAATCTAAAAATTAATACATTTAATTAAAAGTATATTTCCTGTTACATTAATTATCAAATATCAAAAGGTATCATATGTTATATGGACATCCTGTATAGTTATTTGTTTTAAGATAAATATTTTATTTAAAAGGATTTGTTATTTGTAACACTTGTTAGAATTACAAAAAATATTAACTTCTAATCAAGATTACCTTCTAATAGACACGAGTGAAAATAGTTTAATACATTAAATATTCAAATTTAGTTTACTGTTAGGACTTTAATAAAAAATAGTTTTAATTTTATTATTCTAATCTATTTATCATACGAAAATTTAATAAATATATATCTTGCCTGTAGATAAACTGTTATTTTCTATAAATGTATTAATTGATTTATAACAGTAAATATTTGATTTGTGTTACTAAACATATGTTTTGTTATAACTCCTATTTTACAATAATTTAAAATCAATTAAAACATAAATACAGTAATTGGTACATCAATTAATTAATCTTTTGCTCTTTGTGTTTCAGTGACTCCTCAACATTAAAATCCATTTTTCATATTAATTATACATAACATGTTTTCTTATTAAAAGTTACCCCAAACAATTAGAAAAAATAATCAGCTTAAAATAATTGTTAACTAATGTAAATAGCAGACTTATAAGTTTGCCCAAAGTTCTGATAATTTACTTTAAATGAATTTTAAGAGAAATTTCATTATTAAGTAATCTCTGGATTTCTGAATTTTAAAGATAGATTTAATAGTTTATTTTTATTAATTGTAAGAATATATTATTTTATATCAAATAAAATTAGGAAAAATCATTCATTAAAAAGATTATTGGCGAAAAAAAAAAGAAATTAAATTTTTAACAATCTAAATAATTGAAATAATGCCTTGGGAAATGTAAATCAAGAATGTAATTGCTTATTGTAGTTCGATTTGAAAGAAAAATTATTTGTTTGATTAAAATTCTTGCGTATTTCATTTGTCTTGCAATCTAAGGCATTTAATTACGTAAGATATTATGTTCAATTAACTACAAAGAAGTTACATTTGGATATCTTAATGAGTAAATAAATGAAAAATAAACATAAATAAAAAAATTAACGATAAATAATAGTAAATATTAAATAGATGCAAATCTCAACATTTAAATTTTCATAACAATTGCTTCTTTAAGTGAAAATTAATCAGCATTTGCGAAATTGTTTCATTTTAATATAATATTGACAGAAAATATAATTTATAAAAAAGTGTTGATATCTTCTTGTTAATAATGGCAATTTATATTTTATTCAATTTATATTTAAAATTGTAATAAAACCAACTTGCTTTTATGAATATCAATAAAAATATAATGTGACAAGAATGAAAACGAACATTTTTATAGAAGTTTATGAGAAACGAGGAATAAAAATGCAAATTGTTAAGACTAAGTATATTGAACTAAAATTGTCGTTTGAAATAGAAATTGAATTTCCATCTTACTTTGCTGATATAAATTAAAAATATTCTATTTACTTATAATTATATTTTAAGCATAATAAATATAAATAAATGTATATATTGAATACTAAAATCTAAAAATACCTTGTTTGTTTTGAACGCATATTTGTCTGTATTTCGAAAATATTTTATTGTCCTAATAATCATCACTTGTTTAAGAATTTTTTAACTCTTTCATATTCCCAAAATTTTTAATGAAATAAAAATTTTGGTTTCGTACACATGATTAACGAGCTTTATTTTATGAAATATCTCGTTTAATTCCATTTTTTGTTAATTTATAAAAATAACAAACTTACCAACTTCTTAGATATTATACATTAATTATAATTCTTATGTATAGAATTAGAATTAATTATTATTCTTTTATTCAGAAGAAGAAAATTAAACAGTTCTTTTACTGGAATTTATCTGTATGAATTTAAAAAAAACAATGGAAAGTATTAAAATTTCTATTTTGCTTACTTTTATATAATATATTGGGAAGTGAATATAAAAAAAAGATATTATTTTATAAAACAACAACTTGAAATTAATATAATAAAATAGCAACTTTGTCCTTGTATATTCTACTTTGCATATTATAAAAATAAAGTGTTTTTTACAATTGTGCTATATGTAAAATATATTTGTTATTAATTTAATAACATATAATGGATCTATTAAAAGTTAATATATAAATTAAATTGTTCTCAAATTTGATTTAGAATTTCTTTCATGTAAGTAAACAAAAAAATTATTTTCCAAAAATTATTTACTACTAAAAGGAAATTTTCATTAATTTATGTTTACTAAAGATATTATTCTATAAAAAGTCAAAAACATATTTGAAACAATGTTGTTTACATTTCGCTGCTGCGTAATTGAAAAATGATAGATTTTGTTTTGACTTCGTTATTAAAGGAAAAGTATATTAAGTGAAAAAACGCAATGTTTTAAATCGAATTATGTTATACATGATTGTATTCGATTTAATTCGATATTATTATATGAAAAAATAGCACAGATGGTTTCTTAATATTCACAAACTCCTTGAACACTAAATTTTAACTTTGCTCTTCAAATATAATAATTATTATTTTCTTAATTTTCAATGTTTACTACAAATGCTTGATGAAAGTATCCTCTATATTTTACGACAAAATATCCTTTATGGGAAATATTTCGTTTGATCTTCATACGATGCTTTCAAATCTTCTTATAAACAGTTTTCGCTATTGAAAAACATAAAACATTAATACAATAACAATATAGTTTTTAATAAATGTTTCAGGAAAAAAAAATTTTTTTATAAAAAAAAATTGTCAATAACATTCATAATTTAGACTAAGACTTATTTTATAGGAGAATATCAAATAATATTTTAGTTTAAAAAATTCAAAGATACTTGAATATTTCTATTAGTATTATTAAAACTAATCAATATACATACATAATATATTTGTAAAGATGTACTCTAAAAACTATGTATTACATTTTTACCTCTATTATTTATTATAATTGCTATAAATAATTTTCTGGTAGTTTTTGAAACATCAGCGTTAAAGTTGTATTTTTTCTAAGAAATAGATTCGCAAAAATATATTCAAGTGAAAACTTACAGCAATACTGCATGTAATAAGTTTTGGTTTTAGTTGGTTGCCGATGACCTTCCGTTTTTATTAATGTAATATAAAATTATACATGAATTATATTTAATTTATCCAAAATATATTTTAGAAATTCAAAAACTGTCATTATTTACTCAATAAAGACATTTTAATCAAAATATTTGCGTCTGTTTATTTTAAACCTAAAATTGTCTTTTCCTTTCCTTTCTGTAGTTAATATAAAAATCATGAAAAATTTCAATCAATATAACTGTTTCTTTAGATGGTCTTAAAAACCTTTTATATAATATTAATGTAAAATAACAATTATTTATAACATATCGTAAACATAGGATATTTCATAAACTTCAGTTGAGAAATGAATTTTTATTTTTATGAATGCCAATTCTAAAAGCACAATAAGTTTTTATTTATGAATCATTCACACACACACACACACACATTTTCATTACATTAAGAGATATAAAGTTTTATCACTTAAATATTTCTTAATGATAGTTTATTTGAAAGAATTATTTTTGTATAAACTACGGCTTTCGGAATTTTCATTTTTTATATGAACTTTAAATACTTTTGCAGTTTCACAATTTTTAGGAAAGAAATTTAAATTCAGTTTATGAGATTCAGTAATATTTATTTTAATCTATATTTGTTCAGTCTTTATTGTTATAAAATACTTCTGCGTTTTTCATAAACTAATAATAATTAGTTATATTACAGAATTTTTCAAGAAAATTATCAATAATTTTATTTCAAAATATGGCTTTAATAATGAAATATCATGCTTGTTATATTCATGAATATATCAAGCAATCATACATTTTATCTCCGAAATAAATATAAGTATGAATATAATATTGACGAAACTGATGCTAAAATTATACATTTTCCTCAAATTTGTAAAAATGATTTCATTTATTTAGTTAGTAATTTGAAATCCCATCCCAGTTTATGAATATAAAAATTTAATATATATTTCTGAAATTCTTCTTACACAAAAGTTAATTCTTTCAAACCATAGCTATTTAAAAGTACTGTAGATGAAAACAAATATAATGCATTTTGTTATTTTTGATTTGTTCTTTTGTATGATAATTTTAATACAAATATATGGTTTTAATTTACTGTATATCTATGGGTAACTAACCAAAGAAAAAAAGGGATAAATAAAGGTGATATTTTACTATTAACAAAATTGTGCCTAGCTTTGTTCATTATAGATTATATATTTGATTTCAGAAGTAATTATATAACCAGTCATACATGATAGAATAAGTATGCTTTGATAATTTAGATAACATTTGTTTTTCATCATTAAATGTCCAATAACGGAATAATTACTTTAACTTATCTGTACTTAAAAAACAGATTATATTATAATAATATTAATTTAAATGTGTGTTTTTCATTTTAATGAGTTTTAAATATTAAAATAATAATTACCCCAAATCAATGTAAAACAGTACATTTTAAATTAATTTTTTATTGGATTGAGACCCATGTTATTTTCTAAGAATCTTTTCTGGTAAAACATGTATTCATCTCAATGTCTTTATAATTTAGAAATGTATGCAATCTCTTAACATAATATTGAACATTCTGTCAGAAAAGAAAGGGAACAGAAGTAGGGGAAAAAAACAAATGTGGGTAATTCCTACACTGTCGAACAAAAACTTGTCTATAAAATCTAAAGCGGTCATGTAGTGAAAGAGGTTCGGGCATATTGGCTCAATCTCCTTAAGCTGAGGATTCCTTTCGCACTTTTCCTTCGCAATATATATATTTTTTCGTCTGCTTCAGTCCCTGTCTTCTCAGAACTCCTACCGACAAACCTTTTATACCATACATATATATATATTTTCCAACTTTTTTCCTGTTTTTCTTAAAGCCTCCGTGAGGTTGCAGCGATATATCTTCCCCCTGGAATAAAGCCCCTTTAGAATCCGTAAGCCCCTGCATCGCGAGGGTGAAACGCTTTCTCCTGTCATTTTGATAGACAGCGGACATATTGGAGACAGGGGCAGACTCAAGCACGTTCGGTCTTTCTTTTTTGCCCCTTCCTAGCAGCCCCTGCAGGGATGGGGGATTACCTGTCAATAGAAAGACTATCCTGTCGCCTATTCCCGTAATGTTCCATGACGGCAAAACAAGCGGTCTCCGCACCTGGGGTTCGGCCCTGTTAGCTCAAAAAGCTCGCCGGGGAGCAATTGTTTGCAATGAAAGCTGCTTCCTTTTCATTCTGCGGTGTCATTGGTAAAATTATTAGGGAAAGAGGGATATTCTTTTCCTTCTTAATGATAATAGGCGTGATTCGATAGATTCCTTTTTTTTTCTTAGCCCATAGTTTCTTTGCATCTTAGCTTTTCTAATGTTCTCTCTGTAGATTCTCTGAAAAAGAAGTGGTTCTTTAAAATTATTTGCTTTCAAAAAATATTTGGCTTGAAAATTTATATGAAAATTAATGCCAAAATATAAAAAAATGTCTTTTTAGTCTTCTAGATGTGCAGTTCCTAAATTGAGATCATGTCTTGTCATTATTTTATGAACAAAATTTGGAATATTTTGAACGGATACACATTTACACACATATTATTTTACGTTCAAATTATATATATATACATATATATATATATATATATATATATATATATATATATATATATATATATATATATATATATATATATATATATATATATATATATATATATATATATATATATATATATATATTTATATAATATATATATATATGCTTATATATATATATATATATACATTTTTTATTTTCTTATATAAATGCTAAACTTTTAACATAAATCATATAATTTAAGTTTTTTTGGAGCGAAGCAAAATTTTTGAATCAAAATGTTCCTAGGCAAGAGCAGAAAAATGTATTTGCAATAATAAAAATATAACATTCTTTTAACATATATGCCTGAGAAGTATGTCCTTGTGTAACGTTTCTTTTATAATTACAAATATTAATAAGTGAAAGTAGTTGATAAAATTTATGTAAATTTTTGTCTGTAAATTAAGATTAATCTAGAAATATTGCTTTTATTTACTAATTAATTATCACTAATTACAGTTTCAGGAATAACTATTTTTATTATTTCAGACTTAATCTACCAATGTGACAGGGAGAAAAAATAAAATTAATTTTCTTAGTTTGATTATAATTATGAATATTATTAAACAGAATAACTGTACTTTCATTTACTTTAACAGAAAATTTAAAATTTTTATCTAAATTTTAAGCTGTAATATGTTTATCTCGTAAGATTGAAAGTTTTTAATATAATTTAAAACTATTTTTATAGCATCTAAAAAAATAAAATGCAATATTATTGTTTTTAAAATTGATTTTATCATTTAAATTTATCTGTAGAAAACTGACATTTTCCTTCTTCCTTACTGAAACAAAAATAATGATTTAAAATAAGAAAACGTAAACTGTGAAATCACACTGATAAGAGTTTTAGTAATTCAGCCTTTCATCTTATCCAAATTTAAAACAAAATCGACAAAATCAAGAATCCCTCACAAATGAATCTGCTTAAAACTTTTTGTTACAGCACTCTTTTAAGTATTTCTGTGTTGACATTCTCAATTCTTGAATTTAACAGAAGTTCATTTTAAAAGACTTCCAGGCTTTTGTTGAAATATTTTTGTGCTAAACTAGTGCAAAACTGATTATTATACTTAAGTAACTTTTGTTAATAAACTTATAAGCCTCGCGGACATGGTATAAATTTGTTCACGTGTTTTAAAGTTTAGGACAAAGAATTCAAATCCTATAGTGTCCCATTCAGTTTATAAAAACTAATCTTTCGTGTAGTTTTCGTTTTTAATTTCTTTGGTACTGTAGTTACTTTGGCTTTGTGTTTTGTTTTCAAGTAAAGGCATATTTTAAATTGAATTTTAGTTTATAAATTTAAAAAAATTTAAATGATGAGATGTGAGCAGGATTTTAAAAATTATATTAAAAGAGTCTTGTTTTAAAATTTAACAACACAATCAACTCTACTTCAAGTTAAGATGTAACAATAGCCAACTCTTTTTTATATTTCAAGTTTAAATTTTAAATGTAGAGATTCAGTAGACAAGCAAATGTAACGTTTAATCATTTTCAATTTTTTTTAAATGTGGTGTTTAAAATTAGTTATGAGTCTAGAGATATTGATATTTTATCACACAAATCATATGAAAATAATAACATCCAATGATTGATACTGATATAACTTTACTTTACGCCATATTATCGGAAAATGTAATAAATATTTATTGTAAGTGGTTATTTATATTCACCAGAAAATATGAATAGCATAATAACCGAAAGGAATAATAAGGCACTTGAACTCCTGCTTTAGGATACCTCACCGGTAAGATTTTTCACACCTACATTGGGATCCATGTTGTCGTATTGCAAGGAAGGTAACTTAGCAAACTGTACAGCTGAAAGTGACGTGACAGAATTGGCCAAGAAAGGCCTAACAGGCAGATTTTTCATAAATAATGGACCTTATTCTTGTATTTTAATGGATAAAACCCTTAAAACGTTAAAATAAAATCCTCTACTGACATGCATGTACAAAATATATGATTAATAGTCATTTCGCATTTATTAACAATGACTAGGATCGATTCTGGGAACTTCCACTCCGAAGATCGCGAAACTTAGGTCCATCAAAAAACTCTCTGTTAAGGAATCATTTAAAAACCAAAAAACATCTTAAAATTGAAAGAAAATAAATTTAATGTTAAAATATTTTTGTAATACTGAATCATCTAATGAAAATAGGTTTAGAATAGGTAAAATAAAAGTGTGAGTAAATAAATATAAGCATTCAAAACATTCGAAAAAACATTCAAATAATATTTATCAAGCAATCAAGTGAATGTTTCTAAAATTAATTGCAATACCTAATAAAGTGTAAATCATTCCAGGATAATTAAGCTACTTTCAAAGAAAGAGTATATTGCTCGAAAGAAAATGTTTTGAATATCTTTGGTGTTCTAATGAGTTGTTATATCCTTTTACACTATTCATGATTATAATATTTTTAATTGAGATTGATCTATAAAATCTTTTGTTTTCAGGTCAAAAGTCTCAGGTACTTAGCATAATCCCATATTCTAAATTAAGAGTACCCTTTTATTTTTTGGGTGAGGATATTACAGACATGTACTGAATAACCAACTATGTAAACATACCACCAAATTTACCTCTTGTAATACTAGAACTAAAATAATCATACTGGCTCTATTTGGAAAAAATATTAAAAATAATCTTTTTTACCAAGTAAAGCTTTTGGCAACTGTTTTCTAATGTATCACTTTAGATTGATAAAAAAGCTCTTAGATTTTGTTAGAATGTTTACAGAATATTACATCAATTAAATATAGATTCATTCAGAGAGAACAAACTGCACAAGAATTTTTAAACTTATCCCGTGTATAGATTAACTTTTTAAGTTAAGAATAAATTTAAAAAAATATTTGAAAGTATTTGCAGAATTTAAAACTTTAATGGAGAGTAAGTAAAACAAGTTGGTGTCACGGAATGACAACATTAGAATTGCAAAACTGTTCCTCTGGCTCTACTAGCATGGGAGAGTAAAAATTAAATTATTCTACAAAAATAAGTATTTTACTTGCCTTAGTTTTATAAGGCTTAATAAAAATAATAATTTCAAAAATAAAGTTTATTTATTTTTACCTACAAATATTTTTATCAGTTTAGGTTTTATCAATACTATTCTCCAAATTAGTTTTCCGGTTAGAAAAGTAAGCAGTAAAATGCATCATCAAAATTTTAATTCTGATATAGTGACAATTTTTGTTTTTTATTATAACTGCTCGTTAAATTAAATTTGTGTGAGTAAAGCACAGTATGATGTCATATGATTAATTTTAATATGAAAATAATCAATATCTGAAAAAATATTTCAAAAACATTTTGATTATTTTAAATTTCCTCAGCAAGTGGTCAGCGTGCCTGACTACGGATAGGAAGGTCCTGGGTTCGAATCCCGGTTCAGGCATGGATGTACTCTCTCTCTCTCCTATCTTTGTCCTTTCCTTGTATATGTGAATGAAGTATGAATGATGCCTACCCTATAAATGGGTCCCTATGGCATGTGTGAGGGTGCGATGGTGGCCCAGCCCCTGTGGTGCACCCGGGGCAACGCCTCGGCGGCTAAGAGGTAGGTGTTTCTGGCCGGTTCCTTGGGTATTAGGGAACAATAGATTAATAGACTATGTTGAAGTTGTAACTGTCTACAATCTGCCATTGGAAAAAAAATTCCTCGGCATATAGAAATAAAATGAAAACTGAAATTAGAATAGAAAATATGTGGTCATTAAGATTTGTGAACAAAAGTATATTATTTAGTAACTGTATGAATTATTTGATTAAACATATTTTAAAATTAAAATCACAGTAAAATGTATGGTCAATCAGTTTTTAATATCTAAGAAATATTCATTATTTTTAAATATTACTTAAAATATTTTTCAGAAAGTATATTTTATTACAGTATTGTGAGCTTTATGCCATTGAAATTATTTTTTAAACAATGACCATTTTATTAAATTGCACAGTTGCCTTTAAATAAAGACCATAAAACTTGTTATTTCATTGTACGGTATATCAGGGCTGAGAAAAAAATATATTATTATTTATACTGCTTTCAACCTTAATGAACACTAAAAAAAGGATTTTAATTGCTCCAGATAAATAATGGTTCATTTTTTATGCACACTATCTTACTTAAAGTGGAAGAAGAAATGAAAATGAAAAAGAACACTTGTTTTTCCGATCTTGGAGGGATTTTCCTTAGAGGAATATTAAGAATAATATAGTACTTTTTTCAATTATACCCGTATTTTGATAACTACCTTACAGAAAAAGAAAAAATCATAAATTATTATCATAAATATTCCATATTCATCATGTATTCCTTAAAAATGTTTACGTTTTCAGAAACTACTAAAAATAGTACAAACATTTTATAAACTAAAAAAAATATCACTTAATGATAAAACTTATTTAAACATCAATCTTTATCGCTGGTGGAGACTATTTAACACTCACATCAATGATCGATTTGTAAGTATAAAATTTTTTAAAGAGACAAAATTAAAATTTTTGCCATATTTAGATATTTTTGCTCTTGGTGATTTGTGACCGTAATGCTTCCGCTGTCGCTTGTCGGTTAAAACGGACAAATTTATCACCAAGCAATTTGTACACCTACTAGCTTTAGCTTTGTTTAGCATTTACCATATTTATATTTATTTATTACTTTTTAATCAATTTTTGTACAAAAATATTTGTTTTAGTGTATATTAAATTGAAAATTATATTTTGATCCAATAAAATCAGCGTATCTATGTTATATTATTTTCGCTTCTTCGTAAAAAAACATGCTATTACTTTAGGATCAAAAGCAGGGATACACTGAATAAGTAAAAGAAATTAGTTACTTTATTAAAATCATTTATTTGAAAGAAATATTTAAAATATAATGAAAGGTTTTTAAATAATATGAAAGTATTCAAAACTTTTCATGAAAATATAATTGACGTTAAGGAATATGCTTGCATAACACTGAAAAATAAATTTCTTGCAATAATCTTGGATCTCGTATGCAAAAATAGCTTCAAACGACAAAATTCACTTCAAAATATAAAACTTTTATTAAAGATTTCAGCTGTAAAAATGGTACTTATAATTAAAAGTTAAAGGATCAATATTTCATTGACATTTATTGTAGAGGATAAGGGAGTATGAGGTACGTTCATTTGTTTTCCCTCTTCGTACAACAATTTTGTATTTTACAATTATTTTTAGTAATACATTACTTTTAGTTTTATTTTAAGTAATGTTTTATTTTTATCTGATATATGTTCAACATTTTTCAATCAAAGATCAGGAAATTGTTGCTCTTCAAACGATCTTTTAATTAATTTTGATGAATACATTTTATTTTCTGTAATGAAGTGCCCTAATATATTAAAAATTACAGTATCATTCTTGTATTAATTAATTCATTTGACACTGGACCACTTCTTATTTGCTTCTTAAAATTTTCATTAATATTTTACCCATTCGGGAAACATAAATGCCCAGTTCCACAAAATCCTGAACACGTTTTTGAGGAAAATGTTGAGATAAAATTCTTTTTAATCCTTTAATTGACATGCAAATACTATTTGATGTCACTATTGTTAAAAATGAGTTACTACTTTTGCTTTTGTAAATCAGAGGATACTGATTCCTGAAAACATTTGGATTTCTTCGCATATAGAGAAGACTACTTTTTCTCAATTTTACGATTACCACAAATTGAAAACTAACTGGTGAAATTCAAGATTAAATCTCAATCAGAAAAAAGTGGTTAAAATTTTGTTATCACTCATTCTTTAAAATTATAAATGTGTGCATTAATAATAATATATATTCACACATTACATTCTCATAATTTATTCATTACCCTCAGAAATTACACTGCACGTTTCATCTATATACTAGGAAGTGATATGAATGTATGACAGATTATTTCTTAAAACATTTAATCTAATTATTTGGGTTAGTTCAATAACATGTATATAACTTGTCAGACAAATTGTTATCCGCTTTCTCAGTAAGCATCTTTGTTATGTAACTTTCTCTTAAAAAACAGTACAAGGTCTTCAAAGCACTACGAGGTCTGCTGCAAGTGATGTATTAAACATACTTCCCATGTTCATATTTTATCGTGTTTGTTCATATTTAGGTACGATCTTTATGCTAGTTTTGGACTTTTTTAGAGTAAATAGATCCTCAGTCTTGATATAGTTGCACTATATTCGGGGATGTACACCATCATCCTATAATTATTATAAAGTTATAATAGAAATATTAAGAGTAATGATACCTATTCATTATCCTCGAAAGTTACACTTGCAATTTTAACAGGAAGTGGCATGAATGTATGACAAATTATTCCATAAAACATTTAATTTATTAGTTTGGATGAAATCTATAGCATATGTGTGTAATATGTGGTCATAATAAAATTATAATAGAGATATATTGGATGTCAACTTTTTATTCTTGGAAATTATTCTGCATGCTTCAACTGCATAACAGGAAGTGGCATGGAGGTATGAAAAATTATTTCTCATATCATTTAAAATAATAGTTCACTTAAACTCTATTAACTGTTTATAACATTTAACAATATATGTAAAATTATATAGTAAAGTTTATTAGGAATAATATAAATTAATCTTTAGAAATCTAAACTTCATACATAATACTTCGCTCTTCAGCGACATACCAGGAAAAGGGTTCGGATGTATAACAAATTATTTTATAAAATATTTTATCTAATAGTTTGTTTTAATTTAATAACTTGTCAATATCAAAGGTTATTGATCATAGCGTCTCATATAAGGATCAATGAACTCAATACTTGTTTGAAAAACAAGAGTAAATATCAGAAGAAAAATCTTAAAGAAAACGTGTGGTTTTCTTAATCACTAAGTGCTAAGAAATTCCAGCCAGTTGAACACATAGAAATCCCTATTTATCTTTATTAGATTTAACATCCAGATACCAAATATATGATGGATGATACAGAAAACAGATAAGACATGTTATTAATCATACTTGGAGCTTCCAAAAAGTATTATTTAAACTGCTTCTAAAGTATATTAATGTATATTATTGATTACTCTGAATATTCTTTTTCAATTTCATATTAGTTTTCTTGAATCAATCCTCCAAGTGTAATAAATGTAATACTGCTATATTGCTAATTTTAATTGTAGACACGTGTAGTGCTTTATAATTCGTCCAGTAAGTGACTGAATGAAAATAAGTTCTTACTTAAACTTGTGAAACAGCCGATGAAAGGAGTAACTTTCAAGAAGCAAAAAAAAAAAAAAAATTAAATATTGAGTTATACAGTCTTACTTAGAACAGGATTAAAAACTTTAATAGTTGTTAATGACTCTTACATATGTGTGTTAAATTGTGTCTCATTCGGAACTATAATTAGTGATATAATATTCTCGATAGTTTTCTTTCTTTCTTTATTATTTATGTTTAATCTTGTTTGGGTTACATTCTTCTTTTTAAAATAATGAAAATAGTATTTTAGTAGCATTGTGCCATGGGCATTAGAATGTTAGTCTCATTTACTATGAAAATAATTTTTTTTCCAATTGCAGATTGTAGACAGTTACAGTTGCTACAGAGTCTATTAATCTATTGTTCCCTGATACCAAGGATCCGGCCAGACACGGCGACCTCTTAGCCGCCGAGGCATTGCCCCGGGTGCACCACTGGGGGTGGGCCACCATCGCACCCTGACACATGCTATAGAGACCCGTTTATAGGGTAGGCATCATTCATACTTCATTCACACACACAAGGAAAGGACAAAGACAGAATAGAGAGAGTACATCCATGCCTGAACCGGAATTCGAACCCAGGAGCTCCCTATCCATAGCCAGGTACACTAACCTCTAGACAAGTTGGCCGGACTGTGAAAATAATAAAATCGTAAATAATACGCCATTAATAGCTAATTAAACATCTGTATTTATGTAACCCAACTGTAATTAAAGTAATATAACTGTTTTAGTTATATTACTTTTTTTACAACCGCAAAATAAACCTTATTGTTTTTGTTTTTCAAGAAAATATGCAAAGATGAAAAACAGAGAAGTGAATTTTTTTATATTAAGTGAAATGATATTTATTGAATAGGATTTTATATTAAAGGAAATGCTGTTTTATCTGATACTTATATAAATATATTTACCTTGATCATGAAACATATAATTCAACTTTCTTCTGAAAATACAAGTCATATGTATGTCTTGCATTAAACAGAGTAAGCTTACGTCAGTATAAATTACTATGATATTTGAAGATTACTTAAGACCAAATTGCTAATTATATATCATGTAATAAAAAACCTTTTTATTTCTTTAATTTTCCATTACTTATTTTAAATAAAATAAATGGCATAAACCAACAGCTTTTTTTTAAATATTTTTTCAGTTTAAGATATTAAATACTTCTGATATATACTCGAAATGTTTGGGACGCATGTTTCGGTAGCAGCAGTTTCTAAATTTATTTCATACTCTCCGTACATTCAAAAAGTCCATCATTTTTACAGTACAGCTCCCTACCAAAAATATTACCACCTGCAAAAGAGACACATCACTATATACAGACCTCTCCTTCGGTCTCTTTATCCCAACATTGGTCTTTCATTCGAAGGCACTCTTCTTCTCCTACTCTATAGGTTTGGTCAGAATATTGGAGAATTTCGATCACGTATCGGATACCCACTTTACACAAGCTCCCATTTCTTCAAAAAGCAAAAAGACGAGTCAAATAGAGATCATCGAATTCAGACGTTGTTTGAAATCTCGTACACAGGCGGTTGTGATCTGATCACTCGTTGCCTCCTTCCCCCCACTCTCCCATCGAGCTCTGCGAGAGAGGAAAATGGAACATGAAAGAAATCCAATTGTAAATTGAATCCCTATGGTCGAGGTGAGAAATCTAAGTTGGGTACAAAGTAAGAGAAACAGAGGTAGGAAAAATAGATTCTGCTATTCATGGATCGCTCTCGAATATCTAACAGGAAAGTAAATATGTATAGGAGTTTTGAATCATATAGTTGCAAGTAAACTTTTATACACGGCGCATAGAAATATTTCTTTCATGTCACAGGTGGTACATTAACTGGGAAAAATATAGGCTTACACATACATTTATATCCACATAATCTAAAAATTTAATAAAAAATGTTTTAAGATCCAAAAAAATAGGAGAAGTTAAATAAATAACTTTAAAATCAATGCCATGGTGTTATAAACATATTTTTTTTAAAAATAATATATATCTGATAGCCTTTGTAGTTTACCGTTCTTATAAATAAATGATGGAAATACGTATGTGCAGATGAAATATTAAGAAATAGCATGTTTTACAATTATGTACAAAAAGAAATTTTAAAAATGTATATAAAAATATTGCAAAATTGAATGAGAAAACATTGAATGAAAGCCAATAAATTATTTTAACATGTCTTAGAATTTATCTCGTTCTGCAAGTAGAATAATTTTAATTACTGACAATACTTTATTTGAAATTTAAGTGTTGATATGAGGGTTTCTTGTCAAACCTGAGTTATTTCAATAAAATATTCAATTTTTTTGAATTTGATGCTAAAGGGCATGATATTCAAAAACTGGTATATAATTTTATTCAACTTTTTATATTAAAATTAAGTAGATATATCGTATTAACTGATGCATAAATATTTGCATTTAACAATTCTTATAATTTCTGAAATATAAGTATGGCATTTTTAATTAAATAAATCATGCCAATTTCTGCAATTTTTCATGAAAAAAATTAATTTAATTTTCATCTTATTATTTTCCATCAAAAATTGTTCAAGATAATTTTTATTATAATACAAAATGCTTTAACACAAAAAAATTTAAAGCATCCTGTATATTAATAAGAATTAAAAAAAAATTCCAGTTAGGTTTTTACTAAAAGATTATGATTTAATTTAAAGTAACATAAAGCTCTGATATTATATATATTATAAATTTTAAAAAAGTGTCTTCTTTCCATTTCACACATTTATGTCAGAAAAAAGTTTATAAATTAGAGAAAAATTTATTGAGATTTTCTTTTTTTTTTTTTTACTTCATTCATCACAAAAACTGTTCAGATAAATTTATGATATTTTAATACAATGAATTAAGCCAAAAATGAATTATATATTTTAATTTTCTTTTTCGTATTTAATTACTTTACCATTTGTGCTAAAAAAACTGTATAAACATATTGATATAGTAACTTATGGTGTATGCATGACTGTCGCTTGATAATTAATACTAATCCAGTCACACTTAGCATGTATTCATAGAGATGATATTTTTAATTAGATGAATATTAGTTATAAAATAAATGAATTAATAGTTAAAAGAGTGAACAAATAGTAAGAATGCTTCAACAGACATTGAACATAATGAATTTTAGGTACAGGCAGTTGGACATTTTTAACCTTTACACTATGCAGAGAGTTCACGGTTTTCATACTTATACAAGAAAAATTTTTTCGCAAATTTTATTTCAAATTATATCATTATTGATGCTGAATTTTCAGTTTCAATATTAATGAGCAACGAGGAATGATTTTGTATTTATTTATTTTCAAGAACTTCAGATTAATTGGGTTTTTATAGGTACAATGCTTTTATTATATATGAAAGGTCCTCTCAGAAGACAAACTTATCCATTATTTGCTAACATAATTTTATGTGAGTTAATTTAAACTATGGTTTTTTTTTCACTGCAGTGAAATAAATACTAAATATCTTCAACATTGTAAAAAGTGCTCCAAAACTCTTTATTCTTCAAGCTGTCTTTTCATTAGGAAACTTGAGTAAGTTAAATCTATGGGAAATTATAGTTACTGACTTAGAGACCGGAAATTAAAATTTACTCCCTGATCTATAAACAAATGAATTTTTCCCAACATCAATTATTTGTATACACTTTCGCACATTTTATCTACTAACATATTTTCAAAATTATTTATATAACACTGTGTTTCTTAGTATTTTTTATTAAAATGTTTATCAAACTATTGATGGTAATAATTGTTTTAGAAACAAAGTAATTATTAGCAATTTTATTTCTCAAGCCATAGCAATATTTTTAAATGTAAATAAATAATTTAACAATCAAAATAGTTTACTGACATCGCTGAAAAGATCTTTACAAACACAAAATTTATATTATAAAATTTTTCAAATTTCATACCATATTGAAAAAACCAAATGTAATTTTTTTCTAAATACAAACCGATTTTTAATGTGAGCTATGCATTTTTATTTTAAACATAATATGTAAAATCAAAGTAGAGAAATAAAATGCATGCTTAAAATACCGAATATTAACAAAATATAAATATTTAGTTTATTTAAATGAATTCATTTAAATATATCATAGAACTATATTTTGAATGAATTATACTTCCAATGGCACAAAAATGTGCATCTTCATTATAAATTTTATAATTTTTGTTCAAGATATTGAAGTATAAATTATGCACCATTTTGCTGAAATCATTTTATTAAAAAATGTACCAAAAGTACATGAAATCATAAAGCCTATTTGGTACATTGAGTATGCAATTATTGATAAACATGTAATATATTATGGATGATGTATCTCTTTTACATGGATTATTCAAAAATAATTGTCATACATTTTTGGTTAATTATATAAATACAGCATTCTATATGATTCAAATTTATCACTATCAGAACTTCTTATCTTTATTTTAAAGTGAGAAAAATATAAGAAATTCTTTGTACAGAATTAATGAAATCATTCTTAACATTTAAAGAAGCAATAATTTCACTCATATTCTTTGACAACTTATGTTTTATATATTACTTATATTTTGATTATATGTGTTACAATTTTAAATATAATTCAAGCACAAAATGCAAAATGTAAATATAGTACCCATTTATATATTCATTGAATGTTATATTAAATTCACAGAAATTACATAACTACAACTAATATATTTACGCAAATTTATCAGTCAAAAACTATATTAAAAACCCGTGAATGGTTTAGTAAATTAATATCGAGAAACATTAAGAATGAAAAATGTTTAAGTTATCAGATTTATCCTACAAATTTCATGGCGAATTCCTTTTCAAATAATTAATTTTTATCACGACATTTTAAGTTATATATGCTTAGAAAAAAATGATGATATCGCTGATATAACCGAATGCATTAGATTTTTGTTGGCTTAAAGCAAATATTCATCAGAATTCTTATATACAGACTAATTATCATTATATTTTGTTGACATTATATAACAAAAGTTTATTAGAATATATTGCACTAGAAACTAATTACTATTTTGTAATATGATTTCATCTCTCACCTGATCGAAGTCTATTAAAGGATCAGTAATTATGTACAAAAATAAGATTAATACTTATATTTTTCTTGCGTTCTGCTTTACTCAGATTGTTATGAATTAATTGATATATTACGTTATTCCAACATTTAATTAACTTTTTAGGCAACATAATGCGTATTTTTAGTTTTGTGAATATAAATAATACTATTTGTTCTAAATCAAGTGTTATATGTTTGGAAAAATATAAATAATGAAATTTGCTTAATATATATTATTTCAAATGTTTCATCAACATTATTTAGAATAATATCATATTATAAGCATCAATAAAATATGTAAGACGTTTTACTATATTTATCAACGTGAATGTAAGTGAATATTTTTTACTAAATGACTTCAATTGACCGATAATCTATAGATTAGAATTTACATAATTATATATGCCTCTTTTTAAAATGTTTAAAAGGTATGAAATAACAAAAAAGTGTGATCAATAATTTAGTTTAATTTGCATTAGTAAAAAGTAAATTTTTACTTATTAGTTTTTCAGGAAGTTAGTATCTTCCCACACAGAGTTTTTATTTTAATATTTTTCACGTTTTATTTAATAATAAATTAAAATTTTTATTGGAAAGCTTTTTATTTTCTCAGTTAATGTAAAGGTTTAGCAGTAATTTCACAATAAAACAAGTTCTTGCAAACTTTGCTGTACATATAAATACCGAATCTAGTGTGAATGACGCAAGCTATTTTTAATAAAAAAAGCAATAAATGAATATGAACGTATCCATAGATTTAAAACAAGCATACAATGTTTTTTTTATCTTTATGATGAATTTTTGCAAAATATATTATCTATCTTAATTTTAATATAAAATGCAGAGTTAAAAATGAGTAACGTATTCGAGAGAAGAAAATGTGATCTTAAATGCGAGAAATATTCAGAGCTCTGTGAAGCTTTGTGAATTATAAATTTTTATTACTATAAAACATTTAATTAATAAGCTGTTCATTTTTCTCTGTAGAAAAGGGTTAATTTTTCCAATGCGCTAATTATTTTAAAAACGAAATGAATTATATACATGTAATACAGTGAAATAAAGAGCAGTGAGATAGTTTTTAAATTATTTCTCTACATGAAAGTAATGTCTTGTTGAAATAAAGTGAAACATTCATTATTTTCAAAGAATAGCATTAACAGGAATTTTTTTCCTCATTTTTAATTAATTACTATTTTAAGTGTTGGTATTTTATTTCTGTAATATTTATGATTTGAAATGGTTAAACTATTTGAAGTTCCATTTCGTTATCATTTCCAATAAGATTTTTGCATAAAAAATAAATGTATCATTAAATTAAACTTTTGCTTTCCTATTATTCGAAATAACAGGTAACTAATAAATAAATGTAACCCAAAAAATTAATTATCTAAATATAAAGCTTTTATAATTAATAGTAAATGATTTACTTTTTAAAAAATATAAAAATTTAAAATAAGTGTCGCATTAACATAGAAACCAAAGAATTAAAAAAGGATGATGTAGTTGATTTAATAGAAAAATGGTTTTAAACGGAAAATTCGATTTTTTTTATAAACAAAGTAAAACTGTAAACCATAAAACCTACAATATACTTCTACACTTAGCTGAATGAAAATTTATTTTCAAATAAATGATTTAATTTCGGATGTAAAGATAATATAATATGTTATTTCAGTTTTATTAATGAAATAAACAGAAACATCTAGATAAAATTTTAAAAGAACAGACAGCTTTTCAATATCAACTAATAGTTTCGAGGAAATATATATATATTATAATATATATTTATTTTTATATATATATATATATATATATATATATATATATATATATATATATATATATATATATATATATATATATTCTGCTAAGTAATTATTTAAAGTGAGCAATTTCATTTTTCTAACTTACATTTAAAGTGCAAATCATTAATCTGTATAGCTGATCACCAGAATTATATATCATTGCTTACTCATTGGAGCATTGGAGGTATTAATACTATTTTTCATCTACCCTCAAATATATAAATTGCAGAACATCATTTTTGAAATAAAAAAATTATAAAATAAGTTTTAATTTGTAATTAAATGGAAATAACCATAATCTTTTTTAAATTATTTTATATCACTAAATATAATTTCTAATATTAAAATTAATAATTAGTATTGACGTTTTTATTGCTCATCGCAATAATTTATGGGATCTTAATTTGCAAAAAATTTTAAGTCAGTTAAAATTTAATATTGCTTAAAATAATTTCAAATATTATATATATACATTATGGTGTATTTACTATTAAAACAAAAGTAATACACGTATGCATATAAATAACTAATTTTTTTAGAAATCTCAATATATTCTTTAATATATGTTGTTTTGTTTTTAATATTTTATTGCAATATCTTGCCATAAAAATATGTATTAACTTCAGAAAAAAATTTAAACTTAAGTACGTCTAATGAATCCACTGAAACTTTGGATGAAATCTGCTTACATCATTAATTTTTAAAGGAATATTATTCATTGCGTTTGCATAAATAATATGAAAATTCTCCATCTGACATTTCTTAGATGCATAATATTCATGATTACTATGAAGCACTAGTTAATAAATTTTTTTTCAATATGTGGAAAACTTGAAAAAAAATGTATGAGTGGAAGAATATTGATTTTTCTTTTCTTGTTTGAGTGTTTACTTTAACAATGAATGTAAATGTATGTCATTTACCGTAAAATTAATTTCAATTTATTGTTAACTTTTCCATAAAACCAAGATTAAATTAATAATGATAATATATAATCATGTGGAATTATAAGCTAAATTTTAATTGCAAATGATATTGATGCAAATTAATAGATCCTAATTTATGCTCTGACACTGAAATAAAAAAAATTTTGCATATAAAATATAATTAGGTAATTTTAAGTCATTATATTCGAATTTTGCATTCATAAATTCTTCCGCTCACTTAAACACATGTGGAAAAACTTTGTTAATTTATGTATATCAACTGTAACCGATAAACGATATTCAAGTGAAATAAACGTTAAAATGTAATTCATTAGATAAAGTCGATATATATTAAGTCTGAAAGAATTAATTATCAGCTATATAAAATATTTAATGGAACTAACAAACATATTCATAAAATCTTTTTTAAACAAAAATAAGTAAAATTATCTCCATAGAGAAAATGTAGAATTTTTTATTTTTTACCAGTGAGAAAGGTCATGAGAATTAAATTTTTGGCAGAGTAAAATAACATGTAGGAATGTTTTTTATTTTTGTTTGTATTTCAAATTATATGGGACGTCAAATTTTAGTCTTATCTTTTAATGGCTCATGTTATTCAGGATTAAGGAATGAACAGAAAGCTCTGGCAGTTACTTAAAAGTATAATAAAAGAAAATGAGTTTTTTTTCCAGAGGATATAAAAGCACAGTTAAAGTTATCACAAACAGAGATTTCTACAATTTAGTGGGAAATCGATATTTTGGAGTTAGAAGCTGAAATATTCAATTCCACATATTTTTTAATCACAAGAGTAAAATCTACATTTCTGCTATCAGCAAAAACGTTTGAGTATAAGAGAGTAATTCAAAATATGACAACTGTGTAAATTTCCAGTTCAAAAATTATAAACCTATTTTTGAATAAATTTTTAGTCGCTTTCTGGTAGTAATGATTAAGATAATTTATTTTCTATTGAATGATATTAATATTAAATAATTAAAATCTTCACAGAATTCAAAAAATATTTTGATCAAAAATAGTTTCAGATAAGTATTTTTAAATATATATATCATATATTTTAGTCATTTCGACTCGACATATAATCATAATATTAATGTAATAGTATATGATCAAGATGATTTTGGTAATTTGCGGAAAATATTAATTACTTGAAATATTGTTTCTCCCTGAAATATATATTTATTATGTCGAAGTTGCAAACTAATTCATGTTAAAAATTAATTTTCTTGTAAATATGTGTTAAAAAGACGTTACGAAGTTTTGTAATGCCGTGTGAGAGTTGTAAATAATTTGCTGTTAGATTATATTAAGCTTCAGGATTAAAATTTCCATATAGATATGAATAATCAAATGGTTTATTTTAATGGATTTAATATATCTCATTATTTTAAAAGGCATTGTACGTAGTTAAATTGTATTTCCACCTTTTCTAATATCTCTAATTGAATACGAGATAATAATTCAAAAAGATAATTAGTACATTTTGAAAAATGACTTAATTGAAATGCAGCATATTGTCAGTTTATTCCATAGAATTTGTAAAATTGGGTTCTATATTTAGCTGATAGGCACAGATTTTCAAAATTTTAAAAATATCTAATTAATTTTAAAAGATTTTTGAATTGAAATATTATTATTCTAATTAGATATCATGGCAAAAGCAAACTTAAATTTGTCCTTTATAAAAAACTTCTCTCGAATGTCTTTAATAATTTCGAAATTATTTAACAAAAGATGCTTAAGCTGGTCAACTAAGAAAAAGATATCCTGATGATGTCACAGACTATTTTTTCTTTCTTTATCTTTTTTAAAATATATTTATTTACTTTAAAGCTATTTAACTAAAGATGCTTAAACTTTTTAAGAAACTTTTCTCGGATGTCTTTAATAATTTCGAAATTATTTAACTAAAGATGCTTAAACTGATCAACTAAAAAAAAGATGTCATGATGATGTCACAGACTATTTTTTCTTTCTTTATGTTTTTTAAAATAGATTTATTTACTTTAACGTTATGTCTAAAAATTGAGGCATGAAAGCATTATTTTATTTATACAAATTATACGCTAATTATTTTGTTACCAAAAAATATGGAAAATATTATATTTTTTATACATTTATCATAGAATATCAAATACTGTACCGCATATGGTAACTAAAAACCTGTTTGAAGATGTTTCAGAGATCACAAAAATCATAGAAATCGTTCATGCACTTTATTTAAATTTTGTTTTCAAAACAGGAATCAATTTTCTTTTGTTTCCAAAATATATTAATGATAAAAGAAAATAAGATTAAATAACATTTACATTTGTGGAAATCTATTTTATTATTAAATCATGTTATAGAGCGACAAATGAAATTGTTATATGGAAAAAATAAATCAATTAAACGTGAGATTACTTTGCTATTTGATGAAAATGGAATTTGCTCCTTATAAGTTTATTTCAAAGATGTCAGATAATATCTTCAATGAATAACACAGGACAAAACACTTACTGAAGTATTTCATATTTAATCCCAGACAACAAATATAATACAATTATTGTGAATTAAAAAATAATAAATTATTAAAATTTATCATCGAAATTAATGAATTATCCTTTGCTAGAATAAATGATAAACAAATTTTTAACCAAAATTGTTTATCTAATTCACTTTAGATATGTAATGTCGTGAGCGATTGATAATTAAAAAATAATAAGTGTTATATGTTATTGCAATATACTTTGAATAAGTATAGAGTGCAGAATAGAAATCACAATTTGAAAATATTAGTTTTTAAAATATGCTTTGAAAGGTTATAAATTTAATTAATTTCTCTTTTATGCTATAGAAGATATAAAAATTTTATTTGCAAGACTATAATATTTATTAGCTTATAAAGCGAAGGGTACTTGAAATGAAGCTAAATTAATTATAAAGTTATGCATCCTCATAATTTGAGATCCATATTACTTGATATTGTTTATTTATTTCTTTTTAGGAATTTTTTAATGCATTATTAAGACTCATTGAACAACTTAATAAAGATAAAAAAAGGAAAACGTATTATGTTTGTTAAAATTTATATGGCTTTTATATATTATGTGTCTATCAATTGTGAAATATATGAAAATGAACAAGGTAATCAGTTGGGTACTTTGAATGCACATGTATGTTATTATATTAACTGATAGCCTCCATTCATTAATTTTCAAAGACTTCACAAAATCATAACAAAATTATCAATTCTTTTTTTATAGATTCTGATATACTTTTAAAATCTTCATAAAGATATTAAAATAAATATTGTTTTCAAGCGATATTACTATGTGCAGAAGTACTTCAATCACTAAAAGTTTAATAAATTGATGTACAAATATTTTTGTAAATGAACACTATTTTAATCTTTCATGTATAGTAACCATTTATATTTTAGTTTTTTAATGTGAAAATTTGCTGATATATCTTTAAAACTTGCACATCTGATAGATAGCAAAAACTATTGAAGATATACATCGTTAGGTTTTGTAATATTACATTAGCTTTATTTTCAAGTACTACTATGACATATACAGAACTATTAAGTATCCAGGGTGATTATAACGATTTTAAATAAGTATTTGTTAAGTGATACTCATAAGCTGTTCTAAGTTTGTTGATCGATAAATTATTAAGCAGTAATTGATGAAATTTTGTTTGAAGAAATGGAGAAGATTGTTAGCACACCATACTTTATTTATTCTCACAATATTTATTATTAATCTATTATTTTAATTATTTTGACTATTTACAATGATATGTAGTTTGACAGTATTTTACAGAGAGTCACTCACATACGAATGTTCTTTAATTGCTGATATGTACAGTTAGAAATACTCAGTTTTCTCTTAATTCCTGATTCTAAAAAATCATCTGATGTTTTCTCTATATGAAATGATATTTTCATCTTTCATTATCCGTCCGAGATATGTCAAGATATGGTGTGAGTAGTTTCCTTCGGAGAATAATAGCTATTTATTCCATTGGAAGATTCTTCTACATGGAAACTAGCTAGTAGATGCAAGCGAAAAGAATCTTGAAACACCATTGTAAAGTTTCCAGCTGAAACGTAATAAATATGTAAATTACACAAACACAATAAGAAACAAGTAACGAATGTGTATATTTATATACATCATTTGTCAATGATTCGATTCGATAAGAATTAATGTAATCAAATTCAGTATTTATTTATTCATAACCACGTAAAATTATCTATTTTATGCAAAATTGTCTGTTTAATGCTATATTAAATAGGTATATACCATATTAAATACAAATTTTTAAAGTAAATAATCTACTCAATAAATTCTATACTACGATTTGCTGCGAACATTATCAAATTGCGTCGAAGATAATATAGGGTGTCTATAAAATATCTAATGGATTTTGAAAATTCTTAAATTATTGTAGAGAAGAACAAATATGCATAGCATATTGGGGTTAATTTGTACATTTTTAGTATAGAAGATTGAATATTTTCATGCATGATTTCTTTTCTCAGCATTTTTTTTTCGTAATTAAAACCTGAGTATTCTTGTTACTGTAGAAAATTTGATTTTAATGCTTGAATGTCTTTATCAGGCATACATTAAAAATTAGTTACATAATTTTTATTAAATTTCGGCTAGGTAAGATTATTTAAAGAACATGTTTTTCTTTATGATTTAGATTACTTTATAATAACTAATAATCTGACTTTCTATTGGATAAATAACTCGTGAAAGAGGTTATTAAGAATAATTTATGCAACAAATGATTATCTAGGAATTCTTACATCTGCTGTGCGAGTACTAGTTGAAAACAATTTATGAACACTGTTTTAAGAAATATTCTACTCATAAATTCAATTTATGAAAAATTCTTATTTTTACATGAATATAAAATTTTAAAAAATTCTATTTCCTATTAAAATGTTCGTTTTTATGAACATTAAAAACTGTCCGTAAACTTGTAACTAAAAATTAAACTTACCTTGATATGTTATTCTTCTTATTGGTTTTCTTATAGAAATTCTTTTCATCTGATAAAGCTTGCAGTTACCATCTACGTAAATGAATATTTTGCCTTTTGATCTGGAAAATATTTATTTAAAACTGTGAGACTAAATATGATTTATAAAAAAAATATTTACACTTTTTACTTGTTAGTCATTCGTGATTAGTGGGTTAAAATTGCAGCCTCTGTTGGTACAGGATACCAGGAGCACCCGAGAGAAGAAGTCTGACTTTGCTCCGTTGCCCCAAGTTCTAGCTGGGCAAAATGGAGTGGCCTTCACGCTTAGGGTGGCCCTACCAGGAGAATAATCTCTGGACGTACTTCACCCACTCCACCCAGACCAAAGTATATAATAGGTAGGAGTTGGGGTGCGGATGCTGACACTTTTAGAAATACCTATATTGCCCCTATCCGCCCAATACTCGAATATGGTTTCCAGATTTATCAGTCTGCCTCCTTCAGCAATATTGATAAACTCGAAAAGGTACAGTTATCAGCTGCCTGAATCATCACCGGTCTTTGGAATAGCTGCCCAAGAGACGGTGTTCTCTTTGAGGCCAACCTACTTCCCCTTGGACTAATAAGAAACATTTTACTGACAAACTACTTTGCCAGGATTGCCAACTATGGAAACCAGAACAGAACATCTAGTTTTGTGAATGCCTGGAGGTCTAACCAAAGACTAAAACGAGACAGCCCACTGAGTAAGGTGAGGAAGGTGGATTACCTGCATGAAAAGGTAGAGCCTGTTTCCCTAGTCTGCCGCATGGGGGCAAAGACGACCTTACATTGTCGAGTCTTTTTTAAGACAGAATTATGTTCGTACTCTAATAAGAGCTCCCAACTCCCAGAATATCTCAGACAGTTAGCAATGGAGGTAAATCACCAGATTCCTCATAATGCACAGCAAATCCATGCAGATGGAAGTAGGGGTGAGAATGCTGATTTCGGTAGTGGAGTATTCGTTAAGCAGGGAGATGGCAAAAGAATATGTAGAAGAAATCCATATTATTGCTGTTTTCCGAGCCGAACTTTTGTCAATTAAAAAGGCCCCAGCTTTCTGTGTTAAGGAGAGGATAGTTTCTGATATCTGGATGCTCAGTGATAGCCGAAGCTCTATGCAACTTCTGGCTCAAAGGTGACGGCATGGTGATAGTACAAATAAAATAGTCCAACATCTCACTTATTTGCAGACCAATACCATAGTCTTCTAGTGGGTACCATCCCATGTCAATGTTTATGGTAATGAGGTTGTGGACCAGTTGACTAAGGAGAGCAGCCTGCAGAATATCGTTATTGGAGACTGCTTGTTGTCATCGGAGATGACCTCTCATGTCAGGATGGACATTAATGTTGTTTTTAGAGATGCCAAACTAGCCCATGAATGGCACCAAGGCAAATATCCTGGTTCTGCTTTAACGGGCGCGCACAAAAGATGCGATCAAATGGCTCTGACGAGACTGAGAAGCGGACTCCTGCTTGCTCAGAGACATGTTTCTGGTGTCAAGATTTATCCTCTCTGCCCCAAATGCCAATAGGCACAGGCTTCTCTCTCTCGTATTCTTCAGTGTGTCGGTTGTGAGAGGAGTGATGTAGAATTATGTCCGGGAGGTGGTTCTGGAGAGGCTGAAAACTCATGGATTCATGGAGCTGGTGTGATGGTACTGTCACACCAGTTGGGATAAGCAACAACAACAACACTTGTTAGTCATGGATATCTCTGCTAAGTTGATAATAGTTTCTGAGCAGATATATTTTATATAAATTACTTTTAAGTAAATAAAATGGGTTTTAATAATAACTAGAAAATCAGGATTGAATTTTGGTTTTCTAACTCTTAAATAATACATTTGATAACATTCTCCCTTAAGGCAAAATTATAAGGTACTAAGTATAATTTTTTCTAAAGGTTACTTCTTCTTCTTTAACTAATCTAAAAGGACTCCATCCATTTTGTGAGAACGTTTCAGCTGAAAGTTATCAAAAGTCAACTTTGATAAATTATTGCTGTCTGAGCGCAGATTCCCTTAAATGTTCAATATATTCCTATATCACCCTTCTAAAACTTGTTCTTAACAAAGGTTTTCTTATTTGAAAATGCTATCAAACATACATTATTTGACACATTTTCAAGAAAAAGGAAAATCAGTATTTGGCAAAATTTATTTCTAAGTTCATTACCATTCGTAGAAATTGAATAGTAAATTAAATTCAGATAAGCCTCCTATTTGAGAAATGTAACAAAATATAATATAATTGATCAGTACTATTTTAAAAAAAAATATCTTTGTAAAATATTTTAGAGTTGAATCAATTGTCCACTTCAAAGTGCATGCTCAGATAAGACAAGTCAGCTCAGATAAGACAAGTCAGCTCAGATAAGTCATATGTAAATCGTTTTGTTTATGATATGATATCTTTGTAAAATATTTTAGGGTTGAATCAATTGTCCACTTCAAAGTGCATGCTCAGATAAGACTAGTCAGCTCAGATAAGTCATATGTAAATCGTATTGTTTATGATATGTGACAACATACTTATGATTTACATTTTGTTGTACTAGGCTTATTGGTATAAAATATTCTACAGACAAGAAACACAGTTAAATGCAAATTTCAAAATTTAAATGTGCTTATTAAATATTTTGGATTTAATGTTTTTTTTCCTATTTCATAATGAATAATCAAAGATAAAGATAAGTATTAAAGTTTTTTTTATTATTATAAAAATAGGAATTTTTTCCTTTCTTAACATCGGCCCCAATTTTTTTTCTTGGGACATATCTATAGAAAAAGAATGTACTTCATTAAATATTATTATTATTGCAGTTATTAAACGGAGTTATATATAATTTTTTACTCTTCAAAAAATATCATAGTTTATTGTGAAGCTTGTCAAAAAAGTTTCTTTTAAAATAATTTTATGTAAAATTTATTATTATTATCGCTCAAGTAAAACTATATTGTTCAGGAAGGAAGAATCAAATTCTATATCAATACATGTTATATTGTAAAAAGCAATAAGATGCCATTAAATATTTTCACATAAGGATGTTTTTGGATAATGATGTTTCTATATTTTTTTCATGAATGTGTTTTCAGTTTTACATATCAAAGCCTCACATTTTCCAAAGCATCATTACAAGTTGTTTCCCTTTACAATAGAATATCTTAATATATTGAAATATTTTTTCTAGTTTAAATTAAAAATAGAATAAGATACATTGTTGTATTGTTACAAATAAGTCTCAAAAACAAATTGTAGTCCAACATAACTTTTCGTGTATTATATAACAAAAAAAAAATGAAATACTTTAAAAGTTAAAAGCTTTAATAAAAAAAACATTTTATACTTATATCACCAAATGTTTTATAAAAATGTTTAAAAAATCAATTCTTTTCCTAATGTTTAAAATTTACGATCTAAATTTAAAAACGCTTAAATCTTAAGCATTAATAGATGCATTGAAATAAATTATAAAATATAGTCTAAAGAGAATCATCCATATTTTATTTAAATTTGATTATTAAAAGCTTAACATAGTGTCAATTAGAAATTTAAAAAACTTGATAATGTAATAACTTTTTTTATGATATTATGTTTAATTACTTAACGAAAATAAAGCTTAATACAGATATAATAAAAGTGTGGTTCGCAAAGTGTATTGTTGCTGCTTCTTCATTGAAATATTATTTATTAAAAAAAAGATTCTATACTAAAAACGTTCATAACTTAATATAAAATTATTACCTTAGAAGTGATAATATTCATATAAAAATGTTTATATCCCCTTACAGTTATTCATTTATTTAATACCTTTATGTATATTTTAAGTGTACATTTTTATAAAGTTGACTTAAGTAATTTTCGAACTTTGTTGCAACCAGCTAAATTGTTAACTTGTGGCCTTCAGTTCAAGAATTCATAATTTGATTTTCGCTTCAAATGTGGATGTATTTAGTGGCTCAGAATTAAATGCAAAATGTAAAACGTAAATGTATGTCGAGTTTATTTCCATACAAAAAAAAATATAACGGCATGAGAAAAATAACTGCAGAGTGACAAAATAGACTGAAGTTCTAAAGCTAATTAAAAACATTGCATTTTTGTATTCTATTTATATAATTTATGTTGTCTACATTTAAAAGTTTTTGGCAATATCAAAAATCAATGTTTTAAAATAACTCCATGGTGAAATATAGATCAAAATAAGATTTATTTTATTAGCGTGATTTTTTTCGATCGAAAATGAAGAAAAAATATAACACTCAATATTCCAGTTAAAAACGTATGAATAAGATTATTCTGTACTTTAAGAACAATTGTATGCATTGTTCTTTTTAAAATCTTTGATATTTTAAATGATGTAATATAAGTAAATAATGCATCAGCTAAATATTCTATAATTTCTTTAATCTATTTTTGAAATTAAAAATATTTTGTTTCTAACGGTGGCCACTTTGGTGACGAACTCTCTGCTACAACAACCCAGTGGGCACCTGTGAATCAAGTCATGAAGGGTGAGTAGCGTTACCCACGCCATACCACCACAAACACGTTTATAGGGTGGGCCAAATGTATATAACATCACAGAAGAATGGACAGTGAAACACAAAGAGAACATAGAAAGAAAGTAACATCTATACCCTAACCGGGATTTGAACCAATGGCCCACATTTTAGGAGCTCTAATCACTCAGTCATCGGTCAGCAAATTAAAAATGTATCAGTAGAATTTTTAGATTTATGTATATTATTATTATCAAAAGCTTGTATATAATTAGCATTTGAAACGGCTATATTATATACTATGAACTGTTAGGATTTGTTTGCTGTGCTGTACTGAGACTATTCATTGAAACAATTTTGGTGACTTTCTTAAGCAATTAAAATCAGTACTGAAATCAATTTAAAAAAACGGTCACACACTATGGAAGGGAATTTCTAAGAAACTATTGACCACAAAAACTGTTGAATACTCAAAATTAGAAACGACATTTCAGCTTTCTGTATACATATTTTTTTTAGTTATTGCAAATCTTTTAAGATATTCTTGATATTATAAGTAAATACTATAATACTTCTGTAAACTTTTAAAAGCATTCCGTTGTTTCATTAGCAGTTAAATATTTCAATACTTCTATTACTAATGCTGCAATTGCAACGTGATTTATTGTATTAGAAAATTATAACAAGAAATAACATTTGAATAATTTACTATAACATGTAGTAAAATAGAAAGTGAAAAACAGTCTATTTCATATATTTTACAGAGAAAAATAATATTATATCCAAAATCTTCCTAAAAATGATTCCCAATATTAGTCGTAATTTTAATTTGAAATATACACATTGGCAAATGAAAGATAAATTGTCAATATATCATTGGGTCACCTTTTTTTCACGAATAACAGCTGTTATTCTTATAGACATAGGGTATACTTGCTTCTGGAGTGCATTTATATCCAGAGAATACTATGCATCGTTTGATGTAATGTTTTAGACTATGTAAATTGTGTATAAAGAAAGAGTGCTGCAGCATACGTCTTTCTATCATATCCCCCACATTTCATATTGAGTTAAGATTGGATTGTATAATAATAAGTAAGTAAGTTCTCACTGGACATAAATTTGTCTGAAGACAAATTTATGTCCAGTGAGAACTAATATTGAATCCTTCAGTTTAGTGTAGAGTTGAATTATCGTATATGAAGTATTCCTCGCCCTATGAGAAAAATCCTACGTTTCAGTTGATCTGCAATTCATCTAGGTACCTCGTAACGATTTGTTTACCTTCTTAAAACATACCCGAACACCTTTTCTATGAGAGCAAATCACATCTCACTTTATCATACTCACAACTAATTTTTGCTCAATGAAAGTAAAGCAAAATGGCGTTTGAGTTTTATGAATCTGTCATTAAATTTGAGCTTTTCCAACAGTGCAACATACACTGTTGTATGATTAACTGATTATTGATCTGCAGTTCATCTAGGCACCTCGTAACGATTTGTTTACCTTCTTAAAACACACCCAAACACCTTTTCTTTGAGAGCAAATCACATCTCACTTCATCATACTCACAACTAATTTTTGCTCAATGAAAGTAAAGCAAAATGGCATTTGAGTTTCATGAATCTGTCATTAAATTTGAGCTTTTCCAACAGTGCAACATAAACTGTTGTATGATTAAGCGGTTCACATTACATAATGCTTTGATGTCTCTCATCTCCTTTTCTAACAGCAGTTCTTTTTGTTACAAATCTATTTTTTTCATTTCGTTCAGAAACACGTGGTTTTACCCATAGTCATGCGATTACGCATTCTCGTTTTTCTATATTCTCTCCACTTGACTCGAGATGAAATCTGTTGGGAAGAAACTCGATGACGATATTTTTCCTATGAAATAAAGTATTTGTTCTGTCATACAATCCGTTGGAGATAACGCCGATTATGCTCTTGATAAACTGTTCTCAAACGGCAGTGACAGCTTTGAAACAAGGGTTGTGGATTCTTAATCCAAAAGTTAGAAATATTTACCATGGCTGTATTTAAGAATATAGTGAGAATTTCTGGCTTTAATGTCGAGGCATTTTGCAAACAGACACCCAAAAAAAAAAAACTTTTTTTTCGAAATAGAAAAATATCTATCGCCTTAACAATTTTATTTCAATTATCATGAAATGCACACATTTTACTCTGTCTTACAAAGTATAACTTATGTCATAAAAAAACTTTAATATTTCCTTTTATAAATCAGTTAAATGAAATTCTCTAAGATTTCTAATTCATTGCACACGGTAAATGTGCATTTTAATGGGATTTGACACGCTGAAATTTAATCGAAAAACTAAATTTCACAATAGAATTATTTAAATAAAACAAAGAGTGTTCCTATTTTAATAATTCTGATACCAAACTGAGAAATATGCAATGCCATTTTCCTGTAATATTATTTTTTAAGAAAATGAAGCTTGTAATTAATTTTACACAGTATTCTTGAATTTATTTGATAAATATTTCATTGAAATATATATTATATATTGTGTTTTCTTGGGGATTTTAAATAAATTAGATATTTTAAAATTTAAATTCCTTTGATCAATTTTAAAATAAAATATCAAAATATCGAAGCAAAATGAATTTCTAAGTATAATTTTCTAAATAAATCATATAATGTGTGATAGAAAGTAAAAAAAAATATGTGTAATATTAGAAAAGAAATTTATTTGATTTTCTTGATCTATGTTTTAAATATACATTACTACATTTGTAATCATTGTTAACAATAGTTTTCTCAAATATTTTAAGTGATTTTTATTTATGTACAAGATATAAATTTGCAGACTGTCTCTTATTGATATTACTTTTTAGACTGAATCTAGAAATAATTGAAATTTATCTTAAACGTTCTTGTATTTCTGTAATTTCTAAACATTTTGTATTCCTTTAATTTTCCTGACAAAAAAGTTTATCATCTATAATCTTTTCAAAACCGTAGCTTAATTCTAAAGATTTTACAAGATTTTTTTTCAATTCTTATTCATATTTATAATACATTAAATACCCTTTTATTGGTCTGCGTTTTAATAAAAAAATAATACTTTAAGTGCATCGCACAAAATTAATAGCTTGTAAACAAAAGAATATAGTTAAAACATATCACTGGTTTTAAATTTCAGTCAATATTATTGATTATAAATATAATTCATTATTCTACATTACACAAACCTATTTTCAACTATTTATATAATACTAAATGCTGGGCAATAACGCAGACACGATATAAAATTATAATCTCTTTTCTGCTGAAATAAAGAATAATTAGGAATCAAACTAAAAGCATTTATAAAAATGTTTTAGAATAATAACTATAGATAAGAATAAAATTTATCCGTAAAAAAAAGAATTGCTTTGTTTGTTCTTCTATGTTCTTGGTCGGCTATTAAGTATATTGCTGCTTAATAGATTTAAATCCAATAATATACTTATATATACATATATATATATATATATATATATATATATATATATATATATATATATATATATATATATATATATATATATATATATATATATATATATATATATATATATATATATATATATATATATATGTATGTATGTATATACACATAGCTAGTTTTGAATAATGAAAGAAATTGACTAATCATTGGTAGCTGTAATATATTATTTGAAAACTTGAATACATTTGAGAAATTATTAGAATCCAATAAATTAGTAGCCATGATTAAAATTTATTGTTTTTGTATCTGTCATAAATTTATTATAAGTATATTATTGTAAACGTCATATATTAAATAAAAAATATGATTTAAATTAACAATTTAAACAATGATATTGCTTAAGTTTGTGTTTTAAAATAAGAATTTTTATCGTTTCCATAAAATTATAATTATTCAAATAATTTTCAAAATTTGATTTAAAAAATAATTTTATGTAAATTATCCTGAATATCTCACCAAGCATGCCTTCTAAAACATGAAAATTACTCAAATTTAAAAACAAAATAATTCATTACTTAAGGAAACAAAAACTATTCTTACATTTCTATTTTTACATCCTTAAATTTATCCAAAACAATGTTCACTGAGCTAGTAACTTCGTTGTGAATTTCTTCCTGCAGAGGGCAAACTAATCTCATCTTGCCAGGCTTCATGGTCTCCTTGAACTCCTTCTCACGGTACTCAGATGAAGTAATGACCCAGACTGGAAGTGAAGTCACTCTTCTCGTGATGGAAGTTGAGATGTCTCTACTATCAGGATCGTCTGTGCTAGAACATTGTGCAGTAAATAACATTTCTTTTACGAAAGAGAAACTAGTACACATATTTAATAATAAATGTGTTACTGATATAAATCAATAACAGTATGTGTGATATGAAAGCAATATTGATATAAATATCAATATTTTCTGCAATTTTTGGTCTATAAGTTTTACATAATATTTTGGTAGGAGTTTACAAATGGGTACCCATTGATTTTTTGGTGATTTTATTAACTCCATTATAAGCACCTAGATATATGAGTAACAAAATTATCCCTGCCGGTGCACGAAAGCTAAACTAACATAAAATATCAGAGCTACAACAAATTATTCATTATTAACAACAACTATCGCCAATTGTTTCGCCAAACCCAAGGGTTACTTGTTTCTACACCGAACTGAATATTTCTGAAATTATTTAACAATTTTTATTGTATGCATTTATTTAGCGAAATCATGCCAACTACTTTTTTTTTTATCTAAAACTATCAAGTTAATAAGCTGTTTTTATGTTCATTTAACATATATATTTAAATTTTCCTGCAATAGTTATTTACAGTTTTAAAATTGATAATATGAAATGTTATTTGTGAAGGAGAGTCATCATTTAACAATCATTCATCCTGTTCGCGTTCAAAACTGAAATACAGAATACGATATATGCACAGTAATATTTTAGGATATTGTATTTTTTTACATTGACAATCCCTGCATGTGGAGCATATATTTTTTAAACAACAGTGAATTGTAATCACAATTTGAGAAACCTAAAAGAACTTTATACAATATTTCCAGAAGAGAATCTTTTGTTATGTTACTTTCAGCAGGACTGTTTAACATCATTCGTATTAGATCATGTTTGTCAAATATGTATGAAGCGTTTATACCTGAGAAGAGCCACTGTGTCACTTGGTTTGTCCATTTGAGACTTTTACTTTTGGACTATTAAAAGAAAGATTAGCAACAATAAATCCATACAAATTTAAATAAATCAAGATCAGGGCCAAGGATTTCATCAATATTATCGCAATAAAAGAACAGACTAGAGTATAAATAAATCCCCTCAAATGAATTCACATAGCTGATGAAGTGAGTGGATGGCTCTTTCAGTATATACATTAAAAGGAAGCAATCATTTTTAAAACATAACATTTTTATGGTGTTAACTTTACAGGTGGGGTTTCCCTTTTCACACTCCGTATAAATATTTGTTTCTTATGATCTATATATCTATATTATTAACAGATATTTTTATAATCAAAATTTAAAGTTTATCAAATTACAAGTATTTAGTTTGGCAACTTTAAATTCTTTATAATATATAAAGTGTTACGTTATTTTTGATATTCATCTATACAATTTCCAATATTTTCTTGCCTACATTGACGATCTGGTAATCACTTACACCTTAATTAAAATTAACTTCAGATCTTAATGAATTAATTTTCGCAACTATACATTTTCTTGAAACAAGTGTTCTGTGTTATACAAAAAAAAAATAATTTTTAATTACATTTTATTCCGACACCTGCGAGCATTAATTATATTTTCATGGCTTTTGATTTTTCCTCAAGCTGTGCTTTTTTAATATCTGTCACAAAGAATATCTAAATAAGTATTTTTTATAAATTACTTACTATTGAAAGAAGAAATATACTTGTTATTTCTACTTTCAATAACAAGTATTTCATGTTATGTAATAACAAGTTATTTCAATAACAAGTATTTTATGTTTTAATTTACTGATTAAGAAAAGTAACTATTTTAACATGAAAATTTTGACTACTGTGATTTTATTATTTGAATTTTAGGTGACTTTGATACATAAATTTAACTGGAAGTGTAACTAAGTTCAATTTTATACTTATAATAAAATATTCAATCAAATGAGATACTGATATTTCAAAACAGTACCTTATATTCCAAGAATCCTCAGTATCATGATTTAAATCAAAATATTCCTTGAGGAATCCTAAAACAAATTAAGACAAAAAATATATATTGTATTCAATCAAATGTATGTTTAAATTTAATATAATATCACAAAACTAGTTTAATATTAAAATTTAATTCGCACATGCTTCCTGCGGGGCAGTACATTTAATAATAGTATAAAATTAAGCAAAAAAAAAACTAAATTTCATGTAAAGATTATGAAAAATGTAAGTAAGGAATTTTAAAAGTAAAATTCAATAAAAAATATCCTTTATTGGGAAATATCTTAGAGTTATTGTCATATAAGTATTGGATTCTAAGTAATTTATGACTTATTTATCTGTCATAATTGCTTAAAACCTTATTCCTATCTTTTTAAAAGATGTTGGTGGAATTTCAACTTAAAGTTCTTTTTTATTGATTCTTTATTTTCTCTATATTAAATTTATTTTCGTTTTATTCGTAAAACTTATTTAGATTGAAAACTTCACTTTTATAGTCGGATATAATAAATGTCAGATTCTTTACACTCGTTAAAGTATAAATTTATGACATTGCTATAGATAATAGTATAAGAGGTGTGTTTTATAATACAATAAAATATATGATTGTGTGTGTGTGTGAAGAGTAAAAAAAACTGTATTGATAGGATTTACTGTAGAACAGATAATAAAATACAATGTAATATAATACAGTAAAATTCATTTCTTTTTATAATGTTCGACAAAATAGAGATCATAAATGACTCAAGCTTTTTGTGTGATGCTTATAATGGTATTCAACAGACAAATCTAAATGTCATATTTTATAGTTATGAGAATGTACTGAAAATTATACACTTTTGTCCTCGCGAGATTATTCCTTATATGAACTAAATTGTAAAACAGGATAAATGGGTGTTTATGCAAATGATTGGAATATAAAAATCAACATGATTGAGTTTGAACATACTGGGGTAAGATTTACTTTTAAATGAATATTAAAATATCTTTATTTTTATTTAAAAAAATGAGCTCCTATTGGGAAATTTAATGATTTTAAGCATAGTAAAAATCAGCAAATATTGTTTGTTTTAATATATCTGTCTGGGCTGATCATATCTTAATGATAGGACCGCACTCTTCTTAATAAGTCATTACTTTGATCACAACCACAATTGAACAATTGAGTGTTGTTATTGTTTTTTTCTTCTAATATAGCATAGCTACACCAGAACCTTGAGCTCCTCAATCCTCATAAAATTAAGAATCAGCTGGGGACTAACAAAAAAGTCCTCCTTATGAAATCTTAGGCCCAAAAGAAGTTGTTGGGACTAGCCTTGTCACCGAGTTTACAGCAGTTAGGATAGAACTTACGCTTGCCATCAAATGTAAGGCAACGAAGATGGTCACTATCAAACTTAGAATATATAATCTAGTGAGCTACATACTTTGTGTTTCTAGGAGCCATCTTTGTAAGCTTAAATTTGATGTCCAACGTAAGCGTAAGGGGAACAGCTTCTGTTGGCCAGAGCCTGAACAATAAAAAATGAATATTGCGTTTTATTGCTGCAAGTATAATCTTCTGATTTTTCTCCGCAGAGAAACGTGAATATGATTCACTAATTGTAAAATGTGCTCCTTAAAGTTAACATGTGGCAAATGTTACAATTTTTTATACCTGTCTTCGGACATCGGGCTACTTTTCTCTGAGACTTCGAATTTGATATTACCTTGGCCTTATGAGGAAACTACTTTCCTTAAGACTATAAGACCAAAGTTTAATCTCAGTTACTGTTAAATAATATAAGTTAGATGCTGTGGTCTACATTAAGAACCCTTGGCATAGATGTTTGGAAATTTTTTGAGATTTGTCCTTGAGACAAGTGTATAATGCCGCATTTATATGCGGCATTATACACTTGTCTATATCATAACTTTTATTTTCTGAATTTAATGAAACTGTATTTATAAAAAATAATTTTTATTCATAAAAACATAGCGAAATTAAAAAGTATATACAATCCGAATACCATCTCATATAGATTGTATTTTAAGTAGATATATATAGTGATGGTTATATTTTGGAAGAGGAAAAAATAGTTATTCAACAACATTAAGAAAGTCATAGAACCTGCAAATAGAGTAAGTCAACATATTGAAAACTTTTTCTCTAATAAAGAATATGATCTAATATTTATTAAATAAAGTTTTCTACACATTAATTTTTGTGTATCTTATATTATTTCTTTATTTGAATATTTTGTATTTCTTAAAAGAAAAAGAAACTTAACTGATGAAGAAATTATGAAATATCTATTTTCCAGCATTAATAAAATACTTTAAATTTATTTAATGTATAAAGTATCAAATTTATCTAAATTCAATGTCATAAAATAAAGACAATTTAAAGATAGAATCATTTATGTTAAAAATATATTTTAAAAATTTAAAAAATATTATTATTATTTATATAAATATTCTTTCTCCATAAATATTTAATTAGATGCCTTTAAATATAGAAAACATTTATCATAACTTTTATTTTCTGAATTTAATGAAACTGTATTTATAAAAAATAATTTTTATTCATAAAAACATTGCGAAATTAAAAAGTATATTTATCCTGTTTTTAGTTTAAGAAAATAGCTATGGATGAAAATATAAATAAAAGAAGATAAAAATTTCGAAAATACAATCATTTTAAGCTATGATTTGTTATAAAAATATTAAGAAGTTTCTTAACAATTTTGCAACATACTGAGAAAAAACAAACAAAGTATAGCTCTTCATTTTTATAGTTTAAGTAAATATTAATCTAACAAACATTAAAATGATTTAGGCTTATTCAACTTAATTTCAGAAGAGTGTGAATTCTAAATACATTATTTGCATTTTGAGAATCATTTTAAGTAAAAAAATTTTATTTGTTCGAAATAAAAAAATAATTCACCTGGTATACAGGAAGAGGATGTAAATGCTATATTCTCTCCATTCTGTTGAATTTGTATTTTATGTATGCATCCAGCAGACACAGATAATTCTGGAAAACCTTTGATAAATCTGTTAATAAATTAACAATTTGATTCAAATATTTAAAGGACTGACGTAAGCAAGATGTTTTATTAAATTTATTTCTAAATTTTCCCGTCCAATACTTGCATGCATTTAAAAACTTACTGCATTCTATATTTATTTAAAAAAATATCTTTGAAAAAATTACAAAATTTTAAAATAAAATAAATTAACGAAAATTATATTGTTATTCAACTTTCCTTTTAACAATAACACCAATAACTTATAAGCCCTGATTTCTCCTTTGATTTGTTAGCTTATCATTTTAATAGATTCAAACGCACCATATTAAAATTTATTTAGCTATAAAAATCAAGGATTTTTTTACATTGATTTTATAATAAAACATCATTTACTTTATTATGAAAACAATGTAGTAAAAAATATGCAATATGTGTGAGAGTTTCAGGAATAAAGTTAAATTATATAGATGAAATCTATCGACATCCTTAAAATATATTTTGAGGTTATCGAAATTTTCTTGGCCTTTTAAAGATACTTTGGATGTTTTGAAATAGGAAAATACTTTTCCTTAGAGTTTGTTTTCTTTCTTCGTATGAAAGGTATTTTTATGTGATTATGAAATTAACTAAAATTTTTAGTGATTATAATATGATTAATTATTCAGAATTTTCCAGTCCAGATCAAAACTTAGGCGTGGGGAAGTATTCAATTTATTTATACTTAAACTGGTTTTTAAAAACTGACTTAGAGGATGATGTAAGAAAAATAATTATCAAATAATTAATTTCACTAATAAAAAATTTATTCATAAGAATGATTTAGAAAAAAAGTGAATTCTAAAAAATATGTTTAAAAACAGATTTTAAAGATAGAAACATATTTAAAAAATAAAACAAAAAGAAATTTTTTTCATCCTTTCATTTTTAAGTATTTTTCAAATATAATATTACATTTTCTAATTCATTTTAATATTTTTATTCTTATCCGTATTGCTAAAAATTATTAATTTTTTATTAAAACAATTTTATTTAATAATAGAATAATGATTTAATTTCATATAATAACAATAATATGTCTAATTGTTACATCTTTCATTTATTTAGATAAATGATAATTTATATTTCAACTTAATCTTATTATTTAAACTTAGTAAAATTTTTGAAAATCAGAAAAAAATCTTAAAAAATTATTAAAGAATACTAACAATTGAATACATGTAAGACCATGAAAATATAAATTTTGATGTTGTAATTTAAAGTAAAAATTTAAACTAAGACCTGGAAAAATATATTAAAATTCAAATGTAATATACGTTTTCGCACTTTAGTACGAAATACTTTCACTGATTCAACAATTCTCAATGAAAAACTAAATGATTGCGTGAAAATAATTAGAAATAAATTTAATGTACCTAAGAAGGAAGCGAAACGAAGTTATAATTCAATGCATGCTTTTTTATTTATTATTTCATTTGCATAAATAATTAATTAAAGTAATTTAAGAAAATTAAATATACATCAGTTATTAAAAATTTACATGAACAAATTTAATCAATTGCAATGATAAATAAAATTATAATCACTTTCAACTTAGCTAACATTATTCTTATGTTTCTATTGAGTTAGATAATTAACTAATTTCTCCTTTTATAATGAAATAATATTTATAAGAAGAAAATAAAGCTTAAATTAACTGAAAATAAGATAAAAATCACCAAAAAATGTTAGATCTGTATGTTTAGTCCCATATACTAATAAATTATATACTGGCATATAATTTAGAAGTAATTATATGAAAAATCCTGTGTTTATAATAATATTTTAATACTCACACAACTTTATTTTAAATTAATAATTATTATAATTACAAATTTAAATACTTAATTTTTTTATATTTTGAAACATTATAAATAATAAAACTAAGCTAGCATTGATTTGTGCAAATTTTAGGTACTTTTCCTGGATGACAAATTGATTTTCAGTACATTTTATAAAGTAAACATATTGGAATTAATTTTTTTTAGTACTAGAAGTCAACTTTCGATGAGTGATTGAGACAACAATGAAAGGGCAAAGGAAGTTATAGTAATAAAAAGCATGGCTGTATAACTACCCGTTTCAATTAGCTTTCGGTAGACAATGAAGCGAATGATTTATGTACTTAAACGGGCACTAGTTAAGTGAATCTGCAAAAGTGAAGAGAAGGGCAGAAAATGGATAAACTTCTTATTTCAGAATATTCGTGATTCTATAGGTCTCATCCAAGAATCTTTCTCTTTCCAGGAATAAAATTAATTTAAATTTGGGTTAATTATTTTCCCTTAGAGTAACAATATTTTTTAAAATATCGTATTAGGAGGTCATATCAATTAAAAATTGGATAAAATGAAAATGGATTTGAATGAAGTTATTAAAAATCAGAATCTGCAAACGTTTATAAAAGACTTGATGTTCATTTCTAAAACCAGAGTCATCGAAAATTGGAAGTATTGATGGGGATTTCGATATTAATAACAGTCGATAACAGTTTTAAATTTTATCATGAACTGAGAAAAATATTTTGTTATAAGGCTATTTAGAAATCAACATTACATATATTAAAAATTTAAAGAAAATTTAATTATAAATAATGTTACTTTTTACAATTTTAAATTACATTTATTTTTCCGGTAGATATAAATTAATCAAGCCTACAAAAATAATCATATATAAAAATGAAGAATTTTTTTTTACTTAATTGTTCAAAAATTTATAAAAACAACTAATTATAACATTTGATCTGGAGGCTCCCGAAATATTATTAAAAGAAGAAAGTCAATATATAAACAAGCAGAATAACTCATTTGTAACAAAGAAAAGAATAAATTCCAGCAGAAAATATCAGGAAATATGCAGCTGCCTTTCCCCTCTCGTTTGAATAATATTTGAGCGTGATTCAAAATATTTTTAAAAAATGCGCAATTTCTAAAATATCACTAGTAATTTTAATGAGCTCACTCAAAATAATTATCTTTATTATTAATATGCATTTAAGTAAAATCAAAAGATGTTCATTCTGAAACAATTTACTAACTTACATAAGTAAAAAAATATCAGTATTTTTTTACTTAGTATACATAAGTAAAAAAATATCAGTATCAGTACAAAAAAAATGTTGTTACTTATTACTCTTAGACAGGCCAAGCTTTCTAGACTAAGGTAATGCTAAATTAAGTCAGACGGTTGCGTCTATCATTTTCAATCAAAGCTCAATGAAGGTGAAAGTGAAATTTTGTTGTAAGAACATTCCGATAGATGGCACCACCATGTGATGCATCACTTCAATTTTGATATTGGACCGGAGAGAGAGGAAATTTTCTCTTGACCATTACATCCATGATAACTGCTCAGAGACTGACCGCAGGACTTTTGATTTCAAGGATTTAACGAGCACGTATATCACATGTACTCTGTGGATTTTTGGCGGCATTGGGAATCAAATTCAAACCTTTCGGACGGAAGGCTGATGCCCTAACAATTTTGCTTGTTTTAAATTTTTGGCATTTTTTATTATTGTAGCTAACAATTCTTATTTTGCATTGTTTTGAATTAAAATTAACAGCTTAAACTCAAAGACGAAATTTTAAACTCTTCTATATCAATTGACTTTCAATTCAAATTAAGATAGGATCATCCATGTTTACTTTATAATATTTAAGCTTTTTCAATAACTATTTTTTAAAGTATAAAAGAAGATTATTTTTGGCAAGGGATCTTATTTTAATCAAAATCTGAGATATAAATTTGAAAGTAAAATAAGCAAGTTTTATTTGTCCCATTATGTCCCATATCAAGTCCCATTATATTTTTTTACAAAAGTCTTTTTTATCGTATTTATTGGTGAAAAAAGCCAGCCAACTTGTCTAGTGGTCAGCGTGCCTGACTACGGTTAAGAAGGCCCTGGGTTCAAATCCTAATTCAGGCATGGATGTACCTTCTGTCTCTCTATCCTGTCTTTATCCTTTCCTTTTGTGTATGTGTGTGAATGAAGTATGAATGATGCCTACCATATAAACGGGTCCCTATGGCATGTATGAGGGTGCGATGGTGACCCACCCCCTGTGGTGCGCACGGGGCATTGCCTCAGCGGCTAAGAGGTCGCTGTTTCCGGCCGGTTCCTTGGGTATCAGGGAACAATACATTAATCGAGTCTGCTGCAGTTGTAACTGTCTATAATCTGCCATTGGAAAAAATATGGTGAAAAACGTTAAAACATACATGCATTTTCGTTTATTTCATGAAATTTCAACTTTTATTTCATATTTTCAGTTAAATCCCACTTAACAATATTGCTTTGGAGTAAATCATCTGTTAAGATAATAAATAATCAAAACAAGTTTCAATCATTTTCTACCTATTAAAAACAATAAATTTAAGCAAACTTAATTATATGCTTAAAAGGAAGTAATGTGACTCAATAATTACCGTTTTAGTAACTCAGTAGAAAATTCCATTTTAGCTTCTAAGGAAAAATGCTGGATTGAATATAAACTTAAATGATGCTCCACACTTTTCCATTTGTTATCCAAGTACGCAGCAGTAAAATAACGGTAAAAACTAATAGAAACATTATGATATTCTCCAGTTGTTATCTGATTTTGAAATTTTAGCGTTGTTATTTTCTTGTAATATTTCAACCTAAAGTAATAAAAAAGTACATGAGAAATATTAATTTAAAAAGAAAATAAATACAAACTGATTAAAAGCATAATATATATTGTTTCAAAAATATGTACTTTAATCTGCATAAAAGCTTATAAATATGTGTATTATCATACAAATAAAATGTAACATCGAAAACACTTCAATCCCCTAAATATGAAAACGTCAGAAAAACATGCTGCAGAACAATTTGTGATTTTAACTTGTTATGGAATTTGATCATAAGATTTTGATATGAAAAACAGAAACAATTTAAAATATTTCATCAATTGTTCTCCTAGTCGCAAATACAAAACATAAATTTATGAGGTTTATAAAAGTTTTATGTCCGCAGGAGACACACGTGAATTGAAAATACCTGGAATACATAATTGGAGACAATTGAATGCGTGGTTTGGATGATTTTAAGAGGAATCATTGAAACTTTTCATATTCATAATTGATTTTGTTACTGAATCATTAAAAGCTTGCATATTCATAATCAATTTTATTACTGAATCATTGTTTGAATGCAAGGGGTATAATATTTACGTCATGGAGTGAACGAAATCTATTTTGTTGCAGATGAATATTTAGTTAGACGTTAAAATAAATGAATGGAAGGAAACATTCAATATAATACAAAGCAGTTGCCGAAAGCTGTACTAACATACTCGAAAACATGCAAAAATCCTTAAATTTTTAAAGTCTAAAAACAATTCATTATGTTAACAATCCATTATATTAAGGAAATACCAGAAAATATATACTTTACTATCTAGTCACTAGAAATTTCTCTTTATTTAATAATTTTAATAAAAAACGCATATAAACTTGAAATTATTGCGAGAAATGAATGGCTTAAGTAATTGTGACTTTTTTTTGTAACGAGCTTAAGTTTTATTTATTATTAATTTCTAGCGAAGGAGATACAAATTCTCTATTTGAAGCAATATAAAATCAGTGAATAAGTATCAGCATATTTTTAAGATCTATATTTTATTAGTGAATATTTTAATCAGAAGCAAATTTATCAAGATGATTTATTAGATAATACAATTGTATTATTCCTCTTCTATCAAGTATGTATCGAACAAAACTAACCATCATCAGCTTGATTTTTCCAATTTCAGTTAAATTGTGATCTAATATCAGTGATTCTCAACATATTGAAATAGCGGGGCATCACTTTATTCAGGATAAAATATTAAAAACAATTGATGTACTTATAGGAAGAAGACAGACACATACAAATAAAATAAATCTCGACCTGTTATTTAATAATTAACTTGTGAACATTTTACCAAGTCAAAACATTTTAAATCTAAATTTACTATATTAAAAGCCAATTTAACAAAAATTAGTAACATCCTTGGGAATGTCTTACTGAACAAAATTGTACAAAAAATAGATAATGTTAGAAATATACACTTTTAGTCCTTTTTCTATGTTTAGAGGAGTTATATGTTTTGTCGCCAATGAAGTCCTTGCAAAAAATTCAGTTTCCAAAAGTTGAAAATATTAATAAAATACAAAATGCTTTTGTTTTAGTCCAAAAAACTCGTCATCTATTCCTGCCCTAAATTCAAAGAGTGACTTATATCAGAGTTAACTTTTGGTTTCATTATTTGTGAAGTCTATGAAGATTTCCCTCACAGCAATTTAGAACCCTAAGCAAGTGCAATGAAGTGGCTCCCAGACCCACTCATAATCTGTTGCTGTTTTTTTTTTTTGTCATAAATAAATAAATATTAGTAAACACTTTTTAAAATTCTAGTAGCAAATAAATAATTCTAACAATTCTTCGCTAATATTTCTTAAGGATTTTCAAAAACAACTTGTGCATGTTGCTCTTCAGCCTTGCATACTTTAACACAACCATATACATTGGCAAAAATTCTTAGGTTTTTCTACATTAAACTTCTGTTAAAGAATTCCACTTTTCTACAGAAAAGCACTCACTTCATCAATGGTATCCAATACATGCGTATTTGATTCTTATAATTGAAGATTAGAGTTATTTAATCACTCGAATAAGTATCTCAACTTCTCAAACAACCATTGCTAAAATTCTTGGCTTCCGGCTTGTTTTACGTTTTTCAGTAAAATTTCGATTTCCTTTTTCAACTCATTAACACAAGTTGCAAAAGTTTCCCACGTGGTAATCATCTTGCTTCGCAATAAAATAGTAAAGCTGAATGATTTGCATCCATGTCTTTAAAAGTGCTGAAATGGTTCTTAATTTCAGGGTCTCATTTATATATAATTTACAAAGATTACAACCGTAGTCACAAAATATTCAAACCAGGATTTCATTGCAAGTTAGAACCATTTCATTACAAGTTAGAACCATTTCATTGCAAGTTAGAACCATTTCATTGCAAGTTAGAACCATTTCATTGCAAGTTAGAACCATTTCATTGCAAGTTAGAACTTCTCAGTAAATCATGTATGCACCATCGATGCAAATTTCCATGCAATTTTACTTTCTATGCGGTTGCTTCGTTCATAAAATCATTTTTAAAAAGCAATTAATGGATGGAGTTCTAATATTTGCAGATAAAGAGATTTACATCTGGCATATTATCACAAAATTGAAATAAAAGTAACAAATGCAATAAAACTAACATTTTCATTACTATCGGTTTCCTCTTCAAGCTGTGTTGTAATTAATTTGTCAGAGAACTTCAAGGAAAGCGGACACTGTTCGCGTTTTCAGCTACATCACCAATTCGACCGTCAATAGTATCATTTGAAAGAAGTCTGGGCTTCAATTGTTTTGCAAAATTATCTCCTAATATAATTTCTACAATTTGAATTGCTCATGGCAAAATAAGCTCTTTACCAATGTTGTATGTTTATATATATATATATATATATATATATATATATATATATATATATATATAATTTGGCTATTTTATATGAAACTTTATAAAAGAAGGTAAATATTTTCATCCAAAGACAAAAATTTAAAAAAGAAAGATTTTTGTTTTTTATATGACTATAGTATTAATTCGAAGAATTCTCTGAGGGTTTTGTTGACCTACTCATAATGAAGGGTTTTCAAATGTATGTCGTTTAAGTTTATTAGATTTTATTTTGTTCGAAACCAATATTTTTGAGCAAATGTGATGACCAGGAACCTTTTTCTTCATTTACTTCAATATTTTAAACCCAAAATTTAAGCATTCTTGAGAATATTTTCTTGGTTTTATTTTCTGAATCATATATTATATATATTTGTTGATGCTTGATTACCATTTTAATCTCGCTTAAGCCCGCTTAAAAATGTATCATAATTTTTCATAAGTCTGCTGCAGTAAATAGTTAATACGGTGAATTACAATTAACATAAAAACTTATATAAACTGCGCATTCTCAATAAATATGACAGCAACATAATGATCAATTCAATTGAAACTGGTTGAAATGGAAAAGGACATCATCCATCTTGTTCTTTATCCCTGTAAAAAAATATTTGCTCTTATCTCCGCAAGTTCGAGACAGCATCTTGTTGCCATTCAAGAATGTTCGAAGCAAATCGGAACCTCAGTGAAACAACAAGAATGCCTGCTACAGTGGACGCAAGAGTGTAAAAAGGACGGGATTCTTGTTTTATCAATACAAATGATCGTTGTAACCAAATGGCAATAAATTATTTCCGTATTCTTGGTAATTTGTAAGATTTCATATTAAAGTCACAATGTGGGTTTAATGTTAAAATTTTCAAAATTTACTATATATATTTTATTGTAAGCTGGAGATGTGATGAAAATTATGATTGAATATATATATTGACCACACGGAAAATTGATTATTTGACTGTGAATAGAAAACTCAAATTGCTTTTATCCACTGCCTTCTTTTTATGAGCGTTTTTCACAATCCTTAATTACGTTGGAGCAATGTACGAATGAAAAAACTTAGGAACTTTAAATCATTTTATGATGGAATATTGTGAAGTGTTAATTACAATTTAAGAAATGAGAAAGAAAATATTTAACTTAATTTTTAGATGTTAACTTTGCCTTTCTTCCCAGACAGTAACATACTGTTCATCATTTACATTTGTCTGACACGTAGAACAGTAAACTGTTGATATCCCTAACAAAACTAACGTTTTATGAGAAATATGTGTCTCTTACATTTTATATAAGCACAATATATTTTAAATAGTCCGAAAAACTAAAAATTCACGGAAATATTTTAAGGTTGTATGCACGAAATACTCGTAGCAAAAGATTCAAGAGTCATGAAATTGTTGTTGCCACGCTTTTCAACATAAAACGACTTGTAATGGACCATTATCTTCATTCATACACTGTCTTTAGGTATTTTTTTCCTTTTTGTTAGAATTACCAAATTCTACTGAGGGAGAAAAGAGCTGTTTGAAATCGAATTTCCTAGGGCTGATCTAAACCACTGATTAAGAGAGAGAGAGAGATGGTTATTTATGTTTCTTTTTTTTTTTTTTTTAAATTCATATTCGACAGAAAGAAAGATTAAGAGTGTTATGAAATTTCCACACTTGAATTTCCCATCCTATTATTTTTGTCTTCTTGTATGAAAATATTGAAACGTTATTTCAAATTCTTGTTTTATCTTTAAACTATTAGACTGTTTCTTATTCCATTTCCAAAAATGATATAAAAAAATACTTATGATAAAATACTTTTAATAACTCTAGAAGTGACTTCTAAGAAGTGTGAATAAAATACAAGTGTCCTTGTTCAAACTGATGGCATTTTTTATTTCATGGTAAAGGCTCTGATGTCATATTATGAGGATCATCATCATGCCAGTAAATGTAGTTGTTATATTTTGCATTTTCAGTTAATAACTGTATTTAACACATTTAGAATATTTAAAAATCCATCGGCTGTTCATGATTTTTGATACAGTTTCGTTGAATGTGAAAAGACTCATTTTTTGTTTTCTATTTACAAATCTGGATGACATGGAGTCTATAAGGAGGTATCTGCAAAACGGAATTTAAAACATCGAGTATTTGGTTTTCAGAACAAGTGAACTTTGAATTCTTCTTGAAATACATAATTATATTACAGGCATCTTTATTGCATTAAGTTCACATAAAACTTAAGTATTTCAGTTTTCACCAATAATCTCACATTTCTTCGGTTGAATTTTTCTTACTTAGGTTAAATAGCTTTTATATACATCTAGTTATTCACTATTTATAGTCATTCACTAGTTATGTGAGCAGTTAGCTTGTTCGCATGATCTAACTCTTGATTGAAGAAACAATATTTTTTCAAAGTTTTAATATATTTTTATTTTCCAAATGTTGTTCTGTAACTAATATTCTAACTGTTATATCCTTTGAATATGGTAAAATGGGACAACACTTTTTCCTTATATTATCATTGGTCATTAGGAGCTTATAGGATAAATTTTAAGTATTCGATTTACTTCACATTTATGCATTTCCAATACTATTCGTATTTCTTCGATGTTCTGGTCAATTTAATCTGAAGCAAAATAGGTATTAAACTTTGAATATTCCCTATTGTTTTCATTGTTTATCGGAGAATTAGAACTAATGACTCATAAAAATTAAAGGCATAAAATATTCCTCGAACAACTAAAACTTTCGTGGTTTGAGTCCGTTGAGGGATCACATGATAATCTTGTGGATACGATCTTGTACTGGAAGGCCGTGCGCAATATGCCAAGAGGTAGACCGAGCATAGGTGGCTTGATAATATTTTGTATGACCTTGAAACTTATAAAGTCTATAACTGCAGAATTAAAGTCCAGGTCAGAGCTGTTTGGAGGGATATTGTGCTGCAGGCTAAGGTCTACTATGAGTTGCAGTTCCAAAGAAAAGATTTTGTTTTCATTATAACAGTTGACTTTAGAAGTATATAAAAATTCTTACTACGATAATTTCTAATGCATAAATTTTTAATGGTATCTAAAAGTTTCCTTCGATTAATATTGTTGAAAGGAAAACCCTATCAAGAAATTTTTCTCAATACTTTTTATCCATAAATGTATATGCAATGAGAGAGATGGAAGCACAGGATTCAGTACATACACAAATTTACCGTTACTGCATTTGCTAATATAAGAACTGCAACGCCAATAGACTTTACTCAGTAATTTGAAAAAGTATTTATTTAAAAAATACTATAAATTATGATTCCCTATTATAGTTTAAAATAATTAAGAATAAATTTTCTTTAGCATATAAATTTTTAACAATTAACTATATTCAATTAAAACAAAAATATATTAATATTAATATGGAAAAATAGCAAAAAATTACAGATTAGTTAACGTCCCTTTTCATTTATGCAACGCATACAATACCCCAGAATTTATTAATTATTTTAATTTTTAATAGCTTCATTTTTCTTTTTAATTGTGTTTATCCGGATATAGGAAGGTAATTTATTTGTTTTCATGCATATAATGAAATATTTCATTTGCTGTTAATTTATTCAAAATTAACTATTTGATTAAATAGAAAATGCGAACTATTCAGATTACGTAATAGTTTAATTTCCATATTAAATAATTTTCTGCCGAAATTTTGAATTTCTTATTTTCTAGTACTTATCAAAAACTAGATTTGATAATTTGAATTATAATTACTGCCTGAGATTCATAATTACATCTAGAATTTTTGAATTTTTAGCTTTCAAAATCACAAACAACTTGCTCTTACATAAGAATATTTCCAATTTTTTTTCTTAAACAGAAAAGGGTCAAGTAATTAAATAGTGGCATACATAGAATCTAATTATCAATATTTGAATCAAGAGAAATATTCCCCAAGTTAAGCATATTTTTTATGTTTTCTAATTTAAAATTCACCAACTTTGCATAATTGCAGATTTCTGCGCTGATGGTTTTTCAGTTACGTTAAAAATTGGTAGTGATTTCTGAAGACGCTAGCAAAATAGCTGGTACATAAATAATGCAAGAAGTCATGAAAAAATAATATATAATTTTGAATTCTGATTAATGTGTCTTAGTTTGCGCCTTTAAAAACGAATAAAAGATGGCTGCATCTTAGGTGATAATAAAAAAAAATATATTTAGTGAGCATTGACATTAATTGAACGTCGTCTTAAGTTATATCTGCCCGATGATCCAATTATTTCAGATAATTAAAATGATATGGTCCTTACTGGAAGAGAAATGTAATCAACATCTTCTTAAAAGCAATTTTTTTATGCTTGCGTTCGCTCTAGAATTTTTATTAGAGCTATGAAAATAATTCTTCATCAAGGCATATAAAAAGTAAAGCAGCTCTCTGAGAAAGACATCCTTTCATCTTTGTACACAGAGAAAGGAAGGATCAATAAATGCTCTCTTCCAAATTAAGGAAGGCGCGCCGCTCAACAGTAAGTAAATAAAAAAAATGAGTACGCTTCAATAAAATGCTTGAATCAATTTAAGAAACTACGATGTAATTAGTTTAGAGAATTATTGTTTTCATTGACAAGCAATTCGACGCTTTTAAAAGGTGTATTTTTTTTAAATAAACAAAAGGGGGAGGGAACAGTTCCGCACTTAAAATTGCGATACAACAATGAAAAATCCCTCAAAAGATGCGCTGAGGATGTAAAAATAAGAAAGTGTGGAAGATGAAAATTTATTGTTAGATAATTTATGAGCACCTTTCACATACACTTGAAAAGATGAAATGATTTTTTTTAATGGTGTTAGTGGATTACCGACATTTAATAGTGTGAAAATTGTTAAGAAAAAGTTGTATTTATATTAGATGATATTTAAGAAATGTGGCATTTTAATTACTAACGTAAAAAGAATTTTGAATGTCTATTTTTCTATTGGCTTAATTATAATCTTCAAAGTAATTAAAAATTATTTTCTCCCAAAGACTGGTGATAAATTTTGAGTCACATAAATTTTGTGATATTTCCAATTGGAAAAGAGTTTTATTTGTCAGATAAAATTAATTAATAATTTTAATTGATATAATATAGAAATTTTCTTTATGTATTCTATTATTTTTATTCTTTCCTTTAAAATAAAAATTATAAATATTAATTAATAACTGACATTTTTATTAGACAATTGATAAATTGTCTTTATTTCGGGAAAAAACGATCATTACAAAGCATTTTATGTGCACTTAATAAATACACCATTTTTTGAAAAATTTTAGAGATTTTTAAAATTATTTACAAGAATGACAATTAAATATTTAGAAAATTGATTCATTCAAACATGTAGCACAATATTATTGTGATATAGTTTTCATGGGCAAGAGATGAAAAATATCTGGTTATTCAAAAGCTTGTACTATTCCGTTTTTTACAAAAATTGATTTAAGATAAAAAAAATATATATATATATATAATGATAAGGTATTTAAAAAATAATAAAGTGTACTTAGTAATAAGGTATTTAATTAAAAAGTAAAAATGTATGAAATTATTTCATAAGTATTAAAAATTTAATTCAAATATATGGATAAAAACAATTACACTTAGAAAACGTAACGTCTAGCTTCCAAAATGTACAAGGTATTGCTTAGATTGTATCTATCCTGAGTTACAGTAGAATTTTTCATAGACACCATGGTGAAAATCCGGAAAAATTCCAAACATACATTCTGACAAATGTTCAAGGAGAAAAAGGTGGCTAGCAGTAATCGTTTTCAGTATAGTTGCTGAATAATATTTGGAATGAAATTCAGGATTTTCTACGCCTAATAATACAATTTAATTTTTGGGCTGCGTTCAGAATGATTTTGAATGAGTCTTCACATCAATTAATAACTGCTTAAATCCAAATATATATTTTTAAATCATAACTGAGTTTTTGAAATTTTAAGAGAAATATAATTAATACGATTTCACATTCAAAAACAAATGTGATAAGCATTTTGCACATCAAATCGGGTTCAGATCTTAAGATAAATATCAATTTTATCTATTAGAATACTTTTTCTTGTCATGTTAGAAAGTCTCAACAATTGTATTCATATTATTATGTTCCCGTGTTTAATTTTATTGTACAAATGTTTCATGTAACTATTTTCACTGATTACTTGATATTTATGTAGGAATTGCAATTTGGTTTTCACTTTCAATGATTGTGCCTAATGCATATCCCTCATGTATATTATATAGTACAATAGCATATATTATAAAGTACCCCAGCATATTTATATAGTACAATATAAATATGAGGATTGCTAATGCTTAATTATTCCTTGTGAAAAGCATTAATAACGTTTTAATTTTTGATATCTATAAGTATCACCTATTCTGGGATTCTAATAATTAAATTTTATACAAGTATCTGTTACATAAAACTGGATTGTAAAGATCCCAGCAATTACTGTGGATAATGTTAATGCACAAAATTCGGACTTAATTAAAGTTTGCTGATGACTTTTTAATTAACAGCAGAATCCAAAGAGCAGAGGTGCTTCTAGAACAATTTTAATTAAATTTTAGATTAAAACTTTGTAAATAAAATTTGAATTCATATTTACTAAAAGGTAGCTAAAAGATCATAGTGTTATAATCAGCAAAGATATTCCTACTATTCAAGAAAGGATAAAAATCTGTATTAATGAATTTTGATAAAATTCTTCAAATTTAACCATTGATAACTATTGATAAAACAAAAGTAAAAAAAATGATTATTACTCACCAAATTTCTAGAAATTTGTTTCTGAGATTGATTAGAAGGGACAGTTTTGAAGTACCATTTGTTCTTTCACAGAAGAAAACAACACCTTTGGTTTTTAGAGGAAAAAATTCAACAGTGACAGACAACAGGCTTGCATTCATCTTCGTACCATATTGCCTTGTTATTTCCCTCTTCTGATTAAGTTTTTTCAAATAACCTGAAATTAAAAATGGATTTTAATCTAACTCATTTCATAAATAACATTTGACACTAATATTTTAGTGTGTTACACTGGTATTGATTTTATTCATCAAATTAGATTCCCTCATAAGCAATAAAAATTTATAGAAAAAAATTTCATCACATGTTTTTTAAACATAAAAAAGAAAGCTTAAACTAATATTTTCGTTCTAGTTCTCTGATTTCCAGCAATCTACAAAAAATATTTTTTATAAATATTTCTTTTAGTTTCACAAACCAGAAAATATTATTTTTATATGGTTTTTATTATATTAAATTTCTTATCATAACTTTTCAGTCACTTAAAAACTATGCAAATACATATGCTCATCAAGTTTCTTGTATTTAAGCAATCGAATTTGTTTGGCTTATATTTAGATCTTTAGTTGATAAAAAAACAAGTTTTTTAGCATTAATATAAGAAATAATTTTTAAGTTTTTATTAATTTATTAAAATTCGATGCATTTTTGAAAATATTTTATGCCATTATATTGAAAGCACTCGATCCCATAATAACAAATCGATATAGTTTTGAAGTTATCATTTAAAATAAAAATTTCACACAATCTACATCACACTAAATTCATCTAAATTTAAAATTACATAACTTATGAGCGTAATTGGTATTCCACAAATTATTATCACATCATTTTAACATTATATGATTGGGAATATTTCTTAAGACAATATTTCTTAAAAATCTTGATTCAGAATAAGTTTTATAAAATAATATTTTTAACAACACATTTTTTTCCTTATAAATGAATACTTTTTAGCTTTTTTTTGCCTTATGATACAATGGATATTCTAAATAAGAAAAAAAAGTGCCTCCCACATTGAAGGTCTGGAATCACACTGAAATATTTTATCGGTGGTGACTGCTTGAAAAACAGGCAAGGAGAATGTAAACGCAATACGCTATTCACACAAAGCAAATGTAAATGCATTTTTGATATAAAAAAAATCGATATCACGTTTTGTCACTTTTCCAGACACTGAAAGAAACTGGATGAAATTTATAGACTGTTTCAAAGCACGATCTCAGTTTGAGTTTTTATTATTCATTGCAAATCATAAAAACATAGCATGAGTCCTCATATCAAATTCAAAACTGAAAGAAACGACAAAGAAAGATCTCTACTTTTATGCCCTAAACTATGTTTATTTAAAAAGTGTTGTTAATAATTCTTTATTTTTTCGATTGAATTATTGCCTTAAGGTAAAATATTTTGATAAAATAAAATAATGGTGAAAGATTTCATTTTTATCATAATATTTATGATGCAGATTATCGATGATAAAATGAATGAAATTGATATAAAAATTCATTTAAGCATAGAGTTACTCGAAATATAAATTACGTTTTATTTAGACCAAAAATCACAGAAATTCCAAAATAGCTCAAAGTTATATTAAAAGCATTCTTAAGTTAAATAAGTTTTTTATATAGTTTTGTTTCCTATAAATTTATTTTTTTATCACTCTACATAATATCTAAAACAAAATTCTTTTTAAAAAAGGAAATAATAGTGTAACTTTCTGAAACACCTTGTGGATGAAAGTGTAACACAATTTTTCTTTATATAAATTAACCTAAGAAATCAAAAGCAATAATAAATTACCTCAAAATCTCTCTCTCTTCTATGCATAAAAAATTTTGTATATAAAAAATTGGGTAAAGATTTCTTACTCTTAATATATTAAAAGACAATTACTATAGTTATTGGAAAGTATTGGAGAAATTTTGGGAATTTTGGACTAATGTTCATATAGAGGTACTTAAATTTGGATAAAATCATAAAAAAGAATAATTATTAGTTCTGTGAAGGACTATTTGAATGTATATGCTTAGAGGAATAAATAAATGTTATTGTCACCCATTTATAATCATCAATTTAAAAACGTAAGGCTTTATTTTATACAAGTTCTCAAAATATAATATTTTTTATCATATATGTTGCTTTTTTTACTTATAAAACTTGGACAAGCGAAGCTCACTATGCTATTAGCTATGAGAATTAAAGTCAGACTTTCGCTTAACCACAACATCACGAAAGTGAAAGTATGGCTTTTCTCTAAACTCCTCCGATAGTTGGTGGCGCCAGAAGATCCAATCCCTCAATTTTGACACTCATCTGGAGGGAAAGGAAATTTTCTGCAGATCAATACTCTCATAGCAACTGCTCAATGGCTGACCACAGGACTTTCGATTCCACAGATTTAATGAGCACATATACCGCATATACTAGGTGGGTCTTTGGCAGATTTGGAAATCGAACCCCCTAATTCTTAACAGAGTGTCAATGCTCAAACCACTAAGCTACCATGTAATATTTATCATACATGAACGTTTTGAACAGTAAAAGTATTTTTTCTTTAATTTTCTCAGGAAAATTGAATAATAATATAAGATTGAATATTTATCTGTTAGGCTGATTATAAATAATTAATTATACAACGTTGTTGGAAGAAACATATATGATTTAGATACATTGTTTATCAAAAATAAAGTAAAAAGTAGAATGAGAGAAATGAGTGAAGGAATTTATATTTCCTCGAATATGATATATATACATATATATATATATATATATATATATATATATATATATATATATATATATATATATATATATATATATATATATATATATATATATATATATATATATATATATATATATATATATATATATATATATATATATATATATATATATATATATATATAGCTTATAAGCGAAATTTCTTTCGAAAATCTATCATTTACAATTGCTGATATCCTAACTTAATTCTATGCCAAAGACAATATTTTTGTACAGAAATATGCAATAATATAAGCAACTAGAAAAATGATACTAAAATATAACAGCAGTTCTTGAATACATTTCTTTCTCCGTCAAAACATATATTATTATATGCTTTATCTAATCGTGGTTTTATAATAATAAAATAATTCCCATTTGTCAATACTGTCTGGAGTAATTTTGAATTATGGAATTGCTTTAGTGCAATTTATAATGTCTGCAAGACCTTTTATACCTACGATAAAAATGTACCTGTTAAAATGTATTTAAAATTAAGAATAAGGAATTTGTGCCAGATTTAGATGCCTATTTAATAGATATAGTAATAAATTAATTTAGATATCCATTTAAAAGGATTGATAACACGGACGCTATCATTTTATTAAGTATTTTCTTAAATAAAATACTAAAAATAATTGTGTATTAAAATAATTATGACAATTTTAACAATAATTTTAAAAGCATAAGTTATTTTTACAAAATTGTTATTTTTTATAAATTTTCAAATACTTCTTCTTTAATAAATACTTCTTCTTTTAATAAATAGCGACCGCTAACTGAGAATAACATTTTCAAATTCAAAAAAAGAATTTTCGCACAAGGGTAAAAATGATTCCGATTTTGATATTAGATCTTTAAAAAAGAAAATTTTAAAAGAGAAAAAACTGTTAAGTATCATATAGTTATCTTATTAATCAGTGGTCACCTTTTAATTCCTTTTATATATCAGATATAAAATATTTTGTTTTAAAAAAATTTGTATATTTAGCGCCCATTTACATATATTTATGGCTTAACTTCTTGCAATAGTAGTGGAAAATGTTTAACATAAAAGTTTTTTACAAATCAGGCATTCAAAAAGACCTAATTTAATAAACAATGAAATAAGAGATTGTGGTGCCACAGGGATAGCATTCTTAATTTCCAGAGATTAAGGCCCTGTTTTTGATTCTAGTCACTGTTAAACAAAGAACGATTTATTTTGCGTTATTCTTTTCACTTCTATTTGCATTTCTGCTAGGTGGGTGCTTGGAAGTGTTCAGTGTTTCTTTTATCGGAACTTATGAATCATCACAGTGAAAACCACGTTTTTCAGCTTTTAAGTTGGTAACTACGGGATGGCAAAGCAATAAAATAATTCTTTTCAGGATAATAAACAGAGTAAGACTCCTTTTCTTACGAATGAATTAGATTTCTATTTACCAATCTAAATTTAATTCTGATATTTTATAAACAGGAAAAATATAAAAGCATCTAATTCTTTCATTTTGTATGTAAATAATCATTTACTTTTCCAATTTTATAGAATTTTTTAACACACATATGTTTTACATACATTATTCTACATGAAATAATTAAAAGAATGCGTTTTTAAAAATAGAAAATGATTTTTTACCTGATGATAAAATATAAATACGACAAAATTTAGTATACCGTGAAATAAAATTTTATTACTGCAATTTTCTTTACAGTAATGTTCCGTTTTAGCAAAAAAAATAAACTACTGTTATTCTTTAGTATAAAAAATAAAAAAATGTAAACTATATGTACATATTTCTGCTCAATCCTGTTTTAATTAATGGGAATAACAACCTTATCCTAAATTATATATGAAAAATGTGATTAAAGATTTATATATTTTTTGTATAAACTATTTTTTTGTAAAGAAAAGTGATGAAAGAAATTATTTTATTTTCTAATTAAAACTTAAATTAAAACTTAAACTATTCCTGAATTTATGACATTTGCTAATAAAAACAAGGGTGTTTAAATTTTAAAATTGTATGATATAAAATTGATATAGTTTTAATCTAATCTGGAAATATTAGTCTCTCAGGATTTAGGTGGGAAATGTTAGTTTAAAAATTGCTAAAATATGAATAAATTTTCTGAAATATTTACATAGCAAAAACTCCTAAATTCTTAAACACGCAAGCATGCATTTTTTTTATTATTTTTGTCAAATAGTCTCAGTGTTTTGAAAAAAATAAATGGACATTTTGTGAAAAATATGCCGCATTTATTTTATGAAAATATGCAGTATTACATTTTTCAAACGTAGACTTGTAAATAATTAATTTTTAAAATTAAATTTCAATATTTGATGAAAAATTCTAGAACAATATTTCAAAAATTAAAATTCTGCATAAAGGATACGTACCTATGAGTAAATAATTTTTTAAATACAATTTATGAAATTTTGACAATTACTGATAGTTTAAATGTGAAGCAATCATTTTGAGTAAATTCAATCTAATCTGTGGATCATAATTTAAAAACAATGATCCATGCTACACACATGATGCATAATTCTTTATGAAACTGTATGGAAAATATTTACATTATTCTATAAAAAATGAAATATAATGTACAGTTTCAAATATACATGACTAGAAAAGAAAGTCAAATTTAAAATATTTCCGTTATATTTCAAACTTAAAGGAAGCAAGTAAATACGTAAATGAATATAAAATAGTGTAAAATGTAGTTTAATTTCCAATTTTATGTTTTCAAAAATATGAAAAATTTCTTATACAAGCACAACAAATGACAATCCTTCTGTATTTTTAAATCAAATAATAAAATATAATTTGGCATATTTCATCCGCGTATAGTATGTCAAAATTATTATACTGTATATCAAAGTTAGAAAATAAACTTTGCAAATATAGTTATAATTTTGTTATATTATTCTTTTTTTGTTAGAATATTTTTATAATCAAGCATGCTGTAAAGTATTCGATTTAATGTACAGCATTATGTTTTCATAAAGTAATAAACTTTTTTAAATGGAAATAAAATTTTATGTTTCAAAATAAATTTATTTTGCTAATGTTTGATCAAAAAAAAACATTTGTTTTCAATTCTTTTGATAAATCATTTCTTGATTAAATAACTCTCGCTGTTAAATAAACTCTCATATGTAGTTATAGAACTCAATCACCAAAAGAATATTTTCCATTTCTATAGCTACACGTACAGTATCTTTCACCATACAACACGGACGAATGACACTTTTATTAAGTCAATCTCACCAAAAGACAATCACTATCAAGCAAACTATCCAAGCTAACATCGTCGATTTCAATTACAACAATACATTTCTTCTACTGAACGAATCACCGACTTTAAAAGCGCTCAGCTCACAGAAGCTAGCTGCTTGTGTCGCATCTTGTTTTCTAGGAATTACCTCACTGTTTTCGCTGAATTACCTTACTGCCTTAAGCACCTGTCCACCCCCTTAATTCCCACACGCTATCGCCCAAAACTTTGGCGCGATTCCTCCACGGCCATGAATCGAGTTTAAACGCCCAGGCCAGCGATTTAGACGAGCAGTCGTAAAGTTAAATGTGGATCTCTTTACGACGTTTCTGGTCTTTTGGGATGACTGCACTCCAGGGTAAGCGCTGTACTAGAGTCGGTACAATGTTTCCAGCAATATGTGAATACTTTTTTTTATTTGGCATTCAATAGAATTGACTGATCTGTTGGAAGATGTTCGCGAAGCATAGTAAATGCAATCACCAGTGCTTATCATCAAACAAGAAGAGAAATAAAAGCTCATATTTCTAGTTCAAATAACAAACTGAAAAGAAAATCGAAAATTTGTACGTTTTTATTTTCTTTCCTATTTTACGTTCAGCTTAATCACATTGGTTCTTCTTTCATAAAATTTAACACGTTTCTTGCTGTATATTACTTATTAAAAAAGATAAAATTCAGAAATATGTTTGAAAAATTATTATGTCAATATTCAAACTTGAATAGCTCTAAAAATAACTGTTCAAAATATTATTCGCATTTAAAGTATTTTAGTACACAAACTTCTTTGATATGTGCGTAAAATGTTTGTTTGCTTTGATTTTATTTATGTTATCATCTGGTAAATAATAAAAGCGTTAGTTGAAATATATTATAAAAGAGTCTATTTTAAAGAGTGAATTAAAATTTTTAAGTAAATAATAAAATAGTATGTTTATTACAAATTCTTCAAAGAAAATTTCCTTTTCATTGAGAATAAGTGACAGCATAAGGTTGAAACTCCAATTGAAGTTGCAATAATTTCCTTAACTTTCAGGAAATTTACAAATTGCGTAAATGCTTTATATCAAATATTCTATAGAGTCTTTATTAAGAGACATTTTAGAATATACGTAATTTATTTCTAAACGTTTTGGAAAATTTTTTTCAATTAGAGTGCTTAAATTATTATTTTATTCTAATTTTCAGACATCATATGATGTCTTATATAAGGCAATAATTTTCCACAACCTGTTACATTTATAGAAACATTTAAATGTACGTTTTTTCAATCACTTATAAATTGCTTATGAGTACGTCCCATTAATATATAATGCATGTAAAAATGTCATGTCCTGCGGTATTCCCTAAAAATATTTTTGAATATGCTTAGGTTTATGATCTATGTATTGAACAAAAATAAGTAAAATAAACTTTATTAATTAAATTCTTAGTAAGCTGTTGGAAATTGAATTAAATTTTCGGTTGCATTGGTGTGAGTGTCACATAGATTTAAATACTAAGTAATCTCACTGTAACCATGACCAAGTTTCCAGAATGTTTAAAAAGAAGGAACGCCTGTCAGTCAAACGTCCAAGTTGGTCGCTGTTGCTGTATTGTGTAGTCGGTCTAATTTTTGTAATTTTAAAATGTTTTGATAAATGCTATCTCCATGCATAAGATATATTTGTTAGATTATTTTTATAAGAATTAATTCTTCATACATCTACCTAATTTTACTGCGTTTGTACTCAGCACGTCTTTACACAGACTTTAAGCCCTCATTATGTTTTTTGCCCTTTCTAGAAAACGAAGGAAGTGAAATAATTCTATTATGATACATCTGTGAATAAATCTTTCAATGTAAAAACAGTACGGTATATCAGTGAGTAAGTTACATATGGAATTCCTTAAGTTGTAGAAATTAATTCATGTATTTACGATAGAAAGATTATACACATAAAAATATATATTACATGTGCCATAGATAACATGTTCCTATTTATTTCATCATTTTCTTGAAAGTTGATTTTACATCCAAATGTTTTTAAGTAAATTTTATAAGGAGATGAAATTTTTACTATAAAGTACTTGAATATATTTTAATTTATAATTATGTTAAGTTATTAAATATTAAGTTCGTAATTCATAATATGAAAAATAAAATATTAATTTGTTTGGCATAAAGAATTAGCTTTATAAATTCCCAACTAATCAAATCAATTAATTAATTCAATATATTTGACAATTGAAAATGTTTAAAATAGCTTTTGGCAATGATATGTAGAAACTCGTGAATAAATTATTCATCCATTTAATATTTAGGACAGATAATTTATGAATATCGATATTTTCATTACAAAATCTAGGCTCAAAAATTGCATTTAAGAATATGTAAAAAATAAAAATTATTAAATAAAATTAATAAGTTTAAATTTATAAATTAGATTGCTTAAATATTTAATAGTTAAATTTTATTTACTAGATTTATTTTCGAAATATAATTCTTCAATAAAAGAACATATTAAAATATTTATATTAGAGTTGCCATATGATGGATGAAAATTATTTTGTCAAAATATTTTAAAATAGCAAAAATCTTTAAGTTTTAGTATATGTAATCTCGTAGTTTTATACATATTGCTTAGCTAATTTATTGTACTAAATATAAATACATACGTACATATTTATAATAGTAATATTAAATATTTGAAACAAAAAAATTAACGTTAATGTTTATTACAAATTGTTAAAAGTATTTCAAAATATAACGATTCAAAAACAAAATAAACACATCCACTCATTTCAAATTTTTTTTTGAGTAACATAAAAATACATAAATTCATTTGATTTATTGAAATAACTGTCATGAAAATTTAAATTTCCAATATTTTATGGGTGTTAGGTAATGAAACTAAAACTAACTAAACATAGCTGAAACAACATTTGCAACAAATTCAAAAAAGTATTCAACGAAATAAAATTGAAAGTACGGAAGTGAAACTTATTTAAAAATTAATGCCTTCAAAAATATTCTAATGGAATTAAATACGTTAAAATAGAAATTTATAAGAGACAATTTGTTCTAATTATAAATTTTCATATTAGTAATTAAATATTAATCAGCAAGAATAAAGTAGTGAAAATTTTCAATTACGAAAATAATTTCCTTGAATAGCATAGAATTTCATCAAAGCCACGTGAAAAAATAAAATAAATGAACCTCATAGAATGGTTTCCGGTGACAAGCAAATCAATGCGACTCACATCAAGCTTGAATTTTAAGCAACAAAAAGTCTAAAGTATTAATCGCCGTTAGCAAAATATCATTTCAGATTCTCTAATTGGTCCCATTGTGTTCTCACCTTCATAAAAAAAATCAAGTTTTTCTCATGAATTTCTAATTTCTATATTATTTAGCATAATCAGGATGTCATTAGTTACTTTTCCCTCAGGGGTTTTAGTCAGATGCATCTCAAATTTCATGCACTTAAAAATTTCTCAGAAATAATTTTTAAATTTTTGTTTCTTAAAACCACTTCATGTTAATTAGGGTGTTGGAGTGGCCAAAGAAGAAATTTCGTAAACTCGTAGTCAACAGAAAAACACACAAATGTTTTTCTTTTTGTCTACTGTATTGTTTGTTTACTGCTAATACAAGGAAACATTAATAGAAAAGCAATCTTGCAAGTAATTTGAGATGACTTTTTTATTTTATATGAAGACTCTCTCGTTTTAAATATTAATTGCAGCACCTATTAACTCATGAAAGTTATAACTTAAAAAGAACAATTGCGAATTTTTGATGAAAAATCTTTCATTATATTTTTACTTTTTTTTGTAATATGTCTACATATCATTTTGCATAAAATATTTTTCCGCTTTATGGGATTCTCTATTTTTAAACTATTTGTCACATTGTAAAAATGAAAATATTTTTTTCATCTTCATGTTCAAGTATCAAAAATATTTTACTGCTACTGGTATGAGTTTCATACTAATTAAAATAAAATAAATGATAAGGAAATTTATGTTCATAAAACTAAAAATAATATATTAAAAACTTTTTTATAACTGCAGTCTATAATTTCATTTAGAAAATTAAAGATATTTGTAAATAAAAATACAATTATAATGAATCTCAAATATTTATGAAACATCCACTGAGGAATTTTTAATATGTAATTCATAGTTTAAATTTCCTTTTAAAAATAAGTAAAGATAACTAATATGGATGAATTTATTGTGGAAAAATTTATTGAAGATTAAATATACCACATTATTATCTTTTCAAATTTAAAAAAAAACCACGGATTAAAATTTTCTTAATCTTCTTTCAGAATATTGCTTTAGAGGATAAAAATTTATGTATTAACTTTTGAAAAATTAAAATATCTTGAAAAATCTAAATATTTAAAATTTATTCATGATACGACCATATTTCATTGAAATTTCATTTAAAATAATCACGCACACACACACATATATATACATAATTATGTTTATTAACAATATCAATATAACAAGCCTTCAACTTGTCATTATTAATTATGAAAATGGGAATTTTTGATACTTGAGTACTTACGATATATGTGATTAGAGTCCAATACAATGTTGTGTTATACATCTGTTATAAGGTATTTTATCATCCACCACGTAACTGTCTTCCATGAGATAGATAATGAGACATTTCATAGAGAATGAAATTTATTCATATATCGCAAAAGTGGAGATCCGGAAGATTCCCAAGTATCCATCCCGACAGATAAGAATGCAGAAGTCAGAAACACATTGCTCATATCTTAATGCTTACAATTGGCTTGAATCGAACTAGAGAAATATCGCTCTCAAATTCTGGGTCCTACCACAAGGCCATGGTTAGTCACATAAAGTTAGCAATAATACTCTACAAAAACTTATGAGGCTGCTAGTATTCAGGTATGTCCAACCTTGCATAGTACCCACCAGTAACAAGTCTGTGGACTAAGTTGTTTGTCAGCAGTGATAGTGTAAAGTGCAGATTATGGCATCATGATCTCGAAGTGAGATAAGTGCAATTTTGAGGTATAAATTTATGTACAGTTTAAGCAATGTTAGAGTATATAAAATGAGAATTTCCAACAAGTAGTAATATTCGTTGTCTTGCGACTATAATCAAGTGGTAATCTGAATTCAAAGGTGGAATTTTTGCTCTGTGAGATGCTAAATGAAAAGTCGTGCAGCAAACATGCCTAACAAAAGAAAACAGTTCTCTTGATAGAAAATAGCCGACGAAGACATGCAAGTGACATTCCACTTGATAGGAAAGACTGCACACCTGCATTAAATAGCAGTTCTTTCCATTCTGAGAAATCATCTGTATGCGCATAAACTTTAACTCCGAATGCTACGTAATAAGAAGAAACTACGTAATAAGAAGAAATTACGTAATAACTACGTAATCCAAATTCTACGTAATAAGAAGATTATTTGTCAAGTGGCTTAATATCGAAAGTTGCTGAAAATACTTGATAACGGACAATTTCAGTAAGTGAACAGGATTGTGACAGCTAAAGAGGCATAGCTGTGCTATAATGATGTGCTAACCAAAGTTCAAAACACCATTGGATTAAACAACAAATGTAACCTAATATGTAGGTGTATTTAAATAATATGAAAAAATATTATTATTAGAAGAAGTAATATAACTAAACAATTTATGAATATATTAGAATTAGTTAACTTTTAATGCAAACTTATTTATTCTATTTAGTTGATAAATGAATGTTTCCAAACTTGTCATTGATTTTGTAACAGTATTTACTTATATGTATGAGTTCAAGAGAAAGATAATCATTCCACTGAATTTTTTCTACTTAAAACCTAAAAAAAGGTTTCAAATTGAATATAGATTCTACGCAAGAATTATCAATAAACACATGGAAATTCAAACATTCTGGCTTGTAATTTTTTAAAGTATATAATTACAAAGTTTAATATTTATTAGTCACACAAAAATTTGAATTATATATATTAAATACTTAAAACTTGTTTTCTATTATTGTCGTAAACAGAATTATATTCTAAAAACATATGCCTGCATAATAAAGTGTCGGCAAAGTTATGTAAATTACCCGTATGTGAATGCCAAATCACTAAATATTCACTGATAATTTTAAGGAATGTAAATTTTGGTAAATCTAACAATTCAAAATTTCATCATGTAATTATTTATAAGAACTTCTAACAATTAAAAAGTGAGTTGTAAGTGCTTAAGAAAAATACAGTTTGCTAGGATGTGAATTTATAAAGTATGTTTAAAGTATTTGAAACATATTTTTCAATTATTAATCATATGGCTTATAAAATGAATAACAATAAAGGAGAAAGGTATTTTTATAATATATATATGCATATATATATATGCTCCTAATATATTGTTGCATTGTAATATTTTATTAAATTGTGTTATGTACTCAAGTACTAAATATCAAATTACTTAAATACTTGTTATCGGTTTGCGGGGATAGAAAAAATTCACAATGTTCATTAAGTTAAAAATTTCACATTTTCTACAAAAATTGGACTAGAAATCAGAATAAAACAGGATCATGAAATAATAACCATATCAAATTATCATTATCTTTCTGTAAAAAGTGAAGCAAAAAGCGGAATAAAATCTCTGTTATATATTTACAACCACAGCAATTCCAAGGTGTGAAGCTAACGATATTTTCCTATTTTTAACTCTTAAAAAATAATGGACTAAAATATTCAACGGTTTAAATATAGTTTATATTTCTAAAACGCTATTTTTAGGTATTGATAAACTATCTTAACGTTGCTTGAGTGTGATCTAAATAAATACCTAGTTTACGTAAGAGCTTTTACGAAAAATAATTTAATTGTTAAGCATTCAATTTTGCTTATTTGAATTCATTTTGTACTGCATGTACAGTTTTACTTTAAATCTTTAATACTATGACATGTGTAAAATTTTTATTCTATGATATATTTGATTTAAAATTGATTTTAAGATAACTATATTGAAAATGTAAATGTAGTGTATTTATTTTATATCTTGCAATGAGATACCTATGTATTTTATAGCAAATAAAAAAAGATGAGTGTAAACAACAAAATGGAAGAGAAGCCACGCAAGCAGAAAGAAATGTTTCTGTATCAAATTATAGATACCAGATTTACTTATATTTTACAACCTCTTTTTTGAACTTTAAAACTAATAATAGTACGTTTGGTTTCATTACAGAAAGATGGCAAGACTTTTCAATATACTTATTTATCTTCTTTTTTTCCGTTGAAACGTCCAATATTATTTCTTATGAAATTGAAATATTAAATTAATATTTTAGAGATGAAGTTCCCTTAAAATAACAGTTTCAAATTAACTACAAACTTGAGAATTTTTTTTCAATCAAAATATTCATATTTTTTTCTATCTTTATAAATGATCGTTTTCTTATTTGATAATTATTTATGTAAGCAGGATGCGGTTACTTGATTTTCTCGGATGTCGTTATTGGAATCGGAAAGTAATGTGTACAAATCCTGAACCAATCGAAAAACCTTCGTGTTCACTAACAGTGGCTGAAACACGTAAAATAAGTCGTGATTGAAATGTCTTCCATGTGGAATGATAGTTCTAGGCTTAAAGGTCTATTCTAGGGATCATATGCTAAGTTCCTGTTTCCAAATTGCGAAGACTTACTTCCCGCCACTTCAAACCCATTACTAATTTCTTTAGTGAATGTAAAAGAAAATTTCTTTGAAAACGATTTAACTATCCTAAGCATCATTTATCTTCTAAAGTTTATTTAAAAGGGTGTTTGTAAATAATTTTATTTCAAGTGTAACTCTGATACAAAATCTATCCTAGAGATTTACAGTTTTATTCTTGGTTTTGTTTTCTAATAAATCATCATTATTCAATACACAAGAGAATATATTAACTATTCAAAGTAGAATAAGCTTTATTATATTGTAATATGATTTAATGAATTTAAATATATATTATTATATGAACTTTTAAACATTTTAACTAAGCTTTAAATGATAGTTTTTAAAAAATATTACTTAACAATTGAATGCTAGAGAATATATTGTTGTCATATTTATAAATTAAAATATATAAATAACGAGCATATTAATAGCTTCCTAACAATATATATATTAAAACATCTTCTAATAAAATTAATAGAATGAATTAAATTATGATTAATTATGATGAAAATATCAGGATTTATGTGTCAAAAATTCAGAATAAATTTTCAAATTAAGAAATTTTTATGCCCATTACTTATAAAATTAGTATGTTTTTGATTCATTAAAATAATTCATTAGGCTGCATTCCAAAGTTCAATTAAGGCAATTATATCAAAAAAAATTTCAAACATAAAATAAAAATTATGAAACACAATTATACTTCAAATCAAATGTAGATTTTTAAGTATGAATGTATTATGATTTTTTAAAAAAAAAATTAATTTTAAAAGAAATTTTTATAGTAATGAACAAAATAATTAAAATTTCAAAACTGCTTTCTTATTGTTTTGTCTTTTAAATTGCAATAACAATGATTAAAATACTCTTTGGAATCCTGTGAATATGCTACTTAAATTATATGAAATATTTACAATCCTCATTTTACTAATTTTCTAAGTTTTGTTCTAAAAATGTTTTCCTAAAATTGAACATTTTAAATGACACAACTAGATTTTAAAATGAACATTCACGTACAAAACATGTGAATTTTTATTAATAATGAATTATATAATAGTAATGGTGTCTAGTCCTCTTTTAAAGAATTATGTAAATTATTTTACGAGTATTATAACTAAAATAATTAATAATAATTAATTACATTTACACACTTTAAAAAAATATATATAGATAGATAGATAGATATATGAACTCTAAATCAAGAAATTTATTTTGATGTAAGTTTTAATAATTAGTAAAGTTTCATTTAAAATTAAAAACTAAATTAAATAAATTAATAATAAAGGAGTATTTAGAATATAAGCAAAGAAGATAAATGAGAAGTATAATAAATGGAATTTAACAAAATAAGTGTGCACACAACTTTACCGAAATTTAAAATTTCCTAATGATTCTTTGGATACACTAGTCTGTCTGTGTTTAGATAATCACAATTGTTTTATTTTTATAATCACAGCGTAATTGGTTGAGCAGTAGTGCTTATAAATGTGAAATAAATCATAATCATGGAACTGCAGAAGGCCCATCCAATATTTTAAATTTTTATAAGAAACTATAATCAGTATCTATAAATCCAAAGTATGTTATGACGCAAGCTAATTTTTGGAAAGGAATATTTTTTGCATATAATAATAAAACAAAAACTAAAGTTTACTAATTATTTTGGTTAAAAATAAAAATGTTTAAATGATTATACATGAACAATTTTTTTCTAAGCAATCTTAGTCAATATTAATTTGGAATTTATTCAAAGCATTAATTGTAGATAAAAAAAAGGCGCATTTTCTAACCACAGAGTAACTGTAAGATTGATGTGACTATAAATTTTATTAATGAAGAGTAGTTGCAAACTTTATAAGGCATTAACAAAATTTAAGAAATAATGTCAATAACATTAAACGTAAAATATATTAGAATATAATTTTACTATAAAAATGAAATAAATTAATAACTTTTGTTTTCCAATTGGTTCGTTCAATACTTAAGATTTACGTATAATGTTATAGACCTATTCTAAATCTTCTTTTTATACAGCTTTAAATAATGAAAAAATATTGAGATCATGGACAGATCTTGCAGATAGGAAATTTTCAGATATATGGTACGTGATATACAAGATTTATTAGATAATATGACAAAAAAATGTTACGTAGAAATAAAATCATTCGATATTTACGTTCAAAAGAAAAAAAATGGAATCTTTATATATCAGAAAACAACAAATGCTTTCTTAAAGTGTGTTGTTTTTGTTACTTATGACCCTTGCTTAGTTTGGACAAGAAAAGCTCTCTATACCATTGGCTATGTGAATTTAAGTCAGTAGGGTGCGTCTTTCATTTAAGCAGAGCACCACAAATGTGAAAGTTCGAATTTGCTCAAAACTTTTCCCATAGAAAGCACCATTAAGGAATAAACTCCCTCAATTTTGACATTGATCTACAGGGAAATTAAATTTTCTCCAGACCATTACACCCACGGTAACAACTCCAAGACCATCCACAAGACTTTCGATTCCACAAATTTAACGGGCACGTATATTAGCATGTGTTGTGTGGATCTTTGACGGCATTAACACTGGAACCCAGACTTTCTGTACGGACGGCCGATGTTTTAACAATTTGCTCTGCTGCTGATTAAATTAGGTGTGGTTGTCTTTGTCATAAGTTAAGCATCCTTAAGGCATGCAGTGAATGAAGGTATAAATGAGGATCTAGGGTATTCTACTTCATTTTCCAAAGCAGTTCTTTTGAGATTTTGGAGAGGTTTTGTGGATTCTAAGAAGCCAGCAACTCATCAACTTAAAAGGTCAAAACATTTCCAACTGAGTTCATGTACGAAGAACACGCTGGCAGTTTCATGCTAATAATTCTGATCTTGGAGAAAATTTCATCCAACCAGCAAACAGGTTGTGGATTGGGATTCATTAATATGAAATCATTTCCAAATGCTCTGTAACGTAAGGAATACTATAATTTTAAGGATTCTATTTTTACATTGGTGAAAGTTCAGAACTCTATTTTAAATTAGGTGATAGGTGCTGCTGTTATGGGAATAGACCATCACCCCATCACCACAGAAGCTCACACTTCCTTGTATAAATATGTAATTGCTTTTATGCCTTGTACATTTCAGATGAAAATACACTTATTATCAGGATGGAAAAGAAAAAACGGAACTTGTTGGGAAAATTACTGTATTATTCAATTTTCCTTCAGATTCCATGCTTTGTTTCAAACTCCTTAATTCACAACAATTCCTCCTGTAAATATAACTCATAGCATTAACTTACAAGCGTACTAGCCTATAATTTGAAGTCATTTTTGGATTCCATAAGTCTAAACTTTGATATCAATAGAAGCATAAAAAATGTTATTCCATAAAACGGTGTAAAGCATTTCTGTGTATCAAAGACATTGGACTCATCGATCTTCATTAGGGTTTGTTTTACACCCCCAACTTTGAATTTGTATATTTCAGCATTTTTAAATTTCAAAAAACAGTTCTAGATTGTTAAATTCAATTAGTTCTTCTATTTTGACTTGTGTGTGGTTCCTTTTTAGAAGCAAATTATTTTTCAAGATTTGGTTAAATGACGTTGTAGAGACATCGAAACAATACATTTGTTTAATGTCAGCCATTGTTTTGTTCTTTGTCTTTCAGTCCTATCCTTAGGTAACCGTTCTTAAGATAAAAAAATTATACACTCAAAATTTGATCATGAGAAAAATCTCTTTAAAGTATTTTTTTCAGTTTTCTCTGAAACACATCTACTATATATCTCATTTTATGATTCACAATATATTTAATGATTTGTGTTGGTGGACTCAGTATGTATAAAAAATACTTTACTCTCAATATTTAACTTGAAGAATATTTCCAAGTTAGGTGTAATTAAATAAAAACTGTTTTGGTTAAAATAATCATGAAACGATAACATTATGCTTAAGTGGAGAATAATATTTAAGTACACAAACTTGATACAATTAATATCATTTCAGGAATGTATGTATTTAGATAATATTTTTATTTGGAGAGTTTTGTTAGCATAAATTTTTATTTCCTTTCCCCCTGACAGTTAATTTCCTGCATTATATATTTAATGTTTTGTAAGTTAAATTCGATGTTTCCATTACACTGTAAAATTTTAACTCTTCATATATTACAGAAGATATTGAAATTTTATAATTAATTTTAAGAATTTAATAATTAATTTTTTAATAATTAATAATAATAAATTTATAATAATGAATTTTATGAAGTAAAAAACGTCAGGGAGCATTTTGTTAAACTTTTTGAAATTGAATTTCTTTCTAACTTCATATTTTGAATGAATTTTTTCATAAAGGATTTAGAGTTATACATTTTATTTAGGCTTTACTAAACTTAAACTATGTATTAATTATTCTAAATCTCTTTTAAACTGAACTACATAAGAATTTGATAAACTTTACATAAGTTATTTACCAAATTATTAAATTTACTAAATTTATAAAACGTGTATAATATATGAATAATTCAACTATTTCAAATTCTTTCTTTTTATTAAAAAATCTTTTAAGGCATGTTTCGAAAACTATTAAATCTTCGCAAATTAACATTATTGCTAATGATTGTAGAAAGCAATTACATACATCTTATAAATAATTACTCCCAAAATAATTACATATTTTCTCACAAATAATTATATAAATCCTATAATAATCATTACATTTCTTAAGAAGAATAAATCACTTAAGACATGTTTTCAGCTAAATGCTATTTTAAAAAAAGTCATGTTTAAATATAACACTAATGGAAGACAAGCAAAAAACCAACTGAATTTATTTCTTTCAAATTAAACTGAAATATCTACAAATGTATGAACTTCCATTATCTTTTTAAGTATTCAGTAAATTGCAAAATTAATTATCCTTTCATTTTGTAAAAGAAATCCTGAAATGATTCCAAATTGCGTCTGAGAGTGTTGAAAAAATTTCCATTGGTCTTCGAAGCAAATAATGCCTATGGACCATGTTTACGAAACTAAATTTTTTTTTCTTACAACAATCGGTAACCAGGGTAACTTAGTTTAATTCCCTTTGAAATTTTCCGATTCATGTTAAAAACAAAGTAAAAATATAACCACTAAATAAAAAAAAGAAATATTTCAAAGTTGTTAGTCACCAAAAGGAGTTGTTAAGTAATGAAGAAAGAACCAGGAACATCTAAAAACAAGTTTTTTCTTTTAAATTCAATTTAGTGGCACTTTCTTAGCATGAACTAATGCTGCTAAGCGTATCCCCTTTCCTCACTTATCATTGATTTTCCTTTACTAAAAGACACCGGATAAAGAAGAAAAGCGGAGAAAGGATAGGGGAACGAAAAAAAAAAAACGCCTTGAAAAATGCTTAAGTGAAAACTTTCTTCTCTTTAATATCGACTAATTGTATCAATGGGAACATGGCACTCCTGGTGAATTCCTTGTACAATGAAATCAAAATAAAATTTCAGGAAAGAAAATGTTCTCTTGGGAACATCTGTCTTCATTTTTTGAAGACAGGGAGCAATTTATTAACAGGCGAGCTACGAGATTTTAAGGAGATGCATTCAACTCAAAAATTTCTGGATTATATTAATTTAAATTTATTTGAGTAAATATATTGTTGCTAATCAAATGTTTTGAAATCATTTACAAAAAACTCATAAATTTTCATTTTTCTTTAATTGTATTTTGAAATATGTATTTAATCCAAGGAATTAATTTGAAAATAAAGTTCAAAATAATTAAAATTTGGCATGCTGGGTTATATAACATGTGTAATAAAAATTTTATTAATTAATAAAATTTTTAAAAATTTAAATCGTTCTTGCTAAATTAAACCAATTATAAAGTGGATGTTTTGTCTTTTACATTTTGCTTTTTCTTCTGTTCTATAATCAACGAATTAATTGTTTGAATCAAAGAAAAACGCCTTTTAAAGCCGATGCTTTGGTTTTTATATAAGAAATCATTTTATTATCAAAATAAACTTTGACAATATTCTCAGACATTCGTTTTATTAACTTTGTCTTGTTTGCATCCGCTTGAAGAATGAGATTTGAAGTCAGGCATTAAATTTGTCAACAGGTCAGATTGACGTAGATGAAACGTCTCATGGCATTAAAACGCAGATCTGATACGTTTGACATTATGTATATTTTAAACCAATAATAATTGTAATAAAGTGACGTATTCATGATTTCAAATGGAATGAAAGAAACAACCACTTTATGATTAATAATGAAAAGATAGTATTATCGAGTCACAAATAAAATTATTTGTGTATAGATATCTCAAGTTAATTAATAATGTAATTAAATCTCATTAATTTTTTTACAGTCTTTGTACTGTTTTGTACTATTTTTATTATAATGTATAAAAGACATGTGAAGTACAATTCATATTATTATAAATTACAATAGTTTTAAAATTTAATAAAATTCACCATTTACGTTTTAAAATATTTTTTAATATGGTTTTTTAGTTGATTTAGCATCAATATTCATACAAATTAGTTAATGAATAAAGGCAAAAGCATGCATTAATTTTTTATATTGATTTATTGACGTGATTTAACGTTGATTGTAACGAATAAATAAAATTTATTTTTCAAGAAAATTGAAAATTTTTTGATTACCAATAATCCAAAGAGAGAGTTTCAGAAAATATTATTATATTTTAAAATTTTAAGTTTATATAAGAAAAACTGAGATTTTGAAATTTTTAATAAAATTTTAGTAGCTTTGAGATTTTAGAAAATGGAAAACAAACATCAATAAGAATAATAACTCTTTCATGCCTATTAATTTTTGACTAAAAATAAAATATAAATAAACTTAAAATAATGATAAAACATGAGATATATGTAAAAATTACTAGTTAAAATTGAATATCAATAGTCATAAATGGAAATGTTCATTTAGTTTGACTTTTGTGTTTCTTTGTTATTTTCTTTATACTCAAATTTTAGTATGATGAAAGACATCAGGTTATTTCATTTAAAAGTATATGTATGAATCTTAATTACAAATAGTAAGAAAATTAAAAAGTGAAATGACATCTGATGAAATTAAAGAATGTTTTGAAATTTTAATAAAAGCATATGATAAGATTAATAAGTTGTGGAAAATTCAGATTGTGTTCAAAAGTATGTGCTCAAGTAATTTTATATCTTTTTTTGTTTTTCAATAAATTTATCTTTATATGGCTTAAATTATGACTTTTTAATATCAGGAATTAATAAAAAAGTGAGTCGTAAGTTATACTATTCATTTTACGTTCAGTTTTACTAAAATAACAAATTTCATTCATATATCGTTTGCAAATAATTCATTTTTAAGTACAATTTTAAAATGATCTTCGAAGTTAGGCTACGTAAAATGCATAACGCCTATATTTTGGTGTCATGATTCTTTCTTGGTTAAGATATATCTTTATAACAGTTACTCTGAAAAAATTTAGAATTATTTAAAACAGGAAACTTAAAAATTAAAGCCCCTATCAGAGTAACGTAGATATAGAAATTTCAACTTTTTTCCAATGGCAATAAATTACACTCGTGTCTATAAATTAAGGATAATGCAAGTTCAGAGAAAGAAAGAAACAGAAACAGAGTAAATGTAACTCATTTGCAAAATCTATTTATTAAACAAATGGTAAAGAGAAAAAAAATGCTATATGTTTGACATAATTAATAAAAATTGCGATTTTTACTACCTGGAGCAAATTTCAAAAAAGAACCTATTTACAAAAACCAAAAGAACATGTTTTTTATGATGGTTAACACATAGTATGCCCACTATACGATGCAGCACAGACCATAAAATGCCTAGGCATGCTGAGTAACAAATTATCGATCTGATCTCGAGGAATATTACACCCCTCTTCAAGCAAAGCTCTCCAAAGTTTCGGTAGACATATGTGAGGGAGTTGAAGGGCTGCAATTCATCGGGCAAGCATGTTCTACACATGCTGTATTGGATTCAAGTCAGGTGAGTAGGCTGGCCATTCCATACAGATGGTATCCTCTAATTGAAGAGATTTGTCTACATACTTTGAATGGTGAGGACGGACGTTGTCATCTATAAACAGAAATTCTGCACCCATGGCGCCCCCAAACAAATGTACATGTTGTTTCAGAATGACATCCCGATAAATGTAGCCTTCCATGGTTACAATCTGAACATGAAGGTTAGTTCTGGAACTCAGAATAATTCCTCCCCAAACGACCAATCCTGCACCACCGTAATGGTGTCGTTCGATGGTGTTCTCTTGGTGGTAACACGTATCTGACCCTCAGCATATGAAAGTCTGGTAGAAATCAGACTGAAGGTTAAATCTAGAATCGCCCGAAAACATCTCACAAGACCACTGTTGCGGTGTCCACAATGCAAGCTCTTTATTCTAGAGTAACCGCTGGTGACAGTGAGTTAAGCAAGTCGAACACATCTGACAGGCCTACGAGCATATAGACCAATGTGCCTTAAGTGCCTGTACACGGTCTGTCTCTAAACTGTCGTACGGTAACTGAAGAGAGCTGAAAATCCTGATCTGATGCTGTGATCTGTTTCTTTTGGCAGTAACTGCTAAATACTGGTCCTCATTCAACGTTGCAACTCGGGGGTGACCTGTTCTGTAACGTCTACTCACATTACAATTATCTTGGAGCAAAGCATGGAAATCACACTGTGGGTGATTCCAAGTTCCTCGGATACTTCCAGTGGGTACGTCCATATTCCAGACGGTTGATAATTCTACCACGTAAATCATCATCCATGGGATTCCGTTGTGGCGTAAATATACGGTTATTACACTGAAAGACTTTTATAGCGTTATGAACAATTTTACTTCTATACAACCATTTCTTACATACCTCTCTCTTAAACTCTTGTCATTGTGACGTACTATCGGCGCCATCTGGTTTGTTGTAATTTGCGTATTATTTTTCAAGATGTGTGTGATAATTCTACACGTGAAATTTTTATTTTAGAATTCAATTTCTGTGTGAATCTGAATTATCTTTAACTTATGGACATGAGTGTAAATTAATTGAAGATCTTAGGGAAATATCAGTTTCATTTATTTTATTCGTCAATCTGCGTTCAAATTACTTTAAAGTGTAATGAGTAATTTTCTACCCGCATATCAAACACAAATGAGTTCTTTAATGTCTCTTAAAACATCTGTGTATCAGAATGCTCAAGCAGCATTTGAATTAGTCACATTTTTAATGCTAGAAATAATAAATAATGTAAATACATCCTTTGAGTTTTTATATCGAAATTTTTTTATTAATTATGCATATGATTTTATTATTGTACGTCTAAGAATCATAATAATATTGTTATTGTTTATTACAGCAACTTCATCTATCTTTTTCATTACATTTTTGAAATACATCGTTTAAATCTAAAAAAGTTAAATACAGTTATTTATTGTGCAGAGCAAACACACATATTTATGTAAATTATAATATAATATTCAAAATAATATCTTTTTTACGTAGTCATACACTCCAATAATTTATATAATATACATAAATTATTAATTTAATTTCTTTCCAATTTTATCATTTTGAAGAATAAAAATGCTTATTTTTTTCCACAAAATGCAGTTTTATTGTTATTTAATGGAAAATAAATAATAATTTAATTAGTATATTTACCACACATAAATGATTACTAAGCATAATAATTATTTATAGATATATAGCAATTAAAAGGAGTTACGTATTAAAAAACTAAATATTTTTAGAGTTGTATTCTATAGATATAAATTTTTAACCATTTTAGTTGAAATATCATTTATTGTAAATATTTTGCAAAATAAAAGAAAAATTTTAATTTCACTAGATAATTTCAAAAGGAAGGAATGGAATAAATATTTATGTTACATGTGAAATAACAAAAAAAATCCATATCTAAAACATTAGTTTTACATGGTATTTTAAATAATGGTGATAATAGGTTGAAATTTGGTTATTACATACGAGTGTATTGCATATGAAATAAGGAATATAAATAAAAATGCAGATTATTTAGCTCTCTGCTATAGGGAAAATTTTCCTTAAAAATGTAGCCCATTTCATAAAAAACTATATTGCTGGCACCATAAATGCTACACTTTGAAGGAAGCTTGTAAATAACATGTAATTTACAACATGCATTAGCGGAGGTGAGATATGCAAATGATTAGAATTTTAGCGCAGATGCACATCATCTGTGTCGCCACTTCATAGCACTATCTTTTTAAAGCTTGGAAAAGATTTCAAATTTTTTTTAATTATGCTTTATAAATAACAACGATCATTATTTAATCAAGTATCCGAGTTCGGCAAGGGAAGGACAGTAGCTTACCGAGATTGTAGATTATCTTTCAGGGAAATCGGCACTCGTGTTGGCTGAAACTAAACAACTCTATTGAGGAAATTTGATCGTTGGATGTAAAGGGTACAACAGACTGACCTGTTCGATCACATTCCCCTCAGTGCACCATTTCACGTGATGACAAGCAAATTGTGCGCATGACAGTGACAGATTGCTCAGCGACAAGAGCATCAGCTCAGCGCATCACGAACCCTAGCACGGCACATTCAGTCTGTACCGAAACATACATTTTCTGCGCGTACTATTAGACGTCGTTTACAGATGAGTGATCTGTCCGCAAGTCTTCCATTGCTTGACGTCATCCATTTTTGAAGCAGAACCACTAAGGCCTCCGTCACCATTGGTACGATAAAAGAAGGATGTGGACGGAAAATGGACGGAAATTGTCTTTACTGTTGAGTGACGCTTTTGCTGCAACACCACGATGGTCGCATTCGAGACTGGAGACACGGTGGAGAGAGGACGCTGAACATCTGCATTATACATAGCCACACTTGTTCTGTTTCGGGAATTATAATATGGGGTGGTATTGGATATCACTTTCGCATTCCTTTAGTATTCATTGCCGCTACGTTAAACATCCAGCGCTACATATGTGAATTGTTAGAGTCAGTTTCCTTCCTCACATTTAGGGCTTGTTTATTGCCATATTTTAGCAAGATAATGCATGAACACGTTTGACACGCATTGTCCGAGGGCTCTTCGTCAATCGCCAGATTGAATTGCTTCTCTGGCAGGATTGTTCTCCAGATTTTTTGCCGAGAGAAAACATGTTGTTTATGGCTGCTCAACGATTGATCATGATAACAACCCTAGCTGCCACACCAGATCCATTTTGGCAACGTGTAGAAGCTGCTTGGTCTGCTGTATTCACAGAACATATCGAAAATGTTTTTGAATCAATGCCAAGGCATGTGGCAGTAGTGATCTCCAACAATGGTGGCCACTCTGGTTACTGATTTTGGCAATAACCACACTTCACAGAAGTATTTAAATTTAATCATGTGTTACTTGGCCAACATGTAATCGACAAAATAAATTTTGTTGTGATATCTTGTCTTTCTTGGTGTTGAAATTTATATGACCAGGAGTGAATATTACAAAGTAAAAATAATCTAGGATTGTAAAAATGACATTAATATTAAAAAGGTAATATCTGCTGCAGAAAGTTGATCTCATATTTTCTTGAAGGGATTCTTAAAGTGAAATAGTTCTTATAAAATAGGTGACTGAATAAATGAGAATTGTTAATTTTACATGCTTGCTCACACATTGTAGCAATAAAATAAACCAAAAATTGATTTTTTTTATAATTCTCTCTATTTAATTATAACAATGACATAATGCCTTGTAGAAGAAGAATTAAATCTGTAAACTCAAAAAGATTTTTTATATAGACCGCATACTATTCTCTTGTGAAACTTTATACTTTGTTATATTTTGAAAACTATTACATGAAGACTTTTTAGATTTGCAAGTAATAGATTTTATCTTACATAAAACATTAATTATGTTTTATTAATAAATATTCAGTTATGACATTTTTTAATGTGATTAAGTAAAATGGCGATTTACATTTTTCATAACCGCTTTGTTTAAAACCAAATGTTATGTAAAAGATTTTTTGAAGTTATATATTAATTTACAAGAATATTATGCGTTATTTTTGTCAAAGGAAGAAATAAAAAAATTTTCCCAGCGTACCGCACAGCAGAATTGTAAAAGGCAGAGATTTAGCATCAATTTCTTCTTATTCAACTGTGGTATGGATCAAACTGAAAACATTCCACCCGAATAATAATGATGTTCCAATGGAATAAACGAGCAATTAAATTCGTTTATATTAATTATAGAAAAATAAATGATATTACATTATAATGCTGAATATCACGATAAATTAATTAGTACAGATGGTTATAGAGAGTAAACTATATCTATTGCATGAGATTCAATCTTAATGCATTTAAAAATTAACAAAATTATTCACCACTAATATGCACATGTATGTTATTACCTTAGTAATTTTTAAAGACAGTTCTGTGTCGTGAGCTAGTTTTTTTTTTTTTTTTTTTTTTTTTTTTTTTTTGTTTTGTTTTTGTCTGACAATCAGTTTTAATAATGATCGTGGGTTAACAAATATATATATATTTAGGTATGCGGAACATAAGAATTAGTATTGGTTATCAACCCAAAATATCTTGGCGTTGTTCTGGTCAATCGTTTTCCATTTGATGCTCTTCCGTGTCTTCGAGAGATTTAAAACTTAGTCTGGGGAGAAGAGCCTAATAATGTCGCAGAAATATTTTGGGTCTCCTTTAATAGTTTTTATATTGTTCAGTACATTGAAAATAATAAATGCTGCTAGAAAGCTTGAAAATGTATGATAAAACTAAAAATATTAATTTTAATTTTACGAATTAATGTATTTGCTAATATTAACATTTTTATTTACAAATTAAAATATTTGCTAATAAAGTATTCATTAATATTATTCATATTAATTTATTTAAGAAAGAATTTATATATATATATTTTTTTAAAGTAATATATCCTAATATTTTGGGAAATATAAGATTTGAAGTAAGATCAAAATTATTTATTGTTATGTCAACTTTATAAGGAAGTTTTGAACAGAAAAAGACTTCTTATAGCAATACCACTTTACATTGCTGGTATTGAAGTTGGTATACCAAAGGTGACAAACTAACCAAATGGCATTTTCATAATAATAAGATAGTGTAATAAGCAAATGATAATTCTTCAAAGTATTCATATAAAATAGGGGGCTGTAGCAACCAGATTTCGTTATTAAATGAAAACCATTGTTCTGTAAGTTCAAATATAACCTATTTTATTAAACATAATTTGCATTTAAATGTTATTGCCCAGAAAAATGCCTTTTATTCTGTAAGAAAAAAAAATGTTGAGCAAAAGGTTTATGATTTTGGCAGAGTTTAGTTGTGTTGATTATTGTGTGGAATTTAAATTATTATCGTAATGAAGTATTACTGCACGTGTTGGTTGAAGTTATATGGCTATCAGCAGAATATGGAAATAAAGATTTTAGAACGATTATACGTAATATTTATAAATATATTTAACGTCTATCATTTTAGCAACCTAAAAAATTTGTGTTATACTCATAGCATTGATAGATCCTTAAATGACATAATGAACTCTAATGACATAATAACGTATAATCTCATCATTACCACCTCTAAGCCGAATCTAAGTCCAGTGAGAGATCTGAGTCACAGACACACCGTGGCCTTGGGGTTGGTTTCCTCTTCGATGCATAAGGCTCCAGATGTGATCCCATCTACTACTCAACAACTGGAGAAGGGAGTTGATCTTTTGCTTTAAGCATGCACATCTATGGAGTGAGAGCTTACGAATGTTTCAAATTCCATTGCTTGTCACGCTTGAATGAGGCTACTATCTATTTTAAATTCTTCTAGAAGGTAAATGAGGAGAAGATACTAAAATATCATACAGTGATCTTCCAACATTCGGTAGTTACTACTTGATGGCCAAATACTGAGAGTCATTTGAAAGCCGAAGTATGGTAAGTTAAAATTTTAATGTAATTTGCCCTGAAGCAGATGGAAATGGATTGTCGATTCGTATTCCATGATTTCCACTACCTGGATAACAACACAAACAGGAATGTCTTTAATTGCGTGAACAATGATAAAACTATTTGCAGAAATAGCTTGACATCGTAATTTCCAATGAATCCCACTTCTATTTATTGCATCGTGAATATCACATGTGAGTTTAAGGGTATCGAAAAAAATACATTGTTGCTATACATTCTATATTGTTATACTGTGTCTCATTTAAAGAATTGGTTAGTGAAGCTATTATTAAGGTGAATGAAACTTTTGGATTTATCTTTAATTATAGTCCTGCTAAATGATAAGTTTTCACCGACATAATCCACTATCGCATGTTCCAGACATTGTAGGGATCTTTGAAACAAAAATGCTTTGGCTGTTGTCATGGGCAATACATTCAAGATCTTTCATTCAAAAGTTGCGGAGTGACTAACTTTTCTTTTTTGGTTGATAAATTCACAGCGTCATAGTGTTGTAGATTCATCGGAAGTTGATAGTTTATTTGCTATATGATATGTATTTGACACAATAAAACAAAAAAAATGCTTTTATTGTAGGCAGATGTGATTGCTCTGGGCACTAATTTTTTAGATTTTTTGTTTCTAAGCATTTTGTAACTTCAATCAGCTTTAAATTTAAAATACAATTTATCAAAGAAATGTCGTTTTTTGCATTTCTTTCTAGTTTTATTTACATTTCCTTATAGATTTGATTTGCAATTTTAAGAGACAATAAGGTATAACTTGTAAAGATTATCATGAAGAATAATAATAGTAGTTGCAGTAAACTATGTTAATTCAAATTAATAACTAATGTGTTACCTTTCAAATAATTTGATATATTATTTACTATAAAATTTTAAAAATAGTAATATACTATGCAAAACATTTCATAGGTATGGATATTTTAAAACTTACGTTTATATGATGAATTATTCGAAATAGGTGAATTTTCTTTGAAGTTTGGTTTCTTTCCACTTGCAATGTAGGAAACAATATTATCTGACACTGATCTTCTTAGGATGGGCAGCTTCTTTTCATTTATCTTTTTCGGCACTGCAAATATCAAAAATATTCGATAAAAATAAAATATAAATCTTAATGAAATTATAAGAATAAAGCTTGAATATGTTTGTAAAAAAAACTAAAACTCAAAACTTCTTTTCAGATTTAGTGCATGTGATATTACCTTTAATGCAAGATTTATGCGAGACAGCAGAAATAACCTTTTGATATCTACAACTAAACAGCTTGAGCTGACATTCAGATGCATATGTGTTGCCGTCTGACCCACACACAACTTCTTTGTTGTCTTCCGGTGTGCAGATGATGTCACAAATACACTGAGCATGGCCTTCTTCAATCTCTTTGCACCTGGCTCCATGGAAGCACATAAGCTGCTCACAAGTTCCACTTACAGGCAATGCGATGGATTCTACAATAATATCGCAATTAATTATTTTTATACAATGATTTTAAAAAAAATAATGTTTTCTTATTTTCCATATAGAATAATTTCATTACCATCCATACACCCCTCTGGACTGAGAACTGTTCCTTCTGGACAAATGTCACATTTCATTCCTGAAATTCCTTGCTTACAAACACATCGTCCTGTCATTTGCTCACAATCATCTCGAACTGATCCATACATGTTACAAGTACAAGCTGAGAATGGAATATATATATATATATATATTTATGTATGTATATATATATGCATAAATGTATGCATATATATATATATACATATATTTATGCATATATATATACATATATTTATGCATATATATATACATACATATATTTATGCTGCATGAGACAGAGATTTTTTAAAATAGCATATTGTTTATATATATATATATATATATATATAAACAATATGCTATTTTAAAAAATCTCTGTCTCATCAATCAAAATCTCATCAATCGCCGAATACGAGTGGAACATCAACATGAGACAGAGTTTTTTTTAAAATATCATATTGTTTATATATATATATATATATATATATATATATATATATATATATATATATATATATATATATATATAAACAATATGCTATTTTAAAAAATCTCTGTCTCATCAATCAAATCTCATCAATCAGAATACATGAGTGGAACATCAACATAAGACAGAGATTTTTAAAATAGCATATTGTTTATATATATATATATATATATATATATATATATATATATATATATATATATATATATATATATATATATATATATATATATATATATATATATATATATATATATATATATATATATATATATATATATATATATATATATATATATAAACAATATGCTATTTTAAAAAATCTCTGTCTCATGTTGATGTCCCACTCGTATTCGGCGATTTTTGTCATAGAAACAGTCATCATCGAAAATACTAATCTGTCCTATTGTATCATCCTAATGCTCCAGTCCGGTACATTCGCTGATGTTGCTATCTTTGGTGTGGGGTTCGTGTCTGTTTTCTTAAGGCTTGTCATGAGTGCAGGCCACTAGCAATCGATCGAAAAGAAATGGCTTTAGTTGATATGGGAACAAACAAGGTGTCTTGAACATGCCTCAGAATGGTTTTAAGAATGACTTGGGAGGCAGTTACTGCATGTTGATAAATACGTTTATCCACTTTTGCTTATGTTACACTTGACAGCGTTGTCTCAGTGCATTGGATCTATTATTACACGTTTCCTCTGAGACAAAAGTACAATTTCTACGTCGATTTCTCAAGCAGAAATTAAGACATGTAAGTCGAACATACTGCTGCTATATCTTATTCAACGTGTGCTGAAAAAGCTGGTTATAATTTATTTGTACTATTGTTTTTTATGAAGAGTTTATTCAAATTAAAAACCAAAATATACTTACATGCATACACTACACTGAAATTTTTCTAAGATCGCATTTAATTTCAGTTTACAACAGCAAAATACGATAGATAAATCCCTCATAATGTTGCATATGTGCTTTATTTTATGCAAACATGCTGGTTTGTTAAATGTTTGAAGTGAAGTAATTGAAAATTTAAGCAAAGTGCTCTCTCGTTAACCTTTGTCGACAGCAATCAACCTTGTTTTCTACTCTTTTTTTAATTATGTATGTCCACCTAGAAATTTACATATTTTCTAGCCATATCTTAAATAACACATTGTGTGTTGAGACGGCATTGTTTATGGACGTGATGTATGATGTAAACTCTTTTTTAATGAAGGGTATGTGAGTATTGTGCTCATGAATGCTTTTTTAAAAACATCATGACGTTAAGAAACATTTTAACGTATCGACAGCCATTTGATGTTATGTTTCTTCCTATTAATGATGGGAAAAAACAATTCCTTAAACTAAAATTTTATTATCTTATGAAATGAGGAAATCCAGTTTTTGGAAGAAAACATTCATCATATAAACACGCTGCCGCATCATTCATGCTTGGAGATACTTCCAAAATTTAATTAGGAATAAATTTGTCAACTAATATCATCTATCATACCTCTAAATTAGCCATATTAATTGAGGAATGAGAAATGTAGATATTTTTGAGGAATAAATGGACTGCAACAATCAAATTAATAGCTAATACATTATAATATAGAAGGGAAGTCATGTTGCATATAATTATACGCATGAAAAATCAAAACGTTGAATATATTGCACATTTTTAAGAATTTATACACTTAATTTCAATTTTTATTTTCCACGACAGCTTTACTTAAAACTATTTATTCACATACACACATTTTCATTTTTACACTCTTCAAAAATAAATGAATAACCCATTCTTGTTCATTTCCGTATGATTAACTGAATGCTTAAATCACATGAGTATCAAAACTTTTTGTAATTTTTTATAACATTCTAGGAAATTCAAAATTTCCTTACAACCTGTATTACTGTAAAATTCATTTCCCATTATTTACTTTTATAATTATATATTACGTTTACATTCGATGCAGGAATTTCGTATTAAGTTTAACGTATTTTATAAATAGAATTTTTTTAAATATAAGATAAGCTGATAATTATTTTGTATATATATATATATATATATATATATATATATATATCAAACATTATATTATCAGTATATCTTTATATTTTAAAAACTTAAATTTAGTTACTTAATTCCCTTATGAATTAACTTAACTTCCTGTTTTTCGCTTTAGTTTTAGTACTGTTTTTTCAAACGTAATCAATTGTTATCATTTTTAATGATATAGAAAACGTTAATACGTTAACGTTTCCTTTATATCAAAACATTATGGTTCTTTTAATTTTTGTAATCGAATATTGTTGAGGTACAAAAGTAAATCTAAATTAAACATAAAAATAATACCAACTCAGATTTACAAAATTATTCTTAAGAAAGTAATAAAAGTTCATTGCGACATGAAATTTTTAATAAACCACACATTTTTACCTCAAAGTTTGAAAGATAATAATTGGTATTAAGTTTATTTATTAAAGTTTATTAGTATTTAATTTTAATATATATATATATATATATATATATATATATATATATATATATATATATATATATATATATATATATATATATATATATATATATATATATATATATATAATTCTTACGATAAGAATTGCGTCTTTCCTATGAATATTTTGACAATTAGGTAGCTGGTATAGCATATAAACGACTGTTTGCTGAAAATATTCTTATTGTTTCTCTGTAAATATATTTAGCAAATTTTGTAAACTCTTCTTTCTTTTTTGAATCCCTTAAACTAGAGACTTGGATAAATTCAGAAATCACGAAATCAATAGCTGTTTGCACTCTCTGTTTGTATTACTTTGAAAGGGCATGTCTGCACTATTTTGGAAATAATATAATTATATATATAATCTGAAAAATAATCTGGTTTTGAAATAATTCTAGTTTTGCAGGTATAATCGTGAATATATAAATAATACTAGGAAATTATTATTTTCAAATTCACGATTATTCATAAATAAATATATAAATTAATTCAGAAACCATAGGCAACAGCTAATATAATTGGATTTTTCATTTTTAAATAATCCCATTCTTTCTGTAGGGTATACAATTTAATATTCATAAAATGAATGCGAAATGTTTATAAAATGATGGAATTCAATGGATATCAAATGTTATTGATAAAGCATCACCAAATAAATGTCTAAAATAAATATTATAAAAGTAAAAATAAAATGCTTAAAATTCATTCTTTGAAAAAAAGAATTAATTACTTTAAAATATTAGTGATATCTTGAATAGTTTAAGATTATTTATAAAGATTTATTCCAATTGAGACACACGCACATGTGCGTATAATCCAAGATTTCAAACTCTGAGATTGGCGATTTCTGTGGCGGATTTTCTTATGTATCTGGCAACCTCATCTTTAGTACGTCATGCATATAGAGACCTATAAGAAAAGTATGCAGAAAATTCCATTTTGTTAACTCTAGTATTTACGTCATCGCCCACGTCATGATGCGTCATGCAAGCAACATTTCTTCATCGCCAAAAAAATTCAGAATTCGGAATTGTGAATAATAGGACACCTGTGCCCCAATTTAATTATTACGAACATTTATTTACAAAATAATGATTATTTATACCCTTAGTTATTTACGAAATAATTAATATTTATAGACAAGCATATTTTTGTACAGTGGAATTATCTGTTTACAAGATATTGCAGTATTGCAGAAAAGGATTATAAAATTATCACTTAATTCGTTATTAAACAATTGACAAAGTCATTATCACAAATTGTAATTGATATTTAAAGAAAGAAATATAAATTCCTACAAAAATGGTTATTTTGTAAAATGTTTTCTTCCCTAATTCTCTTATTCAAATGTGCACGAATCGATATTATTCGAAATAGCGCTCTATCTTAGTTCAAAAACGCAAAGAAATCATAGTGAAAAATAAACAGCTTTATTTATTTTTCTTATTGGTGAGGTTTATCTCATTGGATATTTTCATAAGCTAACTGGATTTATTTTAAATAGATGCGGAAATGCTTTGCTTTGTTCAGTTCTAACATATCTTTTTAAAAGAGCAATAAATAAAGCTGCAAGTAATAGTCTAGCGAAATGGATCTGAATTTATATCATCTTACCAGTTTAAGCTTAAAATATTTTTTTAATACTTTTACATTTTTTTTCTATTTTTAGAGGAATAAAGTAGTATTTATTTCCAGTTAACTCCCCTACCCTTTCTAGGAAACGATTGGTTCCTAGAATATTTCTTATGAAGTGGGAAAAAATATTCATAAGATTTTTTTATCTTTGTAATTATAAATCTTTTTTATTTCAGTTTTTTTTCTTAATGTTAAAGTTTCTTGTTTAAGATCAAAGTTGAAAATCGAAGTTAAAATTATCAAAATGGAAATAGTAGATTTATCTACGCCTTTAATGTAAATTAGATAAAAAAAAAGATTTCATACATAAACATATAAAAATAAAATCCTCCCATAAGTAAAATAAATGCAAATAAATATGTTCTTTACTTATTGAGCAATCTTTTGATGAAATATAAAATAAATGAACTTTGAGCAAAAATCACTTTTATTATAAAAACTATTTTTGCTATTTCTACATTATAACAATTTTAATTACGAAATGCCATTTCACATTAAAATGAAGCATTATCAAATATCCGAAATAGCACCAAACTTGGTATTTAGACTAATCAAAACATAAAAAAAAAGTATTCTGTAAAAAAAAAATATTTAGTTCCAAAAATCGTCGCAAGGAAACTTTGTGGCGCTTTACAACGTATAAAATGTGAGAAACGGAAAATACTAACACATAAAGTCGTACAATTGAATTATTAATGTTTTTTACTACATTAACTTTCCCGGTGAGGAATTCGAGCACATTCAGTGTGAGACCGTTCCTAGAAATAACATCAAGCATTCTGTGCATAGCCACATATCACGAGAATTATTCTGCACTTTCTTCGTTATGTTGCCCTTCAGAATAGACAAATTTGATACTCCACATGCATTAATGCTCGTCCTGTTAACGTGAGAGGAATGGCCACTGGAGCTAGTTTATTTCAGCTGAGATTATTTGTCGTGGCTGTCTACTATTTGATTTTATTTCCTCTATTACTGGAACTGTCATTGCACAACATTTCCATTTTTCTTTGATACCCCAGTTTCACGCTAATTCCTGTTATTTTAAACTACAGGAGTGACAAAATATTCCCTGGTGACTAATTTAGGAACTAATCACGTCTATCAGAGTGGGTACTTGAGACTTTACTAGTTTTCCTCTCTTACGACTCGTAAATGTATCGCATTTTCTTTGAAAAAATCTTCTTGAAGAGATAATCTACGTTATGAATGTTAAAGTACGTTATAAAGCTCTTGATTGCTAAGCTACCTACTACGTGATTTCAAATGTTTAGATTTTAAATGCAATACATTTGTTTTGGTATAAAATATTTTAAACAATGACTAATTACTATAAAATGCTAAACACGATCATTATTTTGCGTGATCACGCGTAAACAATTAAAATTTATATAGAGTGATTGATTAATGAGCCATATCTGTTACAAGATTGTGTTCACTATCCGAATTGTTCATTAACTGTTCATTGATTTATTACAGATATTTTTGTGAAATCGTTTAATTCGTTCTGGAGACCCTAAAAATTGTATTTTAAAAAGGATATATATAATTTCTTACTAAATTTATTAGAAAATAATACCTACATATAGTCTTGTTTATAAATCAGTCCTTACATTTTTTTTATGGACCATTACGGAACATCTCTAATGGCAATTGCTTTTCTCTCTTTTTAAGGTGACTAATTAAGATTGCAGTTTTAAATATCATCAGCTTCACTGACATTTATTTGGCTTGGGTGCCATTATAAAACCATTACTCTGACATCTTCATTCTTTTTCATAACATCTTTAATGGAAGATGTTAGCACTGGTCCAAATTTAGATTTGATTGAAATCAGGTGCAATCAATTTCAATCGGCAATCAATTTCGGTTTTGAATGAAATTATAATCAAATCTGATGGCCAACTTTAGCTATAAATATTCTATTTTGAACGTAAAAAAAATTACTGGTTTAGAATTTTGAAGTTTAATAGGTAAGTAACATATATCAAGAGAGAAAAAAATAATGATTTTTGGGCCACTGGGTTTGGCAACATTTTACATTATGCTCCGAAAGCCTAGAAGTGTTCGTTAGTTCGTTATCTGAATACGTGTTCGTTATCTGATTTGTTCGTTGTCAGAACTATTTATTAAGTGATCACTCACTGTTTTAATTATATAATAAAATTACCTAAAGCTTGAATTGATATGAGAATATTCAATTTTATACATAGTTACATTAATATAATGTTAGCTTGGAGTATAGTTTTAAAATATTTATTCTTAGTTAAAAATACTTTATCGTTAAAGAAACTAATACCAGCAACTGGGTTGATCTTAAAACTCTAAACAACGATTAGACTGCTGAATGATTCACACTCTGGTCTACAGCATTTTGTATATTTGACTTTCAGCTTAGTCATGAATGTTTAATATATAATCTGTATAATACCACAAATACCAACAGAATTAGGAATCATGTGCAAGAAAGAGGTCAAAGAGTAACACTGAAGGCTATACAAATTCATGTTCTTTTTAGCTTTAATGTTAATAAAACTAAATAATTTTAAAATAAAATATCAAATTTTCAGGATTATTTCCAATAATATAAATTTTAAATTTTGTCCTACAAAATTTAATTTTTCTTTTTATTCGAAACTGGTTATTTGATATAATATATTTATGCTAATAATTTATTTTTAAAATATATCATAAAAGATAGATTAAATTAAAATTTATACATTAGATAATGTTATTTTCCTCATTTTATTGTTTAAAATACTACAAATTTATTGATAATGATATTCACACTAAATTTTTTATAAACAGAAAGCTTTAGCTAAATCATAATAAAATATTAATAGCAAAATTTAGTATTTTGAGCAACAAATCATATAAAGAAGATTGTCTACATGAGAACAAAAAAAAGTTATGTACATTTATTTATTTTCTGAAAATTTTTCATTATTAATTATTTTTAACAATATATGTTTGATAAGATGCAAACTATATATATAATAATTGTATTTGGATTGCTGTCTAAACCTTACATTGCAGAACGTGAGTTACAGTACAAGATAATAATAACAAAAAATTATGACAATAAGACGGCAATATGTTAATGTTTAATCTGTTGGGAAGAGCCATTGAGATAAACTGTTAATTTACAAGACCCACCTAGTTCAGAAAAGCACAAGAAGGGTGTGATAGATGGTGACCAGACAAAACCCATGCTTACGTCTAGATACCTGCTTATTTCTATTTTAGAATTAGAGAAATTTAGAAAATCATAAGACGTATTCGTCAGAATGAATGACGAACACTTAAAAATCTCGAAATTTCTAAAACCTTAACGAAGACCTAGGAATTTGATTTTATGCTTTATGGCCCCAATATTTATTAGGTTTTCAATTTTAAGAATTGCATTCTATTAAAAATATAATTTGATGAATTACAACTTTTTTCCAAGACATAATTTTAAGCATTATATAATTTGCCATTAGTCATCTTCAAATGACTAAGCTAAACCATCAATTCCCCAGCATCATTCAGAGAAGATGAATGCAATGGAAGATAAGGTAACTTCAGTTGAAGCTAAAGTTTTGAAGATAGAAGAAAACGTAGAAGAAAGATTAAACAAAATGAATAAGGAGATTGAATGCTTGAAGAAGCAAATGTTAAACAGACAGGAAGAGCCCAACGTGGTATTTATGCCTTCTCTAGCCACAATTAAACTCTCATCATTCAATTGAAAATCATCCTGGCAAGTATATAAGACCCAGTTTATGATGGTAGCGGAGGCAAATGGATGGAATCCCCGAGCCCAGACTCTTCATCTGGTGACTTCCTTAAGAGGAGAAGCGGTCGACATCCTCCGGAAGAGCATGATTTCCAAGCTCTATAGAATGCGCTTGAGCGGCGGTTTGGAGAAAAGTGCTCTAAAGACTATAGTAGACTACAGTTAAAATCCCACTATCAAAAACCGATATTCAGTGACTTTCCCGTCTAGCATTTTCGGACTGCCCAGCTGAGACACGTCAAGATCTGGCTCTCCATCACTTTATCGATAGTGTGCGGGATCCGGAGATACAGGAAGCACGTAGACTCGCCGATGTCGAAGATATCGGATCTGCTGTAGTCTATGCACTTAAGATAGAGGCTGCCAAGCAGGCCACGCGCAAAAACCGGCACTGAATCAAAGCCTTCTCTGCTAATGATATAGACTATGACTTAAGAAAACAAACTGAAGATCTGTGGCAAAAATTCCGTAGCTTAAAACTGAGTAAAGGTGACAGAAACACGAAAATTCAGTGCTAGACTTGAGGCGCAGTCTGACATATCAGTTGAGACTACCCGAAACCAAAAGATGGTGGAAATGATCTTCTACCACAACAGGGAAACTAATATGTGGCCATCTCACGGGGCGGAGATGTCTAGAGAGTCAGATGCCCCATTTTAAAATGTTTCACATTTCTTCCGTAAGTGGTGGCGACAACGGACTTTTCGTTATGGGATATGTCAACGAAGTTCCCTGCAGAATGATAATCGATACTGGAACACACGTAAACATCTTTAGGAAAGATTTAGCTCGCAAACTTGGTGAGAAACTCATCTGGACGCCGTCCTGCATTACCCTCCAAATTGTGACTGGTGATAAGATTAAAGTTCATGGAAAAGTCAATCTAAACATTGCATTTTGTAATGTTGTGTACCATCATATGGCATATGTCGCTGATATAAACGACGAATTTATTCTCGGATTGGATTTCCTCAAAGAAAACCATTTCAAGTTAGATTTTAAAAATAAGGAACTACACTCGTGTTCTGAAGACATAGCGATTTTTAAGACGAAATATTCAGATATTAAAACAGTCCATCATATAACTGCAAAGAGTGAAACAACATTACCACCAACAACTGAGACGATAGTTTCCGGAGCTCTTTCAGAAGATAATAATTTTCATTATGGATTGATTGAATATCCAGATTCTGACAATAGCGTTAAAGGAGTATCAGTGGCTTCTTCACTCGTCTACCTTTCACGAAATGTAATCCCGGTAAAAGTTGCTAATCTAACCGATAAGGCAAAACTAATAAAAGAAGGAGAAGTGCTGGCGACTTTTACTCCAGTGACCTGTTTTAACAGAAATTGTCAAACCACACTATCTGAGCCTCCTGACACTCTAATTAATGAACTCCTTCAGAATGCAGAGTTAGATGATAAACAGAGGAATGCTGCAAGAAATCTATTATTAGAATTCGGTGATCTCTTTTCCAAGAAATAAGATGATGTTGGGCAAACCAAAATAACGCAGCACCGAATATATACAGGAAATCATCCATCCATTAAACAACATCCGAGAAGACTACCATTCGCTAACAGGAAGAGGTGGATAAACTTCTTATGGAAATGCAGCAGAATGACATTATTGAGCCATCAGAGAGTCCTTGGGCTTCACCTATTGTTTTAGTTCGGAAGAAAGATGGTTCTACCCGATTCTGCGTTGACTATCGTTAGTTACACAACATCACTAAAAACGTTAGTCACCCTCTTCCAAGGATTGACGATTCACTTGATGCTTTATCCGGAAATCAATGGTTTTCAACTTTGGATCTCAAGAGTGGTTACTGGCAAGTAGAGATACATCCTGAGGATCGGGAAAAGACTACTTTCACCACAGTTCAAGGTTATGCCATTTGGGCTTTGCAATGCACCTGCAACGTTTGAGCACCTGATGGAGACAGTATTACGAGGACTTTCCTACGAAGCCTCTTTGGTATATTTGGACAATATCATCATTGTAGGACACACATTGGAAGACCATCTAAGAAGCATACGAAAGGTGCTGGGAAAATTAAAAATGGCCAACCTGAAGCTGAATCCTTGCAAATGTAATTTATTTCGACGTGAAGTAAGGTAACACTGCTGCTGAAGGTGTAAGAACAAATCCAGAAAAGATCTCTGCAGTTAAGGACTGGAGTCGTCCAGAAGATGTTCACCAATTAAGAAGTTTTCTTGGACTATGCACGTATTACAGGAAATTTGTTAAGAGTTTTTCGAGTATTCGAGTGCTGCTCTTCACAAGTTGACAGAAGTTAAACAGAGATTTCTATGGACAGATGAATGTGAGAAAGCTTTTAAACAACTGAAGGAGGCGTTGATATCTTCGCCCGTTCTTGCATATCCTCAGCCCGGAAAATTATTCATTTTAGATACAGAAGCCAGCAACGAAAATATCGGAACTGTTTTGTCACAGGAAATTGACGATAAAGAATATGTCATTGCTTATTGGAGCAAATGTCTGTCGAAACCGGAGCGAAATTATTGCACAACCAGGAAGGAATTGCTAGCAATCGTTAAAGCCATAGAACATTTCCACCATTATCTCTGTGGAAGAAAGGTCTTGCTCCGAACAGATCACGCATCCTTAACCTGACTTTTAAATTTTAAAAATCCAGAAGGACAGGTAGTCAGATGAATTCAATGAATCCAGGAGTTTGACTTTGAAATATGACATCGCAAAGGCACTCTTCATGGAAATGCTGATGCTTTATCACAGAGACCGTGTAATGGAAGCTGCTGATGTTGTTCTAGAGTAGAGAAGAACTATCAATTAGTAAATCCTTCGGTACGCCAAGTTACTGTTTCACCACCATCGAAACCAGAGCCATGGAGTGATGAAGGACTTAGAGAAGCCCAAAAAGAAGACCCAGATATAAATCCAATTTTTCAATTAAGAGAATCTTCCAGAATGAGACCAAGTTGGCAGAACATCTCCTCCTACAGACCTGCTACTAAACAATATTTGGCTCTTTGGGACTAACTCCATATTAGAAATGACATATTATAACGGAAATAGGAGTCCGATGATGGACGTCTTTTCAAATTGCAGCTTGTTGCTCCAAAATCAAGAATTTCAGATTTTTTGAAAGAATTGCATAGTAGCTAAACTGGAGGCCACTTCGGAGTAATGAAGACTTTACAGAAAGTTCAAGAACGCTTCTATTGGAGTAAAACTAGACAATATATAGAGAAATAGTGACAATATTGTGATGACTGTGCTGCACGTAAGGGAACAAAAAAACGTAGCCAAGGAAGGTTGCAGCGGTACAGTGTAGGAGCACCATTTAAGTGGATAGCGTTTGACATTTTGGATCCTTTAGCATGATCTTCAAATGGCAACAAATGCATCCTAGTTGTCATGGACTACTTTACTAAGAGGCCTGAAGCGTTTTCAATCCCCGATCAAGAAGCGACTACAGTAGCCGAGATTCTAGTGGAGAAATGGGTTTCCAGATTCGGAGCACCCTTACAAATTCATTCAGATCAAGGGACAAATTTCACCTTTGCTGTGTTTAAAGGAATGTGTCAAATTCTCGGAATTGACAAGACGCAGACCATGCCATTACACCCGCAATCGAACGGCATGGTAGAGATGTTTAACCGAACCATCTTGAATAATCTCTCACTTATGATTTCCAGAAATCAGCAAGATTGGGATTTGAAGCTGCCGCTTTTTCTGCTTGCATATCGCAGTGCTGTCCATGAGACTACCGGATACACCCCATCACAAATGCTCTTCGGTCACGAACTTCGTCTCCCTTGTGATCTTCAGTTTGGTCGTCAACCGGATGCATCTTCATCGCCAGAGGGATACCTTCGAGACCTTCAGGCACGTCTTGAAGATGTCCATAACTTCGCTCGAGACCGAATCAAACTTACGACCGAAAGAATGAAGACAAGGTATGATACAAGGCGACAGAACATGAATTTCAAGAAGGTGACAAAGTTTGGTTGTGGAACCCGATTCGACGTAAAGGACTTTCTCCAAAGTTGCAAGCCAACTGGGAAGGTTCCTACACTGTCCTAAAAAGACTGAACGACGACGTGATTCGTATAAGGAAATCATATTCTTCAAAGCCAAAGGTAGTACATTATGATAGATTAGTTCCTTATCGTAATGTAAAAATTAGTAGACCACAGTCTCTTCGTAAATAGTATAGATATTTTTAATATTTTCTATTTTTTTGAATTTGTATTTTTAAATTTTTGTGTATGTAATGTGTTCTGTAACCTCTTAAAATGTAAATTCTTTTATATTAAATTTGACCTCCTACCAAGGGATTGTGTTGCCCGGGACGTACAGTCCTTGAGAGGGGGTAATGTTACAAATTTATAAATTATTATTGTTTTTGTCTTAAAACATCTCAGACAGCTTGGAAATACTCATATTTTGGGCAAAAATTGGGGTATTTATACTTGTTATACGTTAAAAGCGGGTTTTCTAATGAGTTGCTAACTTGACGACGTTTTGGCGAGAAAACTTGGCGAAAGTTAGCGATAATCTTGGCGAGAAATAAATGCATCTGGAAACATCCATCACCCAAGCTCTAGGGCCAATATTTAGCGAGATAGCCTAGAAATTTCCAGAACCTAGGTGAAACTGGTGTATTTTCCCGCCAAGTCAGGTATAAATACCGTAGCCTGACAAGTCTAGAGAAGCTGTTCTCTGTCTGAGGTATTTAAGACATGTGAGTGGAAGCTGTTACTTATTGTATCTGTCGAATTGTAGCTGTATAATTGTGATGGTTACAACTGGTATATCTAGAGGAAATTTTATGAATAAAAGTCTTGTGTTCATTGAGTGGGGCTGTTTTATTCTACTCTCAATCGACACGAACCCCGAAGCTCGGTACAATATATATATATATAATATACATATATATATAATATACATATATATATATAATATATATGTATATAATGATGTTTTAGCTCAGTCATATAAAGATGACTAATGGCAAATTATATAAAGCTTAAAATTATGTCTTGGAAAAATATTGTAATTTATGAAATTCTATTTTTAATATAATGCAATTGTTAAAATTTAAAACCTAACTAATATTGTGGCTATAATATATATATATATATATATAAATATATATATATATATAATCATTTCGAAGTAATGATATAAATGTAAGCTTTCTTTCTATAAGTTTATTTCGAGTACTTAGTTCCTATATAATATATTACTTTGTTAGATATTTTTTTTAGAAAATACAACAATGACACGAGTAGAAGAAAAAATACATAGGAAAACGAGTTCAAATAATCATAGATAAGAGTAGTTTTATTTGATAAAAATATTTTTAATCGATTTTGAATCTTAATTTGTTATCAGAAAATAAAATTCATAAAAATGAAAACAATGGAAAATCTCTCGTTTATTTTTATCTTTAGCTGAATTCTAAGCAAATTCAAGTGATGGATATTCAAACTAAATTCATAGAATTATAATACTTAATGATCCTTAATCTGTTTTAATTATCCCTGGTTTTAAGAAAGCGTATAACTGAAATGAGATTAAGTGTAATAATAATTGTAGGAAGATATTAAATTATAATGGCAATGTTAATTATGCAATTTTTTATGGTATTGAGCTTTTTCAAGTTTTTACATTCAAAGACATCTTTTTATTTAATAACAACACAATGCCTGATTGAATATCAAATCTTAAAAAATCTACATAATGAATAAATTAAAATAATTGGATCCTGTAATGGAAATTACCTGTTTAAGATGCGAATAATGTAAAATACGCTATTATCACTTGTTAACCCTAATTAAATATCACTTGTTCTCAAGAAACGTATGCTTATTTTTTAAATATTTATTAGACACATCAGTTATTTTATTAATTTCTTTTTTACTTTTTATTAAGAAATATTATTTTGCATTGGTAGTCTAAATAGATAATTACTAGAAATATGACTTTTTAAAATTAATTTTGGCCTTAATCATTTGTGATACTTTCGTGACGCAGGCATATTTTTTGCTTGGATTTTAAGACGTGCAATTTCTAAGCAGTAAAATATATTTTCGAAAAAATTGTAGGTGGCACTTAATTCAATTTAAACGCTTTTATTAAAAGTTATCTTCAATAGAATTCTGATTTTGAAACGTTTTAGTTATGGAATTTGTTTTGAGACTTTTACTAATGGCACTTGGACAATCCAAGCTCGCTATGCCTCAGCTAGGCGAATTTAAGTTAATTGGGGCTTCTTTCGTGTAATCGGAGCACCCTTTAGGTGAATGTACAACTTTTGCTCTTTGAATCCTCCGATAGATGGCAGCACCAGAGGATCTATTTCTTCAATTTTGGCATTGATCTACAGGGGGAGTAAATTTCTCCAGACCAATGCACCCATGGTAACTGCTCAACGACCGACCGCAGGACTTTTGATTCCACATATTTAACGAGCATGTATATCGCAAGTACTCGGTGGGTCTTTGGCGGCGTTGGGAATCGAACCCCACCCTTTCGGATGGTAAGCCGATACCCTAACCACTAGGCTAATCCTGAAAATTAATGTGAAATTTTAGAGGATTTTCTTTGTTTATTAGAACCTAACCTTAAAACTAATGAATTTGAAGTTTTTTTTATATAGTATTTATCTTTCTTAAAAAAAGAAATCCTAACCAATTGCAACAAAATCTACAATTTTTTGTGTATAGAAAATAAGCAAAGGAATATTTAATTTTTCTTCTAATATTTTTGGGACTTTTTTAATACAGTAAGGAAAGTTAGTGATTGAAGAGACAATACAGTATTTGTCTGGCGAAAATTAATTTGCAAGTAAGTTTAAAAGTTTTCCATTTAAGAATAAAACAGCTACAGAGCCATTTAAGAATAAAGTTTTCCATTTAAGAATAAAACAGCTGCAGAGCCATTTTATTCATAAAAACCAGACTAACAGCATAACACTTGAAAGGCATGAGAACTTCTGCAGATGGACAAAGGAGCCACACCAGGCTTTGTCCTCACTGTTCATATAACGCCCAACTGTTTCCACAACACGTCATTCCCTGTCCAACAATACTGGTTAAGCTTTTCAGCTTCAGCATCCTGTGGAGTTTCTGTTTACAGATAAAGCTGTAGAGGTCGTAAGCTGTCTACAACAGCTTCGGATAAATTTAGGGTTTTTACACATACTCCATGGACATGACATCATCATCTTTAGTGATTGAAGAGATGTCAAAACATTTATTTCCAAAGCATTATCTTTTTGCAAAGAACTTCATTAAATTTCTGACGATAACAGCTACATTTTTTTACATCAGAAACAAATATTTTCTTCTTAACTGACGTCATACGAGCCAGACACCAAAATCTAATTATTGAAGTTGAACATCTAAAATTAAAAATAATATTGCTTGTATTATTTAAATTTTCGTCCATATAAATGTTAGTCTTTTAAACAATTTTGAAACTTCTACTGGTTTTTAAAAGTAACTCCAGAAAAAATCAGTTTTATAATTTGTGCCATATTATTCACTTTGCTGTTACTTGTGAAGTTTCTCATCACAAAATTCTTTAGAATATCCGCATAATGATTACTGAGTAAGCAATAAAATTTCATAAGATAAATACTTGATGCAAAAGTTTCTACTTTTTGAAATACAAAATATGAGTTGGAATTAAGAAACTTCTAACTCTTTAACACTTAATCTTAAGAAAACTAATTCTTAATTGTAAATTTTCATATGTGTAGATATCTAAAAATAGAGATTTAATGCTGTATTTTCATTTTCAAATTTAGTCAAACTTTTTAATGTTTATCATAAGCACTACCAAATGAAATAAAGAAGAAAAACAAATGGTGACATAAATTTTGAATTGGAAAAACATACTTCCAAGAGTATCAAGAATGCACTTACGAATCACTACTCGTAATCTATATAATTTATATAATATAGTTCTCTTCTTAGCTACTGTTACGTCAAGAAAGCAATACAGGCAGCATTAACATAGCATAAGCAAACGTAAAATTGATACTCTGATCCTCTTTTTGCATTCTTTGAAAGATAAATACTATTTTCATACAGTTAAAATTTTTCCCAGAAAACTATCAACCATTTCATATCTACTTTTAAGAACGAATATTAATTTAATTCACTAATATTCTTCTGTTATAAAATTTAAAACAAACATTGAAAATCCCCTTGCATCACTTTATTAAATAGTAATTTAATTTTTTTAACAAAAGAAAAGTATATTTTCGTAGATCTACTCTCAAATCAATTGTAAATTTTCATAAATAAATCCAAGACTATCTTATTTCAGTATCATCTAAGATACTAAAGAAGATGACATTTATGGTCAATGAAAAATCTAGCTATAAATAGCGTATTATCTCCATTAATTCACGAGAGGAGTTAAGTGAAACTAAAATAATAAATTTTAACACTTTCATTTGTCATTACTATCCGCATATTGCATAGAAACCAGTCAAATATCCAAATGAATTTATGTGACACAATGGATAATCTGAAAGCCGCAGATTGTCATAAAAATTCCAACTCATCACTGCCTTGCGAGAATCTTCTCCATGTATAGTGTATCGCATTCATATGCCACACGGAAGATAACAGACAACCTCTAAATAACAACCTCGACAAAGTTTCATACAAAAAGCAGGAATACAAAAACCCGTATATGGATTTTAACTTGAGAACTTCTATACAATAGTTTGAGTGTGAGGGTGTGTGGGTGTGTCATTAAAACAGAGTAGATTCATTTATTTAAAATTTATCAACATCATTATAAAGAAATTTTAATTATTACACATTCAAAAAACATACTAACATAACTTGATATCCATTATGATCTTATCTGCGTTGCCAGCAGTCAAAATTTTGCGAGCACAAATCTTTATTGTAAACGCAACTCTCACACCACCTGCTTTTATTCAGAATATATTCAAGTATATTAATGTAAAGAAAGTTGCTCATTTCACCGGATTTCTCAGCATTTTATCTACAATAAATGAGATTTCAAATATTCTATGAAAAGACATTCAATGATTTCTAAATGGATTTGTAACTATTGTTGTCCTGAAAAGATAATATTGTATAAAGGCCAATAATTATTTTAGAGTCTTCTATTCCTTCTATTAAAAGCTTCTCAGTAAAAATTTTAAATTTTAGCCACTGAGAGCAAATGTGCATTATCGCCTCACCCACGATTTCATAGAAATCCCGCTTTAACTTTCAAAGTAAAGCCTGAAATTCCATTCAAACTTATGAGCTTATTATTTTTGTCATTTAACCTTCTCTGATTAAATACAATTGTCAAGATAAATTTAAGCCCTTTGAAGGAAATCTCACCATTTCATATATCTACAGATTTCTTACCGGATCTTGTGTTCAAAATGAACTATTGTTAAAATTTAAATTATAAAATAAATGAAATCAATTCTATCTAAGATATAATGAGGTAACATAACTTTTATTTCAAAGAAAATACTGGGTAAATTTATTTTAATTATGGATAACACCGATTCAGTTCACTTATTTTACACTCAGTCAGTTCGCTTTGAACAGCATCTAATGAAAAGTTGTTTTGACGAATATGTTGTTATTGTGATTAGTAATAATCATAAAATTTTCATAAGCTGATTTAAGTCAACGTTCTCCTTTAAGAGAAAAGAAACTAAGTAAATATTAAAGTAAATTACTTAATTATATTACAAATTATTAATCACAAAAAGATTAGGAATTCCTTTCTCATTAGTAATCAGGCAAATTAGTAAACTTAATAACCTGTGATTTAAGTCTCCTCAATACGGTAATTTTTTGGTGATTTCTAAGAAATTCTAATTTCTTAATTGAGTTCTTCGTAATAATTTCCCTTACCAATAACTGAGTTTTTTTTCTTTTCAAACATATATGTAAGTTACCAACAATTATATTAATTAAATCCATTGAAAAATATAACAAAAGTAACACAAAAAAGTCACAGGCTTAATAAATACAAATAATTTCAAATTTTAAGTCTGTGTAATTTTCTTGCATTTTTTGTGAAATTTTATATTTTACTGTAGCTGGACTGTTGGAAACGTAGAAAAGAAATATTAAAACTTCGTAAAAATAACTTATTAAAGTGTAAGCCTTTAAAAATCAGTGTCGAACACAATAAACTCTCATCTGTCAAACGAATGGTTTGTGTAATACAGCCTGGTGTGCTTCACCCTTAACTAAGCTATAAGACACTGCTCTTCCAAGTGAAAGGTCCCTAATTCAATCAATGACACTGTTATACAATGAGAAATACACTTTTACAATTTGCTGCTTGTTTGTTATTGTGGGTCCTTGGGAGTTTTTTGCGTTTTTATCCTTGAAATATATAAAAAAGCACCACTATTTAAAAAAATATTGCCACTGAAATTCGGCCTCAAATCTAGCATCAAATTAAATTATCTTACAATTTATTTTTCACAATTAAATACAAAATATCAATTCATAAATATTGAAGCAAAGAATTTATTAAATTCGAATGAAGCACTAAAGTAATGATAAGACAGTATATAAAGGAAAGAGTTCTTTATAATCAGATATTAAACATTCGTGTCTATCTATACTAAAATTTCTTCTAAGAGTTTCTTGCATCTTGAAACTTTAATTATGAAATTAAAATTAAGAACAAATTAAAAATAATGAAAATTAAAATTAAATATTTTAAGATTTATGATAAAAACTGGCGTGTTATGTGGGTCTTGATTGCGAAATCTTAAAACTTGTAAACATTTTTAGAGTAACAGCGTATTAACAAGGATTGAATTGGATTAGAGAATTCAAATTTTAAATTCCATATTTAAAAAGCGTCAATTTAAAATCTGGGGATCATTGCATAAAATTTCATTTTGATCAAACTATCAAATTTATTAAAGAAATTTATGATTATTATTATTTTATTAATCACGTTAATGAGATTTTAACACATGTCATAGTTCTCTATTCTTATTTTCAAATTTCAGCCATTTTTAATTTAACCTAATTTTAATAAGATTGTATATATATATATTACGTTTTGAGACCTCAGCAAACCAGATAATCTTGCGGCAGAAAGAGAGGACTGCCATTATCTACATGAAATATGGAGTAAACATTGCACCAATCAGTTCAATACATTCGGATTTCAAAAATCGTACGATCACCATTTACAAAATTATCATATTCTTTCATATGAACTGAATAAGAATAGACTAGGATGGATGTCGATTCCAGCATATATGATTTTCAAGTAGAAAGCAAATTGCTTAAGATAATATAGATAAATTTGACTGACTCAGAAAACTTGACATCCTAAAATGAAGTGTCAGAAAAACCAATAGTTATATAAATGACTCGCATTCCTGACAAGAATGGACATATATTCTAAAGTTTTAATTTTAATAAACATCATTCGTAAGAATACACATTTGCTTAACCACCACGTCCATGCCACCGTTCTTCTTCTTTAAGATTACTTTAACTGAAAAAAAGTGTAAAAGGAATGCATTAAGATCTGTGCACTTACGAGTACATCCATCGTTACTTTCTTCAGTTATTCTATGCAGACCCCAATAGCCTGGTTCACAACGGTCACAGTGAGGACCCCCAACACCCGGTTTGCAAAAACACTGTTTAGTAGCAGGATCACATGTAAGACCATAGGATCCCAGACGATTGCAATTGCAAATACCTGCAAAAATAATAAGAAAAGGATTTTAAACTATAAAATTATTCTTAAAATATTTCATTAGGAAATTTGAAAAATGACATTACTTGGGCAGCCAGCATTTTGTGGACCTTGAGCAGCAGTTTTTCCATCTGGGCAACATCCATAAATAGATTCCGAGCAAGTCTTTATGAGGATTACTAAAAAAATTACAAGACAAGCTTATCATATTGTCTTCTCATAAAATTTAAAATATTTTAAATATTGAATGATAGTATAGGATTAAAAAAAGTAATTAAAAGTTACACAGAAAATGGGTAACCAAAAAACCCCATATGACGTCAGGACCTAAAAAGGAAGGATTTCATTCCTTAAATGAGGTGCATATTGCAATATGAGCATCACCACGGTATACAACCTCACTTTTATGCAATAAAGAACAACTGATTCAAATATCACCAATGTTGAATCTTGGGACAGTAATTTTGTACTTCTGTTGTAGAATTTACATCTTATCGTAATGAGTCTTGGATGTTTTTAAGATTTACTTCTTTGTATATGATGTGTGAAAGATAAAAATTAACTAATAAAATTATCCATAAATCAATGTGAAGCCAACTTTCATTTGATTTACAATAATTTTCAATTATTAAGCTATCAATTATTTATGGAGGAATTCATTAAACAATGTTCTTTTCTAAAGCATACGGAAATTATTTTAAACTACCGAGTCAAAAAAATGTGGTAAAAGCGTAAATTAACAGAATTTTACAAATAGAGGTCTCTGATTGATAAGAAATTTAAATGTTTAATCTAGAATTCCTGTGATCATTTTTGTTATGGTTACAAATCATAATAGAAATATGCGTACGACTTATCTGCTTTTATAAATTTTAAATATAACTATAAAAATTTATCTTGAATAGTTTTTCTCATGAATTCAAACATTTGTCATTTTCTTTCGCTTAGAATCATCAATTTATTTTTACAATCTAATAAGCTGTCTTTTAGATTTTCTTAAATAACGAGTCATTTTTATTATCATGTATATTGGCTACGAATGCTAAAGGATATTTTTTGCATACTATATTTTTTAATATATTTAGAAAATTAAAATCATTAATAAATGCCCATTTCTTCAAACAATAATTGAACAAAAAGTAAATATTTTATGTTATCAATACTTGTATCATTCAGCATGCATTCTATTATATTTTATGTTTATAATAGTTAATATTTAAAAGGATAACTTTTCTAATTCATAAGGTAAACCTTGTTAAGAAGAATGTAATCTGATGTTTAAAAATTCAGAATTTCTTCCGATGAAATTTCTGATCAAAATATTGTGATGCTAATCTCTTGTAAAGAATATTGTTATTGGACTTGACTAATATTTAGGAAATATTGTATTTTTTGTAAATTATTTATTTATATACAATTTTAAATATTCTTCTTCAAAAACCATACAAAAATTTATTAAAAAATTATTTCATTGCATTAGCATAATATTCTGTTGTTTGTATATAAAATTCAAACTTTTTCGATTAAAATGTTTTGTCTCGCATTAAAACCCTCAAAAATCAGAAAAAAATTATTGCAATATGGTAATTTAACTATTACTAATGAATATCTTTAAATTACTGATAATATAAGATTATTGGTATTTTGCTTAACATCGATACGTTCTTAACTAAAATGATTATCGTGTCCTGGTTACTTACCCTACAGAATATTTAAATGTAAACATGATAGAAACTTGTATAGTGAAGCAAAAATTGAGTTTATATGATACTTATATAATTTAAAATTAAAAATTTAGGGAATAAAAATGTTTGCATACTAAGAATATTACATTTAAAAATTTTATAAACATTAAAAGTCATATATAAAATAGAAATTATTTACGTACTTTCCCTACAGCATTTGGAAAATGCCGAAGATTTATGGCAATAACTGCCGGGTGGACATAGTTTTGAACCTAATCCTTCTCCACAATAGTAATCTTTATTAGTAGCTGGATCTACTAATGGCACTTCTCCATCACAAGGTACTTCTCGAAATTCTGTCATTTGAAAAAGAAAATTTAGGTATGTAAATGCCTTTAATTAATAAATAATTAAATTAATAAATAATTAAAATTTAAAATAAATTTTAATTAAAAATATATTTTAAATGAATTTATAAGTTGAGTTACTTTCTATAAGTATTTCAATACACGTGAATAAATAAATAATTTTTTTTAAACTTTTCTTTCCTTAGTTTAATGTAATCATAATTGTGCATTGATTTTCAGCAAAGGAAGTATTTTTAATGTACATATTTCTTACATAAATTTTTAGCAACACAATTGTCATATTTTTTCAATATTTACTTCATTTTAATCTTATACACTTTCTTCAATGAGTACATGAGCAACGAATAAAAGTTTATAAAAAATAATGTTTAAAGTATGTATCCAAATTTAGTAAATATTCTAAATTTTATTAGAATTTTTTCTCAACCATAAATTTGAGTTTCATTTCTTAGGAATAAACATTTTGACTAAGCAACTAAAAAGCTAATTTACTATAAACTATTGTTTTGGAATTTTATTAATTTTATTATTATAATTACTTTAAATAATGAGATAAGGAAAATCAATAATAAAAATGGAGTAAAATAAACAAATCTTTAGATATTTTTGAAATGAAAATTGAAACTTATATTTTATAAATAATTTTCTTACTCTTAGATGACCAAATATTTTTAAATATTTATTTAAATATAATGTTGCAGGAAATAAAATTAAAATTTAATGAATTTTGCTAAAATAATTATTTTAGTTTAGAGAAGAAACATATAGACGTTTACATATTTAAAAATTAAATTTTTAACAGTGCGGAATTTTTACCTACGAAATGTTTAGGTGCACTTAAATAAATAAAAAAACCCATTATGTGTGTATGTGTGCACACTAGGAAAGTGAAGATTGTTGGATGTGCAATGACAACCTTTTGTACACGAGCAAGCTAACTAATCAGCTACCTAGAACTTGAAGTGGTTTCCAATTCAGTACAATTATCCAAATCTGTGATTGGAACTGGTCCTACGAATACTTATGTCTTATACTATAATGGATTCTGAAACCATTACAAATATCCAAGTCTGGGATGAAAATCAATCGAGGAAATACTGCTCTTTTGAAGCAAGAGCACTAGCCATTCGGCTATCACTTCATCAAAAATATGTTTGGAAATGAATAAAAATACTGTCAAAAGTACTAAAATTTAGGATACATAAATTATATTCTTATATAAAAAGATTATATATATATATATATATATATATATATATATATATATATATATATAGAGAGAGAGAGAGAGAGCGAGACACACAGACAGAAAGAAAATATACACATATTACGGCTCACCTAATTGAATTGAAGTTAAATTTAGTTTGATAGGCACTGAATCTTTTCTGTTTAGACAGTAAAGAATTAGTTCTTGACAATTTTATATGATTCACAGTTTGTTTAAATTACTTTTCAACAAAAAAGGAATAATTTTCATTCAATTTCATCATCTTTTTATAATAGTCTCTATAATATCAAGTTATTGGTTTATATCAGCTTTTTATTGAAAAGACGTAAATAAATTTATGATGGTAAATTTATTTCCTATATTTTCCTTGTATATTTTATTCTTTATAATGTAAATAAAAATAAATGTTAAACAAAACTGAACAATAATTATATAATACAAATTAAAAAATAATACATATACTATGTACAAAAGAAAGAAAAATTATTTTTTCGTGTTATGAGTTTATTCTTAGATAAAAGGCTATATATTGATACCATGATAAAAACCCTGTGGATGTGAAATTCAATGTTGTATTATTTTTGATTTAACTTATAGAAACGTTTTCTATTGAATTTTTAAAATCATAAACAATTTCTTTAAGCAGAAAAATTGCGATTTTATTCCTAAAATGACAGCATGTACAGAATGATGAGAATAAATTTACCTTCACACATTTCAATGTGAACTGGCATTATGCTCTTCTGTTGATTGCACGACTCTTCTTTGAGCTTGCATTCGTTGTCGTACAGTTTCCCGTCGGAACCACACACAGGATCCAAGCCCAAAGGGCACTGAAACTTACACGCACAGTGGGGCAGACCCTCCATATTATACTCGCAGACGCCTCCGTACTTGCAGGTTCTCTCTTCGCAATCGATTTCGGATCCAGATCCTTCATCTGTACAGTGGACGAAATCCAGTTAGAAACAATGTAAAATACAGTTTCATGTTTGATAATAAACTAAAACACAGTTTCATGTTTGATACAACTTTTTCCTAAATATCATGACCGATATTACTTGCATGAACAAATAAATATATATATTTTTATGTAAATCATAATTTGTATAGTTGTATTATAAATATATATACTTATAAATATATATACAACTATACAAATTATGATTTACATAATCATCGGTCGGCTCAGCCATCGGTTTGTATATATATATATATATATATATATATATATATATATATATATATATATATATATATATATATATATATATATATATATATATATATATATATATGTATATATATATATATATATATATATATATATATATATATATATGCAGACCGATGGCTGAGTGGTTAGTGCTCCTGTCTCCTGATCTGCTGTACAGCCCGGGATGTTACTTTCTTTCTTTGTTCTCTCTGTGTTTCTCTGCCGTATAATGGGCCCAACCTATAAATGAGTTTGTGGTGGTATGGCAGGGGCAACGCTACTCATCTCCGTGATTTGGGTCACAGGTGCCAGATGGGTAACGACAAATGAATAGCAGTTACTTTTCCTTGTTATAGCAAAGGATTCGTCACCCAAGCAAAGTTTTAAATACATTGACATCAGAATTTGGGCAAATTAGGCAAATCAGTATATTGATAGTTTGTAATTAATACAAGATTTGAAAAATTGCATATGTAGTAGTTGGTCGGGTATGTAATATAATATTTTCTTGTAATTTGATCTTCTGTTAAATCACATTAAGGTGTTGTTTGCTTTTCGAAAGAGCTGCAGTGAAATATTGACGCTGATATTTTTCGTAGAATTATTTAATACATTTTATTATGTGAATTATATTTGTTTTAATTTATATTTTACTTAATTAAATATCTGGTATTTTTTATATTGAGTTGTAAATGCTGCGAACAGAAATCAATTGGCTTAAGTTAGCTATTATACTGATGCATTATTATTAAAAGACGTGTGCTTATTCAAGGAACAGATATAGAATTGTATAAGTAAGCGAATTTGACACAAAGCTTTCAAAACCTATTGCTGTTGTAACTCTTTCTTTTGAGCAAATCATTAGGCTAAATTAGGTCCACGAAACAATGAACTCCGTTTCATGGAAGAAAGGGGATGTTACAGCCTTTGAACGTCTGAAATGTAGGGAACGGAAATTCTGACTTCGCTCAACTTCTCCTACTTGTTTTAACTGGGCACTATGAAAAGACATTCATGCCTTTTCTTTTGGAGTGGTCATCATACATGCAACTGCACACTATAGGATGACCCTGCAAAAAGACTACTCCCGAAGTAATTCACTCATTCCACCAAGTGCCACCTCCTTTCTATTTTGAAGTAACCAGGAAAACTAGAGGGAGACTTCTAAAAACTGAATTAATAAAACAGGAAACAAAATTAGGCCATCGATTATAGCAACACATTTTATGAGTGAAGGAAATTGACTTGAAGCACTTTTTTTCAAATATTACATGTACAGCAATTACGTGAAAAAGTATTAATGAAACATCTTATTAAGATTAATTATAGTGCGAATATTCTTGTACTCTTGAGATAATCATGGATTTATAAATTGTGAAAATTTCAAAAATTGAAGCATGGAAATGGAAATGCAACAAAGTAACAAATCGTGACCACAAATTACAAAAAAGAATAAAAATAATCATGACCAAATAAGAGTATTTAACTTCATCTATATGTTATAACTTGCAAAAAACAATTATATCTGTTATTTTCTTGCGCGTTATAACATATTAATGAAGTTAAACGCACTGATCCGTTTCAAAGCACAAATTAATACTCTATGAAGCTTAAAGAAATATTAACAATTTCAATTACTGTTAAATAATAGCTATATTGATGTCTATATTTTGTGTTTGAAGTTATTGTTAATGAAATACCATTAAAAAGAAATCTATATTTGCAAACATTTTTTGTTTCCATTTATGTAGGATAAACATTTGAATTTCCTTTTCTCTCAAAATTTTCAAATTGTTTTAATTCGAAAGCTTTTGTGAAAAGCAAAAATTCATTAAAATAAAATTTGTTATAAATTAGTTTGCTATATAATTTAATATACAATAACCTCGTTCATTTTTTAATCTTTCCAAAGCTAGTCTTAATTTTTCAGGTGAATTTTACTTTAAGTTTGTATGTTTTATAAATTAAATTAATAATTTAAAAATTATGTGTCAGAATTTATTTGGTTTCGTAAATAACTTATATAAATATCAATAAGTTGTTATTTATCTTATTTATCTAGGCTGCATATTTACTACATATTTAAAACCGCAAGAATCTTAATATATTGAAATTTTTGTCATTTAAATAGTTGAGATTACATACAATTTTAATATAGTGTAATGTGTAATGTATGTATTGTAATGTGTTATGGTTAAATTAAGAACTATTTGAAATTAATTTGGAAATGAATTTGGTTTTCTAATAAATTATATGTAAAATATAGAATAATGTATTTAAATTTATGTAACAGAATTTATGCTTTGTTCCATCAATTTGCAGTTAACTTTAATATATGTATTCCAGTTAAAACGTTTTGAAACTGAAAATTTCTGAAACAGAGAAATTTAAAGATTTTTATGAAATAAAACTTTCAACATTTTTTTAAATCTATAATAATGTTTAACAAATAAATTACCTTGAGACTCTCCTACGTCATCGCATTCTCCATAAAATAACATATTCAATTCTTGATCGTGTATGCAAGCAGCATGTCGCATTTGGCATTCATTTTCATAGGTCATTCCGTCATTAGCACAAACAGTTTCGGATACGTTAGGGCATTCCGTAGGACAAACGCATCGCCCATCTTCACAGCGAGCACCGTACTTGCAGTGCACATTTTGGCAGAGATCTTGAAAATTGTGAAAAAGTCTTGAAATGTTAAGTAGTTAGCATATATTATAGTTTGAATACATGTTAATATAAAGAAAATTAAATAAATATTTGTGTGGGTTAAATTTTAAAGCACAAATAATTTTAATAGGATAAGATTCCTCAAACTTCTTTTTAATTTCAGCCTAGATTGTTTGTTTTGGTTTTTAACTTTCTTATATTAACAAACTAATTTAATTCCTGAAATGTTATTCATAATTAAAAGGTGGAATTTTAAATAGTGTGATGTGTAATAAAGCTTACAGTACTATATACTTGTTTTAATATATTTTAATTTAAGGATATGTTAAAGTAAATTTGTTAAATATATTAACACAAGGTCAAAAGCTATGAATCCCAAAACGTTTCTTTATAATTTTTCTTTTTTTCTACGTATATACATCTCCAAGGCCCGATACAAATCAAATATTCTCTAATTTGATATCCCTCGAATCTATTTCAAAGCAGCAAACTTTTATTTTACCTTAAAGTTATTTTATAAGAAGCCCTTTAGTTGTCCATATTGTACAATTTCATATTATGTAGGAATGAACTTACATTAAATTAATTTACTAATTGAAATTTTTTAACTGAAAAATTAATCATTTGAGATTAAATTCTAAATTAAAATGATAGTTTTTACTAATTTATATGCAAAATGACAAATTATTTATCAATTCTTTTTTAAAAATGACTATCTATCTAAAAATAAAAAAATGCCAAAAATACATTTGCTATAAACTGGTTTTCAATGCAAACCTTTTATTGAAATATTGAAGATTATAAAAAAAAAATGTGTTTTCCAAATTATTAAAAATTTAAAATATTTCATTCAGGAAATATCAGAAAACATAATTATTCTCTATGCTATAAGTATTAAATTAGGTAACTATTTTTAGCAGATACACATATAGACAATCATCTAATTTATTAAAGATTTTAGTACGTTTATTTTACATTTAAGTAATCACTATTTCTTAATCAAGCATCAAATCATGACTTTGTTTAGCATTTCAAAACGCCTATTTCAATAAAAATCTTTCTTGTAATTCTATTGGAAATTCATCACATGAAAAAAGAAAAAACATGAAGATACATTTAAGTATATGAATAGGACTTAATCAACGTTATTTGCATGTCCATTTTAGCATTGCGAATGATTTATCTCTATGTTGCCCAATTTAAATAGCGTGTTTCAGTAACTAAATTGAAATTTGTATCGAATTTCAAGAAGTTTCTTTATGGTACAACTACAGTTTAAGAAAACATCATTTTTTTATTTTCTACAGTTTTATTTTTTCTAAGAATTAATTTCCTTAAAATTAGGGTCCTTTTTGTTAAGCTTGTTTGTATGTAATGTTGCAAAGAAATAAAACTTAATTTTAATTTCTTTTATTTCTAACTGATTAATTAAAATCAAAAATATATTAATAATGTGAAAGATATATATATATAATACATTTTTAACTAAATTTCTTGAAAAATTTTTAAATTCATCAGGAATATTTGCTTCAATACATTGTGAATAAGTTTTCATTATAAATGAGTTTTCATAATGAATAATGTTTCATTCTCATTTTTAAAACATGCTTTACAAAAACTTAGATAATCTTTTATCAGGTCACAAAACAACTTTTATAAATTAAGAGAATTAATGTTATTAACTAACAATTAATAGAACGAATAAATACTATCTATAGCATCTTAGAATATTTTAAATAAATGACAAAGGAAGAAAAAAATAAAAGATTATCTAGGATACCAGGACTAATTTCACATCTTAAATTATTTAAAGGACTTAAGTGTGATTTAAACATTTAGAATTAATATTACTAACTAATATATCAGTCTAATGGAATGAACAAAAATTATTCATTATGTTTAAAAGTAAATTATTTTGTATCAATTACACAAAAAAAGAAAAATTGTCAACTAAAACTGTAAAAATATATGAAGTATTAGAAATAATTTCACATCTAAATTATTTAAAATATATGAGATATGTAGTTCTGTTATTTATTCTTGCCAAATTTTAGAACAATTTATTATTTATATTTCACATTATTATGATTAGAAAATAGAAAAATTCGCATTCTCTTTTAAGAACATGTGGATATAAACTTCTACACATACCACAAGGTCCTTTCGAAACAACCATAACGTATTGAGCTTTTCGACAAGCCTCTACCCTCATTTCGCATTCATTAAGGTACGTGATTTCATCTGTTCCACACACTGGCGACTCAACCTAAGTACACAACGAAAGACAAAGAAAAAAAATAAGCTTTACTCTCATTTTAGAAAAGATAAACAAAAATAGTAATTACATTTTTGCATTGCTTACTTTTATGCAGGACTCTGGACAAACACATCTTCCATTACCTCTGCCGTCACTCTCACAGACTGCGTAATATTCGCACCGCTTGTTTTCACATCCATCTGAAATACATTTGCAGTACACTGCTCCCACATGACGTTAGATATTTGATTACATTAAGAAAATTTGAGGATAGTTATATTTATTAATGAATACAGCTATAAAGTATCATTAGTGGATACTAAAATTAATCAAATTTTTCATTTATACCTAATTTATTACTTATTTTGATTATATATATGTTTATATAATTAGACATATCTATGTACATATTTATCCCTTCCTTCTCTTTCTGTATATATATATATATTATATATATATATATATATATATATATATATATATATATATATATATATATATATATATATATATATATATATATATATATATATATATATATATATATATATATATATATATATATAAGCAAAGATGTGGAGGCTCAAATGTAATATAAAAGTTAACAGTAAAATATAAATTAAAGAATAAGTCAAAGTGTAGCAGAAAAGTCTCAATTAATACCAGTGCATAGCTTTATTTATCAATAAATACCTTCGCTCTTTTAAATTTTCTAAATTTAACTCATAATACAATAACATTAAGAATCATTAAAATATAAATTAGTGTATAGCTCAAAAAATCAAAAAAGAATTCAATGGCTGAGAAAATTTTCAAATTATTAAGAAAAATACAAATTTTTAAAGTGTTTTCTCTAGATGAATAAATGAGTAAAATGATAGTGATTTAAACATGCTACTTAAAATGTGTTTATGCTAGGTTTGGCCGCAAATAGATTTCGGTTTTTCCTTTTAATTTACTTTTACTCTGAGCGCGCGATTGGTTGTTTCAGCATGTTTCTAAATTCGTAATTTGGAAATACACAAATTTCATGGTGCATTGTATTGTTGAGATTTAATATGGGATAAAGGGCACCTATAGAATGTAATCTTTAGTGCAGTGTTCATCTCTTATAAGTTACAATTATTGAAGATTAAGATTTAATTATGTTATTTTGAAGCTTTCAAAAGTATATTTTATACAGTTATATATTCTAAGTAAAAGCCTGTATTTATAATTTTAGTTAATGCATTTATTTTTACCAGATAATTCTTTAAAAGCATTGAAACTTTCCTTAATATTAATATGAAATGTTTCTGAGCTAAGCATCTTGCACATGATGACACAAATAAAAGAGTTATTTCAATTTCAGATTTGTGGCCTATAAACATGCAAATTTTTTATTTAATGTTTACATTTTCCCTTTTTGAAAACAAACAATTTTATTTCAATTAGTTTACACATTTTTGAGTTTAAAATTTTGAAAGAGTCTCCCAAAAGTGTTTTTTTCTCTTTATTTTAATATTTGTATGTACTTACTACATAGTCCACTATATGCAACAGCTATTTCCGATTTTTGTTCACAAGATTCTCTCTGCAGTTTGCACTTGTTGGTATAGGATATTCCATCAGTTCCACAGACAGGTTCAAATTCCTCTGTGCATGTTGGACATTCGCAAGTTGGAGAGCCCCTTTTCACAACGCATATAGCCCCATGTGAACAATGATATTTAAAGCAAAGTCCTCTCTCCCCTGTTTAAAGATGAAAATAAAAAATAAATTCATTAAATAACCGTTAAATTTTGAAGATATTCGAATCACTAAAGCAGCTGACTGTGAAACATAGAATTAGATCAATGAGTAAAAAAGGTAATAAAAAGTTAAATTGTCGCTCAATAATTTCAATGCTTGAATGGCCTTTATTTCAATTTGTTTTATAAATAAAATAAAATTGCCAAATTAACGGAAATTCATTTTTGATATTCTATATTAATTTATTATGTATCTGTGCACATATGTGTGTTTTGATAATTTGAGATTATGCTAATTTATAAGACAGAAAAATATTCCTTTATAAAGAAATAGGGTTTCTAAAAAAATAGATAAAAATACTTTGTTCGTCTTATGTGCACTTGTATTAAAAATGTATACCCGTAATATCCTTAACAATTCAAAGGAGTAAAATGGGTTTTTTCTTTTAATAAGTATTTTGATTTAATTTTAAAAATATATATTATTTTTGATTAGTAGAAAATAATCAAGAAATTAAATCCATTTAATATTATTATATGCAAATTAAATATTAAAACTTGCTGTTTATGGCACTTATACCCATGAAAATATTATTCTATAGAGAAAATAAATTATTTTACACTTGTGTATTCATGCATGCAGACAGTAACTATTAGACAATAAATAACATTAAGGAAAAATTTAAAGATAACTTTTAGTGTATCCCAGACATGTTCGATTTACAAATCACAATTGTTGTAAATTTATATAAAAATACAGCAATCATTAAGTTTAAGATAATGCCTGAAAAAAAGCCATCCAGACTTATCATCTTGTCATATTGATAAAAATATTTAATATTAAAATTTGATCAGTATATCTCTAATATTATAAATATGATGTTCTCTTAATATTCAATATGATAAAATTTTTGTTGTACAAAACTTACAGACACAATAAGTATAACATTTTTAAATATTTATAATAATATTAAAAAAATATTTATATTAACTATATTTATATGGTTAACATAAGAGAATCAGAAATCAAGTAGCATTAGAGATAAATTATTGTTGTGATAATGTCTACTTCTCGTTTTAATTTTCTACTAAAACCTTTAACTTCCTACTTAAATTCAGTTATCAAAAAGTAGCCCATGAAGGTTCTTAAATTTTTGGTGTAAAAATTTCCTGAAAAAATAACTTAAATAACGTTATAAGGTTCTCTAAAGTAATTAATATAAAAATATTTTCTTGAAAAAAAATTAGTTATTTTAATTTTCTTTTTCAGAAAAATTTGTTATGTTAATTATTTTTTCAGCAGCTTACACCACAATGTGGTATAAAACTGAAATGACAAAACTTATTTATTAATTAAATGTCATAAAGAACAAATTCTACGTAGTTTTCAGCTATAATCAAGTGACGATACCAATAATGGAAATAGTATACTTTACTTCAAACAATTCTTTATCAAACAACATCTTATGCTCAACAAATATTTAGTGCTTAAAAATATTCTCACCAGAGTTCTTTTAATTGTGGACCAGAAAACATAAAAAATTTAATAACTCTACTAATTAGGCTTCCATATTCCTGTGTCACGATCATAGGTGGCAACAGAATTGTTAGTGGTACGGCCTTCTGCTTAACAGTTTTAAATTTCGATTTTCACTTAGATGTGGACAATTTTAGTTGTTTTGTATTCACTGTATTCTACTAGACTTGAGTTAATTATATTTCGTGCTTTAAAATAATGATTGATCAATAATACATTAACCCATTTCACGAGATAGTGAAAAAACTGTAATCCTCTTAATCTCTGGCCACAATCAATAATGCAACGTAAGAAAGGCAGAATTACACTTTTTCTTCAGTAAAAAAAATTTTTTTGGATAATCCTTTACCTCGAATGATTACTAAATAGTAATTGAATGATTGACGTTTTTTGTTCAAATGTGTTCATGTGCAGGGATAATTATAGATGTTCAGAATGCACATTACATTGTAGATCTCAGTCGAAATAGTCATTGTATATAAAAAATTATCGAAGTAGTGACAAGTAAATAAACCATTGTGTACATAATTTTTCTAATATAATAACATAACCGATATCTTATGAAATTGAAAAATGTGCTTATATAAACTGGATGGTTATAACTAAATTTCCTTTATAAGCGGATCCTACAACAGAAACTAATGAACGGAATACAGAAATATTACCATTTATGGACTAATTTCTGATTATATTGTTGTCAAACCACAATAAGTAGAGGTATAGGATAGACAAAAACAGATCAGCTTTCAGAAACAAAAACAAATTAGGACGAAATTTTTTAAGAAGAGCAGTTACTAATGGTATCCAAAGCGATACAGGGAAAGATGATCCACTTGACAAACCTTATTCACCTGAAAGATTCAAGCCGATGGACGATGTGTTCAAAAGCAGATCATGATGAACAGTTGAGAAGCATCGCATATGAAGAGTTATGGAGAATTTTTGGTGATTCATCGTCACATCACCTCCACGATACATCAGGCATTTTATACTTCTCCTTGACCAGAAATCGCACGGAGTAAGATACGGCAAATGCACTTGGCATGAAGTAGGAAATGAGTGGTTAATATAGAACGCTCCTCTGTGAAGCGTTGGGAAAGCGTCGCCTTCACGGACAAATGGATATGGGAGAGCATTCCACCGTACCTGAAAAGACCCACCTTTGCTGTACAACAGACGTCTGCAGCTTGTCACGGTTCAGAAAACCTGAAACGAAAAACGTGACAGGCCCAAGTTTCACGATTTCCTCAAAGATTAGTGGCCCAAGAATGAATGTCGTAGGGAATTCTCACCAGACCTTTAGATATCATTGAACATTTCAGTGTGAATTCGAGAATATTTCTTTGCTCTAATGTGGGAATGCTGTTTGCTGATTATGCCACTAGTTTAGAAATGAACCTCGCCGTTCCACATTATATTTCAATGCCAAGCACAGCAACAGGCATTCTGTTGAGAAAACTGATAGTGAATAAGAGACTTTACGTTTTGTCCCTATCAAGCAGTTCCTGGATAGGAGGGGATCTTTTATGGGAAGCAGAACAATCTGTTTTTGGATATTTTTTTGGGAGGCGCTGTAAAAATATCCTATTTGTCGAGAAACTGATCATGCGTTAAAGTTCCTGAACGAATTTTCGTGACATTGAGCGGAGACGTCAGCGACTGTGCGTCAACAGCTGTCTTGAAGGCATCAACAAGTACCGTAGCGACATGTTTACGGTCTCTTCCTGGTGAAACTTCGGGTTTACCTACCTCTTCAAATCTTTTAAACATGGTTCTGATACTTATAGTAGACATTAGTCCATGCTATAGGTTCTTTCTGCGGTATAATTCACAAACTGCAGCAGAAGCCTTCCTCTTGCTTTAATAAAACAGCTTCTCCTTTACGGCTTATTTAACTTAAAAGACCATCATCTTAAGATCAGGAATAATCGATTTAAGCATGATAATGCTTGTGAATGTTTTATATACCCACTTCGTTTCCATAAAGTTTAATTTCCTTTTTAAATATCCAAATTTTAACATTTTGCTATTACAATTGACAGCAGATAGTTTTGCATTTTATGATTCGTAATTATTGTCCTGGAATGTAAATATTGTTTCCGTATTCCTTTTGGTCAGTTATTGTGTAAAATTGGATTTTTTGCGAAAAGGCGCCACCTGGTAGATATTTTGGAATTAAATTTATTTTCGAAATTCCGTGAATGCTTTTCCAATATACCTCACATAAAAGATCTACGTGCACTCTATTCTCCCTTTTGCTCTCTAAGATAGCGTTTATAAGGAAAGTTAAGTTTAACTGCCACGATAATATATATATTATACACACACATATATATATATATATATATGTGTGTGTGTGTGTGGCATCAACTACTAAATTCCAATATATATTAATATATATGTATATATATATATATATATATATATATATATATATATATATATATATATTAATATATATTGGAATTTAGTTCTTGAATTTTACGGACATATAAATTAAAATAAGAATTAATAGAATTAATATTTATTACATTCTAAAGCAGACTTCTATTCAATAACAATACAACATGTCTTATATTCAAACTTAAAATCTAAACTTCATTGTCAAAGTAAATTTAATAAATTTTTTTAAGCTATTTAAATTTAAATTATATGATCCCGAGAAAAGGGGTTTTATGTTTTAAATGATTATTTTTATAATAAATGTTTATTTCCCTAAGCGGAAAAGTTTAAATAAAAAGTTGCTTCCTTGTAAAGAATCTAGATTATTAAATTAAATTGCATCAATTATAATGTTGAAAACGCAAAATCTTCTAAACCATTTATAAAATATTTTTCATAATAAAATTTCGTTTCACGATTCCTTTTGTAGATTTCTGGCTTATTTGAAGCCATATAACGAGAATAATTATAGGACCAAAGGGATAAATTTTTTCAGTGTTAAACAATAAAAATTAAATAATTTTTTGCTATGAAATTGAATATGTAAAACACATCCAAAATGCAAAATTTATTCTAAAATTTGAAGGAAAGTTAATTTAAAAATTCATTTAATGAAATAATAGCGAAAAATCTAAAGCGTAAATAACTCGACTTAATTTTTCTCGATAAAATGAGATCAGTAAAAGCTAAAGATTCAATTAGGGAGTTAGCTAAAATGATGAAGTACTTCTTCGCTAACTATATTATTCTTGCTGAAAAATCAGATTATGTCCTTCACATTATCTCTCGAAAATTTTGCGAAATATTCTGCTTATCATCCATCATGTTTTAAGAAGAGAAAATTTCCCTTTCTAGGAAAATATAACTTATTACCACCTTTATACTAATCTTCTCCTAGCTAAGAAGCCACACTTTGGGAAGTACCAAATAAGTCAAACTACTGAAACTAAATATCTGGGTATATCAAAACGAACGAAGCTGTCAGCGTCGTTATTAAAATTGTTTTAAGCGGCTTAAAACTCCTTCAAGGATCGTGTTTTCTGAGGATTATAATGTCCGAATGGAGCCTGTTGCTGAAAGTTTGTAAGTTCCGAATAGTGGGAGATTACCACAAAGAGGTTTTACACTTGCAATTTACTAAATTAATTATGAAAACCTTTTTTCTTTTAAAGTTAGCTAAATTATATATAGTTGAAATTCTAATACTTATGTGATGCATATAAAAAATCGAACTCATGTGCAACCATTCCTCTTTAATTGTGAAGCAAAGTAAAATAATTTTTTCAGCTTTGATAAGAGTTATATAGGAACCTTTCTAAATAAATAAATTATAGATCTTTTAATTAATTAAAAGCTAAGTAATTGTTGTCTAAAAAATTTAAAAAGAGACATCAAATTAGTCTATTTGAAAAGTCCGTTAATAGGAAATTATATGTAAATTATTAATTATCGCGAAAGTATTTCCAAAATCAAACAAATGTCTTTCATTACTCAATACCAAACATATATTGAAAGATTGAATATGAAAAACTTATCTTTTTTAATACAATTGATAAAAAATATAAGAAATATTTAACAGCTAAAAGCAAATATTTTAATTTCTTTCAATTGTGCAAAAATCAATAAGGAAATAATTTGGTATTAAGTACTTTTCGTGTTTATTGTACTTTTATGAGTTTAGATAACTGAATTTGCATATCATCTTGCAAACCTTTTTGCTCGTGAGGCTTAACTCAAGCAAAAGTTACTGGTTAAAATGGAATCTAAATAACCAAATGTGCTTTCAACTGTAGACTAAATTACTAAGTATTTAAAAAACTAATATACATACATGCATATATATATATATATATATATATATATATATATATATATATATATATATATATATATATATATATATATATATATATATATATATATATATATATATGAATTGACAAATGACTCATGGATCAACTAGAATTTTAAATATTATTGATATTTGCATTTTCACATATCAGTGAAATATCATTCCTTCGTACTAACCGCAAAAACAGCAATTGCTTTCATATAAAATAAATATATTTGTAAAAATTCATTTCCTTTTCAATTTATTCCGCTTGGAATTTCTCTTCTGAAAATATTGCATTTCTGAAAGTCGTAAAATTGACGGTGCAAAACAAAATTCAACATAATTAAATTTCAGGTCTCTTTCTCGTTTCATTTTCTTGTCTGAGAAAGGTCTGTAGAGCCTCAAAATTCCTCTTTTTTGACTTCTGAATGCAAAATAAATAAATAATATTTGGCATCTGTGATATTGCAGGATTGAAACCAGGTATTCTCTATGTAAGGAACTTTACTAACATTGCGAAATATTTATTTTAAAAAATTTGGAGAATGGGAAAATAAAATTTGTATGTTAACCTTAAATTTTTCTGCCATTTTTTAGGGAAATTTATATTTTATTACTTGTAAATATTCATATCTGTGATTTTGTTTGACTAAAAACGAATATTCAAATTGCATAAAATATTATTTCTTATTGAAAAATATAATTGAAAATAAGATATATGAATTATCCTTAAGAGCTTTTCCTCTAAATATTTTTATTTCGATGCATTTCTAATCATTTTGAAATTTTTTCGGAATTAGTAATATCATTTATTAACTTTAACTACAATATCATGAGCTTCAACATCATAAAATTGTAAAATCATATAAAGTAATTTTCGTTACGGATATAAATTAAAATGTTGTCACCGAATTTATAAACTGTTGTCACCGAATGTATAAAATTATGCATGAATCAAATATATATGTAAATAAATCTGAGTTTTCTTCTTTCAATATATTTTACCAACTATATTTGTTTTTGTTTTGAAAATTTCTCCCAAATATTCAATACAAATTTCATGTATACTTTTACATTCATATAAAAAGATTTTTCTAATTGAAAAGTTTTATATTTTCTTGAGCGTGCTGTTAACATATTTCCTTTGTTTTCTTTAATAAAACTTTTCATCAATATATCATTTAGATTTCGAATTTATCTTTTTTCCATAGAAACTGTATGACTTTCATGTATGAAAACTGTTGAGGATAAATCACAGTTATCCATGTTTAAACACGTGTTAGTATCTTTTTTAATGTCTTGTATTATAACTTATGATACGATCTTTATATCTTGATATCCTCATATTATAAACTGTTTTATATTCTTGAAATTATATGAAAATTAAAGATGATTTATTTCTTAAAATTTAAACTGATTTGAAAATACTATATTCACTAGCTATAATTTAAATCTCTTAAAAAAAACAAGATATTTTATTTCCCAAATTGTAAAAATCACTAATCTTTGCTGCACGACAACTCTTGCGGGCCAAGACCTACTACGCCCACCCCTCTTTTTTTGACCGAGAAGCCTTGAGTCGCGAAGTATATGTCCTGATTGAAGAAATGAAAATCTGAGTCAGAGGATCGAACATCAGACCTTTCCCAAAATTTAGAATCATTAAAAAATAAAGATTTATATCCAAAAAATTATCTTTGATGATCTGCTTTGAGACACATTTTATGTCTAAACGAGACATTAAAATTGTATCTATTGGAATAATTTAACTTGAAACTAATCTTACCTGCTACAGTATTAAACACAAATTACAAAGAGAAGAGATTTGTAACAGTTTTTAATTCTCATAAATAAATTCTACATTCATTTATTTTTTTTTACATAGAAATAAATTCAAATGCTATCAGAGAGATTAATAAAAATAAAAGTAACTATTCACTAAGACAATTAAAATGTCTATACAAATGAATTTTAATTTTGAATTTGTGATGAAGATGTTTTAGAAAATTGATGTCATAAAACCAATAAAAAATACAATCATTAACTGATAAGGTCACAGTTTATGATCATGATCATGAACTATAAGAGGTAATTGTGTTGCTTGTTAAATTGATTATTTTTTAATCAGCTTATCTAATAAAACGTTTTCTATCATATAAACCTGTTCTTAGTAAGGTTTAGAGAAATAATGATTTTTATAGATGATTATATATTACATATTCTCTCAAATAAGCATTTAAGTTATTCGTACTACTGAGCTACTTTTCCTTAAATGTTTTATTAGCATTTTTAGGAGTCATTCGCAATCAGTTTTTCTGTCATTTTATTATCTTACTTTTATTTGATAATTTAATTAGCATAAGATAACTACTTCTTATAAGAAAAAATAATTATTTATTATAGAAATAAAAAACTATGTACTGAAAGCGGGAATAGTTGTAAACATAAAGAGAGCTATAAATGGTATACAATTCAAAGATATTACTATAATTGTGGATATTTCAGAGGTTTAAAATAAATAGCAAATGTGAAACTCATTATTTTGTATTATATTGTGATAAATAATCTTAGTTGTCAAACTCAATTTTTTTTGCACTTTTTTGTATCCCTATCTGAATATATAAACAGATAAAATGTTTATTTACGCTTATCTTGCAATTTTTTTCGTAAAAAACAAAAACAATTTGTGTTTTTTGTGGATTTCATTTCTGAAGTTAATGGACTTTACATATAGAAAGTGGTTGATTAAATATTGTTCTGTTAATGAATATACTTACATTACAAATACTACTACACTTTTAATCATTTAATCATTATTTCTAATTTACATATTTTTAATAATTTACCAAAAACATTTTTACACTAAAAAAACATCCCGTGACGCAGCATCCCATACGTAGATAAAGTGCTTAGACTATAGTATTCATATCTGCTTTCTTGATCAAAGGCCTTGGTTTGTGAATTATGTGAAGCTAATTGGTCCAATTAGGTGATCAGCCTAAATCGAAATCTTCAGTGTTTGTTTCCTAAGTATGATTGGTACTCATTTTATCGAACTGACGAAGTGATGAAATGTTAAGTTGACCTTGGCCAACTCGAAGTCAAACCTAGAACCTGTGCCTTCAGATCAGAAAGCGTTACCATTACGCAACCGTATTTTTACATTAATTAAATTATAAAATATACAATACTTTTCTGGTTTAAAGCATTGCCTTTAAAAACAAATTCACAGCATTTAGAAATGATAGGGTTATAACATTTATCAACAAAAGTATTTTATTAAAAATTTAGAAAACATAGTTATAAAATTATAATATTAACTGGTAATAATTTTAAAAGCTCTAGTATTTAATATTTTTAAATGAATTGCGTTAGAAGCAATATTTTTCTGATTTAATTTAAAAATACTAAAAGCAATTATTTATAGTTACATTTATAATTGAAACTGACACATTTTTCTTTGGTTTTGTTAGAAATCTCAAAATTGATCTCATTTAAATGCTTTTAGTGTCCACCACAGTACTTAACTTGAAAACCTTCATGTAAGGATTAAGTTTAAGTGATTTGATTAATAAACTTTCTCCCTTTAACCGTAAAAAATGACATTTGAAATTGATAATGCATTCCTTTTTTAATTAAGTAAAAAAATTATTGTTCTTTCCTATAATTAAATGCTACTATGAATTCACAGTTTTTCCTAATAGTGCATCTAAAAGAACTGTACAACCCAGAAATAGGAAGAGAATACAGAAAACATGTATCAATGAGTGATGATACACAACTGATTTGCATGACAATAACGAACAGTGTAAATTCATGTAAACAATTGAGCATTTTCAAACTATTTCATACGTTTCCTTATCCGCTTCGTCACTACACTGACGTCTACTGGAATGCATAGAAGAATTCAGTTATTGAACATCCTCGTAATGCGATATGTGTAACTTCAATATACTCATTGATTTAGAGTCTGGTATGAAAATTTGCAACAAGGTTTTTCGACATATCCCATTTAATTTCTGGTACCAGATGGCTTCATTCATGTCAGATTACAACACCAAAGTAGAACTAACTTCTGGATGATATTACTCAATGTCGTCATTAATAAACATTCAAAGTTTTGTTTCTAGGATATGATTGCACTCAATGGACACTCTCACCTACAAGGAACTGGTAGTAAACATAACAGGTACTTCAATAAAATACAAGAGTCTAAGTTGTTCCTCTCTTTCAAAGCATTCCATATTGCTATAACAGGATAATGCTCATTTATAAATTAGTAGGAAAGTTAAAACAACTTCAACGGAACACACACAGTTTTTTTCCTTGTTTAGTTATGACATTTTGTTTGTCAAAAACTGATCGAGATCCTTATTCTTTTGATTCTGTGGACCAAATTTGGATACTTAAACAAAAAATAAAAAAAAATTGCTTTCTCCAGAAGATATATTAAAAAATGTTCTAACTCCATGCCGCATTGTACAATAGCACTTATTGCAGCGCACGATGCCTGCCACAAAAGATAATTACGAACTCTTAATATTTTTTAGACTGTACAGTTTAATCACAAGTTGTTTCTGAATGACAGTTTGCTTAACACGGATTATTTCTTCATGCTTTTTTGAAAAACAAATATATTTGCTTCAAAAATTTCTTTATATTTAAGTAATTATTTAATTGTTGTAGAGTTTATAAGGTGATTTTAGCATAAAAAAATATTTCTGCCTATTTGTTTCACATTATTATTTATTAATTATTAACGAGAAATAGTTTTATAAAATCAGTGCAATTTAATCACTGATATATAATTAAAATTTTGAAAAAGTTTAAAATTTGGAGTATTATAAGTTACCCAACTTTACTAAAATCATAGTCATAAAATATAGACATATAATAAATAAGATATATTTTATCATTAGTGTGAAGTATGCAAAATATTCCTCACAGTTTGAATAATGCAATTATTTAAATTGGCTAATATTTATTCATATTATAAATTTAAATTTAATCATAATGAATTTCTAAGTAAAAGGAAATATTTTACAGTGTTTCTTGCTTTTTGTAAGAATTGCTTAAAATATTAAATAAAAATTCTTTATCTCTACTCTCTATCTACAATATTTTTAATAATATTATGATATTCTTTTTGTCAATATTTGTTTATGAAGAATTTTTGGTTTCAATATTTATAAGTGAAATTGACGAAATTGTTTTATAAAATGTCAAGGAAATAAACTTAAAATTTTCATTGATTTTTTTCTCAAATATTCTAACTCATATTTCGTAGCTAGTTTCAAAAACTCAAAATAAATTTTTTCAGAATTGCTTTACTTGTACTCAAATAAATGAATTTTTAAAGCTTATGTCAAAGAATAATTGCTAGTCAAAATTATTAGTAATAATTAACAATGTTAATCCAAATTAATAATAAATTTTTATTTTAAGTATTCACCATTTCATCATTGAAATTTATTTTAATCAGTTATCTTTATTTTTCAATAGTTATATTAAATCAGTATAATTGAACAATTGATGTGGTACGCAAATTTGAAATTTAGAATGTCAATATTTAATCACCTTTACTGTGGTAATCTAAAAGCATTGTAAAATCGCAGACAAAGAGTATAGGTATATTTCAGAAAACCATACCTAAAATATAATTTTGCCTTAATGGGAAATATGTAAAATATTCTTTGTAAACTAAATGGTGGAATTATTTAAATTTCAAACATAAATAACTGCACTTAAGTATTCAAAAATGGAATGTTATGACCAATTGCATAAACATGTTTTTTAATAAATTCAAAAACCCATAAGTGGAAACTAACATTTAAGATTTTGTTTCAAATTCATTCAAGATTACTTAAGCAAAACCTTATAGTTATTCCCATTTAAACACCGAAAGATGCGCCTCACAATGTCTTAGAGATTTTCATGTATACTCTGGACAATTTAGAAAAGACAAACTTCAGAAAAATAAGTATATATTTGTATTTTGATATTTTACTACACTCAAAAATTTATGTTAAACTTGATTTTGATATAAAATAACTTCACTTGACTCGGTATAAAAAAAGAACGAAATTATAAACATCCAATTGTCACGTAAGCAAAGTAAACCTTCACGGAACTTGAAAGCAATTTTCAGTCTTAAAAGAATGAAACAAAACTGAGTATAAAATGAATTTTTCATGAAGAACAAATCCATCAAAGCCAATAGCTTCACCACTGCCCTTACTCACACTTCGTAAAAGACTGTCTCTTTTATATAATATCGTATTTTTTCCCCTCTCACAAAGGCTACCGTTAAGATTTTTTAAAGTTTTTGATATTACCCTTGAGGTATGTGATGCAGCCGCAAAAGCAATTTGCACTTTTCGTACCACCTATACCAAGCCTGTACATTCCTTTCTTAAAAAATAAACTGAAAAAAAATCAAGATACAATGAAAAAAAAAGAGAATAAGAGAACTTGCAATTTTATTGGACGCTCACATTCTCTTATTCTTATTCTTCTCCATTGAAAAGTAAAATATTGTATATACCTCGGGCGAAATATTATCTTCTCATAAGGCAAAATCTGAAGCCGAATTATTCATTAGATTGTGGGCGTGTCGTCGTTTTCGCTCTCAACCAATATGCAAACTCCAATTAGCATAAATTCTGAAAACAATTTTTTCCACTAAACAAAAAATATCTTCCTTTTTTTCAAGAAATTACTTGGGTGAGAAACGAACATACTCATATTTAAATTTTTGACAATTTTTCCAATGCTACTAGAAATTTCTTTTCAAAGAATTTTACTGGGAACAGTATTAAAAATGGAATTACTTTATACATACATTAAATATTACTCTGTACATGCAAATTGACTTATTGCCTAAAGAAAGTATATATATAATTTAAAAAAAAACTGTTTTTAGTCTACGGCAAGATTTTCTTTAACGAAGCACGTATAGCGTAATTTGCTGGTAAGTAAATACGAATGTGATTGCAATAATTTTATATGTTTCTTAAACATAAGCAAAATTATAGCTGTAATATGTAAAATACCTAATATATATTTTACACAAATCATAGTATTCAAACATCATTTAATTTAGTAACAGAAAACATTATTTCCTTACATTAATATGTACCAATTAATAAAAATCTATAAAGTTAACTTTTTAATTTATTGAAATCGAAATTTAAAACAAGTGACATTGAAAAGTATTGTTCCTGAAATACCAGAAATTTCATGTTAGGATTACTTAATGAGTTACAATAAAAGAAAACAACTTATCAGATACAAAAAACTTAAAATATTTGTTTCCGAAAAAATACTAAATCCCAAGTTGTTTTTTGTTGAATAGATAATTCCGTTGCAATCAATAAACCTTTAGGGAAGTAGCTAATTTTGCGCGCTTATCTTATCGGTAATTTATAAATAGTTAGGGAGAAAAAATGTATTGATTATAAATTGGATTACTTTATATAGGATTTGTTTTACCAATTTAATAACAGAAGATACATGTTGTTATTATTTCCATCATTAAATGAACAATAAGCACTTTCACATTATTTTCAGCTTATGTTGATAAATTACTCTTAAAAATAGATATAAAACAATGTAATGATTAAAACATAAAAACAAATAAAAAAATTTATAAAATAAAAATATTGCGTCGTCGTTAAAATAAATAAGCTAATTTACATACCATATATTCATGAAAATGATATTTAATAATTTCCAATAATTATTTAAAAAATAAATAACTGTCGTAAATCATTTAATAAATAATTTGTTATAAAGTAGTATATATGTACTTATATCAAAATGTTAAAATTATAGCATATTAAATTTTTTTTGTTAATAATTGTATATAAGTTTATACTTTTAAACATTTTATTTCATAAGATTCATGCTTACTTTTTCTTAAGAAATAAGGGATTATTTCTTAAGATTGAATATTTGATTTTGAATGTGTATATTGATTAAAATCTACAGTGTACCCAGAATATTTAAATTAAATGTATTTATATGTTAATATTAATGTGGTTGGTAAAATAAATCAAACTGTATGAAATTATTGCTTTAATATGTTCCACATTTTAAATAATTTGCGTATAAGTTGAAGGCATTATTTCAATTAAAAGATTAGGGAATCAATTTGTAAATGCACTTTCATTCATAGGTATCTCAAAACATTTTCTAAAGAATTTTAGATATTTTAATAATAAAATTTAACACAAATAAACCATTCAATGTAAATTAATGAATAGTATTAGTTAAGGGAAAATTAACATTACAAAAATATAACCAAGATGTTGAATTATGAACGCAACAGTTAGCAACCGTTATGTGGTTAATTATATTGGAGTTGATTTTTTGATTCTGCAGGCCTTAAATATAAAATGCAGCAAAACTTAAAAATAACTTTGATGATAAAAGTGGAAAACATATAAACAAAGGCAAAGACAGAAATTTTTCTAAAATCATGTGATACAAAAGTGGCAAATAATTAATCTGCTTCGTACGTGTAATTATTAGGTCAATTTTAAGGGATTTATTCTTAAATTTATTCTTTGAAACATATTTTTCTGTATAAATTTTTTCAATATAAAATTCTACCAAACCGAAATCTCGATTTACTTAAAAGACAATAAGGTCTCGTTTTCGACAGCAAATGTCATGTTTTCTCCCTCTTATTGAAACTAAAAACGATTGTGGTATGAGTATAATAAATGTCTGCAGATGTAAAGAATGCGTGTCAGTCTATTGCATATACTGAATAAATCCTTAAATAGTACATAACGGTATATATTATTATATAGCAGACTTTCGTTTGAGTTCTAGAAATCAGGTCAATGTAATTCATGTTTAACCATGAAGCGGTTGTTTCTTTCGTTCCAGTTGATATCATAATAACGTTAACTTTTTACAATTCTCATTGGTTTAAAATCTCCATGACATCACATAACGTTTCTTCTAGGTCACACATAATGAATTACAACATCGTATATTGAAACTTTGTCATTCGTAAATACAATTTGTCAATGAATTTCACCCTGTTTTTTAATCGCATTTTTTGAGGAACAGCAAACAAGGCAAAGTTCACCATTGAATATCTGAGCTTTGTGGGCGATGAGAAAAAAAAATCTATTTATGATTTTTACCAGTAATAAAGCAGTATTTTTTAATTATAATTTTACCGTTTGTAATAGTTTCAAAATCATGAAAACTACCTGTTGCTTTGAGTAATTAGTTTTTAAATTTTTAGTTATAGTGGTTCAGAAATTTCGCGAAACTATTATGTTTTCTAATTTGTGTCTTTAGCCGATTCAAGTTTTCTTGCCTGGCTCTCCAGCTAACGAGCATTATGTCATTTTACATACTGTTGAAAATTTGTTAAAGTTTCTTTAATTTTCTTCTTTTTATTTATTTTTTTTTCTGATGAAAATTTTGTGTACAAAACATTGACTGTTACAAGCATCTAAAACCATGGTTCCAGAAAGCATTTTAAGTCACTTTGAGCCAAATGCCCTTAACAATATTCGAATTGATTTAGGCATGACACTCATATCGAGTAACGACTCTGTGTCTTCAACTCGTTGAAATCAAACTTAAAAATAATTTCCAAATTCATTTTGTTAATAAAATGATTTCTTATACAAAGACCAAAGCATTTTGGTTAGAGAAGCCGTTTTCCATTGATTCAAGCAACTAACACGTTGATAGTAGAATAAAAAGAAAGTAAAATGAAAATGACAAGCAAAATATTCGTTTCATGGTTAGTTTAAGTCGGCAAAGATAGGTTTTTCTTAAAATTTTCCATTTTATAATTATCTTTTAAATGCAACTGAATTTATAATTTACTAGCAAAAATTCAAGAAAAATCTGTTGATGAAAGTGATATATTTGACAAAATATGTCTTTTTATTTCTACAGGTTTAACTTTTATTTACCTATACTGAATTATTTCTCATAGTATGTATTTGCGTATGAAATTACAATAATTTCTTCTTTAATAAGGATAGTACAATAATTTCTTGTCGTGGTACTAGAAAACTCACAAATAGAATTCAAACATACAATTTTTATAATTTCAAACTTTTTTTATCATTATTATTATTGCATTAGTTTACGCAAAAGAAATGATTTATTATATTCTGCAGTTTTCTTTAATAAAATTTTAAAACAGACATTCGATTAAGTTATTGAAATCACGCTTATGCAATTCATATTTCTATGTTCTCTAGAATTAAATGTTAATTACATGTGTTGAATCATTCTATGATTTAATACATAATGAATTACATCATTGTACAGCAGATTTCTCAGAATACTGCTAATAGAGTTCACGTATATTCTATTTCTACAGATTCAAATTTTCATTATCAACATTCCATTAATATAACCACTGTTAAAGTAAGAAATTATATCATTGTATATGAGATTTTTTGCTCCAGTCCGAGGATATTCTAGGTTGCAGATTTTTGTTCTAGTTTTCTTTTAAATAACAAACTCTATCAATATTGGATTATATGTATTACCTACAGTAAATCTGATTCATAAACGTGAAAAAGTAATTTGTAATCTATTAGAAGCTTTAATTCAGTTTCTGTTAAAAGCATATTCAAATATTTCTTACATTTGATTAGGTGTTTTTAAGTTTAAAAGAAAGAAAAAATATTTTTACAACAATCTTGATAACAATACAAACGTGATAAGCTGTATTCTCTATGTTGTCAATGTAATTGATATAGTGAATGCTTAAGATCTAGAAGATGGTTATATTAATTTTTCTTTCAAATGAAAAAAGAAATGAAAAAATTTTAAAATTGTGAATATTTGCAGTGTTATATATTTGCGTACTGATATTTTACATTAATTTTAATTTCAACTTCCCTTATATATATATATATATATATATATATATATATATATATATATATATATATATATATATATATATATATATATATATATATATATATATATATATATATATATATATATTTATATATATATATATTTATATATATATTTATATATATATTTATATGTATATATGTAATGTATATATAAGTGTATGTGTGTTTGTGTGCGCGTGCTTGTGTCTTTACGAAGCAAGAACAAAGAAAATAATTTTATATTTCTACTTTTTAATAAATTCAAGCAGCTCTAGAGGTGCTCAAAACAATTCTTCATAATCTTTTTACGTGCTGTATATTTTTTAAACAAATTTTCCAATTTTACTATAGCAATTTTTAATCACCCCCATGAACTCTTTCTTATAGCAACATTTGTAAAATCGATCTATGGAGGAATAGTTGTTATGTTTGGCTGTTTGAAATTAATGCACAGTTTTGGATTAATTAAAGTTTATTTGCAAGTTCTTTATGTCCAGTAAATTAAAATTCTGCCTCTTTATAAGAGATAATAATAAAAGATATATTCTTAAAATGTAATAAAAACAACCTTAATTCAAGCAAGAGTAAGCAAAATTGTATGTATGCAACTATAATTACAAAATGCGAATAAAATTCAATTTTGTTCTCTGGACTTGGAATAGGCTTCATTAGCCATATTCAAGTGCCATAATAGTAGTGTTTACATTTTTTTTCTAGTTTATCTAAGCAATATTAAATTATACCTTGTTTTAGTAGTTAATTTAATCCAATATATTATAAAGTGTTTAAAAAGTGTTGATTATTATGAAAAAAAAATACCATATCACTATTAAATTGTATTAAAACTTATATAACCATAATGGAATCACTGTAGTTAATATGGGTATAAACCAGTGTTTTTCAATAAAGGTTCACACAAATGGAAAACATGAGATAAAAAGCAAAAATTAAAGTGTTTTTTAAAATTCATACAATAACAGGTTACTTTCCCTAAAACAATTGGAAGAAACGCGTCTTTTTTACAGAAAATTATATAGTTGATATGAATGTTAATGTTTTAATCAAGAATATACTTTACATGCGTTGTAAAGCCGTATAAATGCGATGAATATTAGATAAAAGGGTGACTCTTTCATACTTAATTGTTGATTTCTTAAGGCTGTTGTCTGGCATTGGAAAATCCACCGCATAATTTGATTTCATTAAAACCTTTTTATAGATTTTGCCCCTTATTTACATATCGGAAGGGAAGAAACTTGAAAAATCCCCAAATATACACAATGTGCATGAGAAAGATACATACATGTGGACTTCGTTCTCTATCATTCGGCAATTGGACTTAGATCATTCAACACCATCGTGAACAAGCAGCACCTTCCAAGGGCCAAACGGTTCTTCCCAAAATGTGCAATGCATGAGAAAGATAAGAGCAATATCCGTTTTTAATTGTTTAACTATCTGGAAATGAATCCATAACCTTTCTATCTGAATAGTGCAGTCCTATCACAATCACTCTTTGAGCTCATGGAGTCGTTCTTGGAAAGATTAAAACAATTAACAAGGAATACTCTTCAGAAATCCAGTTTAGTTGTAAGAGATGACTGTTGAGGGACTCAATGGACAAGCATGTTCCACATAACTATTACAAAAAAATGTAACAAATAAAGGTATCAATACTGTCAATTCTAAGATATTCTCAAGTGGAAGATACTTGCTTACAAAATTTGTCCTTAAGGATGAGTGTTTGCATTTATATGCATAAATCTTGTGCCTATTGCACTCCTAAGCAAGCGCGCATGTTATACCACAATGATGTTATAAATTTTTAAATATACCTGTCATCGTTTCAATATTACAATACAAATCTATTCCAGAACACAATATAACAACAATTATTCTGACGTAAAATTATTGTTCAATGTTGTAGTTTTGGTGACTTTGATGTTATTAATATGAAAATTATGAATTAGATCACAAGCTAAACCTGGTATAGTCGTAAAACATCACACTCATAAATTATATATAAATCCAAATTATAACATTTAAACATCAGGCTAGCTGCAATAATATAAAATTTAATATGAGTCAAACATGTCTGACAGGTTTGCATGCGTATAGATATGTTATGCCATTTACTAATACACAGAGCTTGTCTGTAAACTGTGGTTTAGTTGCTACTCACTCATGAGACAATTTTCTTAAGCAATGAATACCAAATATCGGTCGTTACTTGGGAATATTATGTTTTAAAAACATTCAATTTGAAGTTACCCGTGATGCAACGTGTATGGTCGTTTCCATCCTCTTGGAATTGTTATGAAAGCACAGTGATGACATTCTATGTGATTCCAAGTTCCTAAGATATTGACTTCTCCATAACAACACTTCATGAAGCCAATATTTCTATCATGAAAAAAAATTAATCTATATGTGTCTTCTATGTTATAACTGGCGTAGCATGTCCATTTTTGGACCTTGCGCCATAAAACCTAACCAACCAATCTGTGTCATAACTGTTCGATTGTAACACAATGCAGATTACAGCAAGCTTTGAATAAATTATAGGAATTATGCTACTTGGGAACTATAGGAATGGTACTTAAAGTATTACATTAATTTTAAGTACCATTCCTATAATTTATTTTTCATTCTCACTCTGTTCATCTTGACATAATATTCATGAGATCTTTTTTAAGATGTAACACTATCATACATATTTTAAGATATGTGCTATAACATTCCAGTTGAAATTTTAATTTTAACGAATGAATTTGCTGTTATGAATGAATTTGCTGTTATGTTATCCTGAATTATCCACAATTTACAGTTATCAGTGAAATTAAATTGATCTATTAGTGCTCTCTTAAAAAAGAAGTTTAACGATACGAAATCTAATTGCATTATGATCAATGTAATTTTAAAAAATAGCAGTGAACTCACCGCATTCTCCCCTATAGGCAAGTCTTATAGATTTTCTAATCAGGCAGCCTTGCTTTTTCATTTCGCACTCGTTGGTGTATGTCTCTCCATCGGAACCACACACCAGACGAACAACTGGCTCGCACAGTTCGTCGCAATGACACGTAGCTTTACCATGTCTGTCTATATCACAAGACTGATACGGTCCACATTGAAGACTGTCACAGGGGTTAGCACCTAATTGCAAATTTGATTTATTTACAACCATATTTCAATAACCTCTAATTAAATATTTATTTTTATAGCAATTATAAGCATTTCTGAATTTATATATATATATAAGGATGTGTGTGCTTTAAAATTCTTTTCTAATTAATATATAAAAGAAAATGTATTTCATTCTGAAAAGGAAGAAATGAATTATATTGGAAAACAATGTTCATTATAATGTCAGTAAATCTATCAATTATAAATATTAATTGCATAAATTTAATTAATGTTAATCTGAATTATTTTCTTAATGAACTTAAACTCTGTACAGACACTTAGATTTAATTTAAATTACGTATTAGTCTTCTTTCCAGCGAATAAAACATTAATTATTTAAAACAACTTCACTAGATACAATGAATTATATTTATATAGAACAATATTTACAAGTAGCTGACGCATCGATAATCCTAAAACAATTCCGACAAAAAAGCTAAAATATTTCATTTGATTAATTCAGACACCAACAGCATTCTAAACTCTTATCTACAATTATATTTAATACAGAATTTTCTTAATATTTCGCAATTCTGACTCGACTTTAACTATAAGTTATTTAAATTAAATTATCCTGGCGTTCTGAAACATCTTTGTCTGTGTGATTAATGAGAAATATTTCTTTATACTAATTTAATTATACAATAGAAGTATCTATTAGAATTTCTTTAACTATTAGTCAGGATAAATGTTAGATTTAATGATTAAGACATTTCTTAAATACTTAATTAGATTGGATATTAACAATTAGAACAAATAAAAAATATCTGTGAAAGTATTTGTTAAATACTTACCGCTTGAACATTCTCCAGTGTAAATAATTCTGATATTTTTTCGCGACTTACAAGCTTCTACTCTTAAAGTGCACTCATTTGTATACGTTTTTCCATCTGATCCACACACGGGTCGAAAATCGGGTGAGCAAACTGAATTACAGCGGCACATGGAGTTTCTGTTTTCATCCAGTTGACAAATTTGGGATGTTGGACACTCAACACCATCACAAGGATCTGTCAATTAGTATGCATGTATATATATATATATATATATATATATATATATATATATATATATATATATATATATATATATATATATATATATATATATATATATATATATATATATATATATATATATATATATATATATATATATATATATATATATATATATATATATATATATATATGTATATATATATATATATATATATATATATATATATATATATATATATATATATATATATATACATATATATACATATATATATAGATAGATGTAAAATTTAGATTAGATTTTGATTAGATTAGGTTATTTTTGAATACAATAATTCATAATTTAGTAACAGTCTGCAGTAGAGAGTTAAGACAGTAAATTCAAAGCACACATACTTCCGAATAACGTCTATTTAATGAAAAGATAAAATAAAATAAAATTGTCCATATTTAACATAGGTATGAAGCTTACGTGGTTAGCAGACATCTATGCTCTTTTGTTCTGTTATGTTTTTTTCAGAAAGGGGTTTATATAGGGCGGAGTTGTTAAATGTGTAAGAAGGCTTAGATATTCAATGGCACCTGTGTTTTAGGACTTCAGAGGAAAGGTAATATAAGGGAACATTCATTAATTTAGACACTAACACATTTATGTATGTATATATATGTGTGTGTCACTAAACCTAATTATTCAATGCAAATATTTAGAATATTTTTTCATATAATATAAACTAGAATAATCATAAACTAGAAAAATAATCGAGCTTATTTCTGTATCCAGAAATTTAACTCTATGGAATTATGATATCTTAAGTATGATAGTTTTTACAGTACAACTTACTAAATGATTTAACAACTATCCCCACCCTCTTGTAAAAAATGTCAAGGAGAAGAAATATAGCTTGAAAAGAGATAAAAAGATAGCGTAGTTTTTTAGTGCGTAATCAAAAATTCTTAGACTTAAGATATTTTGTAATATAAAAAAAATACATCAATAAATAAGAAATGATAATAATTGTAAAAGAATTAATAAATTAAAAATTTCATGGAAAATAGAATAAAATTCACTATATATATTTGTCAAAATGAATAATTTCATATAAAATCTTGTATTTTATTATAATAGAATTTAAATAATAATTTTTATTTAAATTCTATTATCAAATATAATGATTCTTATTTAAATCTTCAACGCTTATTATTGCGTTATAAATTTCGGCCCTTGTGAATCATATTGTAAACCAAATCAGGAAATAAATTTATATTGTTTAAGGTTTCAATTCTGCACCATATAAATTACAAATAAAGTTTTTATCTATTTGTTTCAATGAAGATAGATGTAAACAATTCCACTTCTTCTTTTTATATTGAAAAAAATTTTTAAAATTTGAACAATTCAATGGCATATTTCCATAGTGATAAAGGTCAACGATTAATACATAAATACCTAAATGTCTAATAATTAATGATAATAAAATACTTTTAAAAATTATTTCAATGACTAACACATAAAGAAAATTATACATTTTTATAACTTATTCAAAAAAGAAAATGGCTAATCAATGCAATTTGACTTTAACAATTGCATTTGAAAGAAGTGTTTCTCCTATTTTCGTGTTTAATTTAAAAGCTACATCAATAAGGTAAGTTGAATATTTCCTTATTTCTGAATGCAATTGAAATTAGAGATGAAACAATCCTTAATAACTAAAATGAAATAACGTGTCTCGCATACTTGGTTTACACACTCTCAAAACACATTGTTTAAATATTTTTCCAGGCTAATATGACATCTATTTAAACTACACACAAAATAAAGTAATATTTTGAAGTAAAATTATTTATTTAACTTTAATTGTGTGGATATGATATTTAATAATTCTATAAGATTGCTTAAATAAATTAATATTAAAATATCTAGTTTTTGATCCATTCAAAGTTTTTAAATAATATATTTGCTGCAAATTTTTTTTGCAATTATGCTGTAAATATTAAACTGTTTAAGAAAGAAAATTAAATTTAATTAATTCGTGTAACATAGAAACTAAATTATTTGTCTCAACACTTAGTAACTTTTTTGCGTACATGAAGACAAATGTAGGTATGCTTGTTATCTGCATATGTCACAGCATTTTCATTAAGTTTGATAAAAAAGACTAATGATATATTCACTTTACTTCTTATTTTCGTTTTATGCATTTATTTAATAATATATATTTTTTACTTATGACACAGGTATTACTGCCGAGCTGTTATCCGAATGGTTAGCGCTCTTGCCTTCGGTTCAGCAGTTCGTGAGTTCGAATCTCACCTTAGGCACGGATGTTTGTAGTGGTTCGGAATCCACTTTAAGCCATAGGTTCCAGTCTTATTAGACCACGTGTGCAAAAAATGGCCGTTGAGCGGTAAACAAACCACAGGTATTACATAACATTTTATATATAGTGTTTAATGATATATTTTCTTTACTATAAATAATTGTCAAATAATTTGAGACAAGATTTATAAACTATTAAGAATTAACTATATTAGAGCGCTTATAAATATAAACCTAAACTATTTTAGATTGCTTTTTAAACATATAAGTCTACTTACAGTAAGGCTTGATAAGAAAATTTACCTACAAATAGTGAAAGCAGTATTATTAAATTCAAATTAATATATACTTACATTTCCTTTAATTATATACCTTTATAAGGAAACTTTATTTCTTACACTAAGCAGCAATATAAATTAAGACGGAACATTTGTTACTCTATTAAAAACAACACACTACTGCAAAGGTTGTCAAACAAAACAACATAAAGCGTACAAAATGTTTAAATTTAAATGATCTAATATAAGAAAATTACCACAAACTCCTTGGAACTTGACTTCTATAAGTCTCATTTCTCGACAAGATGCTCTTTTCAAATCACAAGGGTTCCGATAATTTTTCCCATCAGTTCCGCACACAGGATCCTGCTCGTTTCTGGAAGAAATACAATTTTCTGGGCAAACACATCTTGCAGATTTTCCATCAAGTGACACTTTACATACGGAGCCAAACTGACAGTCCTTGCGTTCGCACGGATCGCCTGTATCTGCAGGAGACACTAAATGTAAGGAAATGCCTCAAAGTCAGCGTGTAAAAGAGTGACGAGGATATACTTACCACAAGGTCCTTGTCTGACTACAAATATCCTTCTTTGTTGAGAGCAGGAAGACAAACGTAGTTGGCATTCGCTGGAATATGTTACACCATCGTCACCGCAAACAGGAGCAAAGATATCGGAGCAAACTTCAGCACAACGGCAATAAGCTCGATTGGTTGACTCATCAACAAGGCATTGAGATCCAAGAACGCATAGCATTTTATCACAAGAATCTAAAGCAAAAATGAGTTTTTAACACGTTTCTTATTCAGACCTATTAAACCAGCAATCTTTCGAAGTCAAATCTTTCTTAAATTTAAATTAGTCTAAAAATATAAGTTCTATACTATTTAGCTGTATTTGTGATATAAAATCTGTGCCATTTTATTAAATAAATTATTATTTTTAAATTTAAAATTATATTATATAAATGTAATAATAAAAGGAATTTTTTATTTTATTTTTACAACATATTAATAGTATAAATTGCCAATTTTACAGAATATCAGGTAAAATATAACTTCTTTGTGGACGTAAATGTGAATTTTATACCTCACCAACTTAAATGTTAAATTTATTTTCAGTGGTGTTAAAGTTGGAAATAATTTAGTATAAGGAAATGAATTGTGCTTGCATACTAATGACAGTACTTTAGCCCTATTATTTAATATTTTCTAATTAATTAATGCGTACATACTTACATACATACATACATATATATGTTCATGCATGTATACATGAATACATATATATATGTCCATAATATATGTTGCCATTAAATAATGCTCGGTTATTAGGACTTCTACCTTTCAGCACTACAAGAGGTGGATAGGATGACCTCTTAAACAGTAGGGCATAAGTAGTTGTGCCATAAAGACCACGAATTTGGTATCACTTCACGTGGAAGACATTGCGACTTCGACCCTTTTTACGTACCCCAACCACTATCAGCTAACATTGAATAAAGTCGACATGAATTTTTTCTGATAGCGAAAAGGAATGATTTATATATATATATATATATATATATATATATATATATATATATATATATATAGATATATATATATATATATATATATATATATATATATATATATATATATATATATATATATATATATATTAAGTTCATATTTTCTCAATAAAGTAAATCTAAATTTTCTATAAAAGTTAACAAATAGTTGACTACGCACATTACTATTATGCATCGATAATATACATTTTATCATTTACATTATAATTTGTTTGCTTTAAAATTGAGCAAAAACTAACTTCAAAGTAATTTGCTTATTTTCCACAAAAAATAAAAATGCTTAAAATTTTAAAATTTAAACTCTTTGAAAGATTATAAAAATTGTTTTAGGATAATTTTGCTGCCAAAAAATGTTCTATTTAAACTTATTTATTAGTTTTGTTTTTAGTAAGTGTTTTATAATATTTTTCTAAGCTTTTATTACATATATCAATCAAAACTGACAAAAGGTTTTTTGAAGTTTTAATGATTTTAATATTAAATATGATTGATGTGACTTTTCAAAATAATGATATATTTTTTCGTTTTCCATAACATTACTATATATTATATATTTTCTTAATATGTTAGTAAAATTTTAAAATTGAAATAACACATTTCTAAATGTACTTAGGAATTTATGTTTTTATAGGATAAATATATTGGATATTTTTTCTTAAATTTTCCAATATTTTTGTTGTTTTAGAACAAATAAATTATTCTATAACTATTAAAATAAGGATTTGTTTTTATGAATAAAACCAAGAATAATCTTCTGTGAATTTTAGTCTTTGGGAAATACACGGAGATTTAAACTTGTTTTTATTGTCTTTAAACTTTATGAACGTTTTGAACTTTATATATCTGTCTTGATATAAACTTGATTTATTTTTCTTCCGAAATTTAAAAAAAAGTTTTAGTCCCAAGTTCTAATTTTTAAAGATAATATTATAAATTTTTGGATTTTTTTATTTCTTACGTTTTAAGAATTTCCTACATCAAACTTATTTCAGACAAATTCTTTCATATGTTATTACACTGACATATGTTAAAAATTTCCCACATTTCAAATATTTGTAAGTTACATCAAAAATAATTATGTTGTCTGATTATTTTCTTTGTAAAATTTAAAAAAATGAAAATAATGCTTTATAACTATGTTTTACTTACAATTTGCAAATATTAGTTGAAAAAATGCTTTTAAAAGTTTAAATGTACGCAAAAATTAAAATAAATTTGATATCTTCTTTAATTATTTGTAGGAATTAAAAATAAATTAAGTGTTCATCATTTAAATATATTTCTTAAGACTCTTTTATTCAATGGATTTATGTGTTAAAATTTTTACATTTTAAATGGAAATCAAAACTTACATATTTTTTACATTTATTCATTAAATAACAAAGCAAAAAAATGAAACATGTTGAAATTTTAGGTTTATCCATAAAATTCATTTATGAGTTAAAATTCCAGTCATCATTAATTGAAAGCTTTTGGTAACAATTAAGATTGGCTAAATAAATAAAGAAATGCTTTCTTGATTATTTCTCTGTTAAATGCAATTAAAAATTATAGGCTCTCCCCTATATAAACATATGTTATTGATTTCTTTTAACACTTTTTGTTTATAGATTTATATGTTCATTAAAATTTAGCTAAATTATGTGTACGCCAAATTGGTGGATGTACAACAATATTATTTTCTTATAGATAAAAATATGTTCCTCAACTTCTTTATTTTGTGTTTGTGATTTTGCAAACATTTGAACAGAAAGAAATATCATTAGTCTAAAGTATAATTAATAACAGATTTATATTAGAATAATTGATTCTTAATTCAATTGTGTGTATTGTAAATAATACATATTTAAAGATTATTTTAAATGAAATACAGGCTTTTAAATAAAGTTAAATAAATTATGAAATAAAGCAAACGTAGCTTATTATTCATAATATTTCATAATATATTATTAACAATATATTTCCATTTGAATATGGAAAATAAAATAGTTTTCTTTAAATAAATATAAATTTATGCTTTATATTGTTTTTTTTATTTTTTTTATTTATAACAAGGAAGAGTTCATCATATTTTCACGAAAATAGATTGGACTTGTTGAAGGTATCTTGTAAAAATTCTTCAAAATATTTGATTAACTTTTGAAGGAGAGATTACATAGCTATGTTGCCAAGGAAACGAAAATAGATGAATTCTATATAATGTGAAAAGAGGTTTCTGTATAATATTACAGTAATTTTTTTCCGAGTAAAGAGCTTTATTAAACTATTCGCAATATCTTAGAAATAAAAATGCGTGTTTTTATTTTTTTACTCAAAATGAAACCATTTTTTGAGAAGAAAAAATTACTACACTCAACAGCAATTGATTTTTGTTAATAGAAGTTAAATAAATTCAAATTGTTGGTTTTAATTTACTGCGTATAAGCATTTCGTTTCATGCAATGGATTAATTCTTCGTAATTAGAACAGAACAGTTCATACCGAATATTTTGTTTCAATTAGGGAAAGAGTCATACTAAAATTTTATTAGTTAAAAGAAACTAAAGCCTATAAAGAAATAAAAAGCAATGTTACGTGCAATATCAAGAACTATATATCATAAATAGAAGTATGGTGATCATAATTAAAAATATTGTGAAAATAATTAAACTATGGTGATCATATCTAAAGTATGATGATCATAATTAAAGTATGGTAGTTATATTTAAAGTATGGCGATAATAACTAAAGTATGGTGATCATAACTAAAGAATGGTAATCATGATTAAAGTATGGGATAATAATTAGAGTATGGTAATCATAATTAATTATTGATGATCATAATTAAAGTATGGTGATCATAACTAAAGTATGGTGATCGTAATTAAAGTATTCTGATTTTAATAAAAGTATTGCCATCACAATTAAAGTTTTATAATCATAATTAATGTATGGTGATAATAATTAAAGTGTGATGATCATAATTAAAAGTATGATGAGATCATAATTAAACTAGGGTGATCATAACTAAAGTATGCTGATCATAACTAAAGTATGCTGATCTTAATTAAAGTATGGAGAGCATTTTTAAAGTATGGTAACCATAAATAATGTATGGTGATAATAACTAAAGTATGATGATTGCAACTAAAACATGGTGATCATGATGAAAATATGATTATCATATTAATGCATAGTGATCATAACCAGATGATGGTGATCCTAATTTAAGTGAAGTATTAAAAGCCTTCAGAGAGTAATGTATTTGATAAAATGTAACAAAATTTACACAGCACACTCAGTAAGACTATATAAACATACAAACTTGACATTTTGACGCTTCGAAACGCGAATTAATTCTAAACGCCAAATCCAAAGGATATTTGGACGTTACGAAATACGTCTACAATAATGCGATTGATGCATAAACAACTGTTACATTAAATCATAAACAATTATTTAATTAAAAATACAAATGAATTTCAAAATGCAAAAATATCAACTTGGGCGAACGATTATTCTTTTCTTCAATATTTGTTCATCAATTGAAATCACGTGTTCTACTCTAAACAGTCACCAAATTTTTTTGAGCTTTGTTACTTAGATTGGGAACTATATACAAAAAATTTCAGATACTTTTATTTCTTTTACAATATCGAAAATTTTGAAAAAAGGTTTAACAATGCAGGAAGTAAATTTACAAATATTATACTTTGAAATAATTGAAAAAAATAATTCAGGATATATATTTTTAATTCAATAATTGTTTTAAGAAAATACTATGAATGGCAACAATAAAAAACACATTTAATCAAGCTAAGAAAATTTAAATGTAATCATTTTTATAGATATTAATATCTGTGTTTGTGATTTAAACAAATTATTGAAATTTTCGATGCATCACAATAATGATTTTGTTCTTGAATAAAGTCAAAATGGTTGATAAATTGTGTTTTAACGCATACATCAATATAAATGTGGAGATGAAATTGTAAAGAACACTTTTTTTTTCAAATTCAACTTAAATATTAAAAATAAATTTACAATTTACTTTTTGTTACATGAGATTTTATAATTAAGGTTTTCTATAAATTTTGTAAATAAAATTGAATGTTTTTAGCAATTTTAAACAAAATTTTATTACATTTTTAAAATAAACTTCACGTGTACATTTTTGTATTCATTACTAACAAACTATTTCATTATATATTTTCAGTAATCTAATAATTCAGGCTAATTTCATGGATAAATTGTATGATGAATCCTTTTGTCTTAAATAAACTTTCTAAAATACTTTTACACATAATTATATATAGATTTATTAAAAATTATAGATTTTAATAAAAACATAATTGCGAAACCCATTAAATAAGTTTTTATAACCTAAAATTTCCATGGATATGCAGAAATATTCGGAATTCTAATCATGAAATATAAATACTTAGATTCACCCTATATTTCATTGAAAATTCGGGTGAAAGATCATTTTCTCAAAATAATTAGTATGAAACCAGTGAATTTGTTATGAGAACATTCAAAGTTAATATGCAAGACCTGCATTATCTAAACTATATATTTACATAATAAGATGAATTTAATTATTGCTTAAATATAAAAAGTAAATACAGAGTTCCTCGAAAGATGTTTTTTATGAAAATGGTATAAAAATAAAATATATAACTTTAATAAAATTAGCTCCTATAACTGGTTTAGCTTTCATCATAATATGGGAGAAAATAGAAAGGAATGACAAAATATTACATTATATTTTATAAATGTACATCATCAAATATTAATGTAGTTTCTTATCTCATATATAAAAAAAATCACTGAAAAATAAATATTTATTAAAAAGGAAACAGATACATTTTAAATTTTCAAAAACTGGAAATGCAAAAACTGGAATGGTTTTCTAGTAATAAAAGATAATAATATATTAGAATATTCAATTTAAAACAAATATAAATTTGATTAAAATAAATGAAAAATAAATATTTGAGAATTGTGTTATTCATGAAAATGAAAGTATAACAATAATTTCTTACTTTCAAAGAGAGCAGATTTTTTGTCTTGAGGAATATCTGCAAAAAAAGAGAATGTATGAAATAAAATTTTAATATTTTTATAAAAATATGATTCAAAATATTATAAATATAAACTTGTAAACTATTTACCGTGGTAATAAATACCAATTTAATTTTAGGCATTTTAAATTAGTTCAGAATAAAATCTGACAACTAAGCAAATTATAAAAATCACTTTTAATTTCATAAGTTTGGAGTAAAATAATTTTAATTTTGAAATGTAATATCGTTATACTATAATTTTATTAAAAATAATGAAACTGAGTGAATAATTAAAATGAAATTAACTGAGATTCAAATGCGTTTCAATTGTTTCTTTTTTAATTTGTGGGCAGAGCAAAGCAACCACAAAAAATAAAATGAATAGAAGATTTTCTTTAGTGGAGGAATTTAGAAAAATGATTTAGTGTATTCATAATGACAATTCGAGCTATCATTACCACGGCAAGAAATAATTACACAAAAAATAAAATAAAAATAATTAAATTATTACATTGAAGAATGAAATTTGAAATTTTTATAATTTGTTAAAAGTTTAGAATAATTTAAAATGATCTTTTAAAAATTTATTTTTTTATAAAAGAGATGTTTCATATATGAAATCAGTTATGTTAAGATTAATTTACATTGTAAAAATCTCAGAAATTTCAAATTAAACATTTAAAATTTAAATGTGATAAAAAAAATTTTATTAACAGTATGTTCTGTTCATTACAAGGCATGTATTTTTCACGTTTCAAAAATCATAATGCGAAGTTTTACGCATTTAGAACTAATTAACATTTTAAAATATAGATTACAGCTTAATTTATCATAGTCATCAAAATTTTCGTTACTGTTGTTTTAGTAATTACTGAATCCAGATATTGCAAAATGCTCGATTAAACATACACATCATTGTAATCTCTTTGTGGTATTAAATTGTAACTTTAAGGTAAATTTTTTAATTTAATAAAAATTAAATCAATTACAACATTTTATTATAAACAAAATAAAAAACAATATTTACTTTAATGTAAAAGTCATATACATTTAATTTACAATATTTTTACAAGAATTTCATTCTTAAATTTTAGTTTTTAGTAAATTGAATGTTTCATTTATATGATAGAAATATCGTAACATATTTATCAAAATAAATATCATTCACGCTTGCCTTTAAAATGAATTTTGATTGACATTCTTAATAAAGTGTGAATATCAAGCTTCCATCGTTTAATAGCATCAAAGTTTTGTTATATTTTTATTTGCAAAATTTTATAGGTTAATCATTTAGTTGTATATATATATATATATATATATATATATATATATACAGGCCACGTAATGTACAAAATTTTCATATTTCATTAGATTCAGTTGTATATATATTCAGATATTTTCATTTTTTAAAGGAGTTAACAGACTTTAGTGTCTCACTGATGCATTTTATTTCAAAAAATATAAATTAATAGGAACATAAATTTTTGTTCAAACTATGAATAGTTTTCACTTAATAATTATAATGAACAGCATAATTCGCTATAGTAAATAGCAGTTGCATTGACATGTGTTACTCATAATGTATATCAAAATATGTCTTCATAAATTAAAAAAGTAAAGCAAATGCTTATTCTTTTTTTTTTCAAATAATCTCACGAATATGTAATATAATTAAATTATGTTTTAATCATGTTTAACAGAAATTATCTCACTTACAATTAACCAAATATTGATTTTTGCTCTGCATTATATCTTTTTTCGGTAAAAAGTAAACTTTGATTTGCATTATAAAAGTATTCTATTTATTTTATAATAATTTCAATGGAATTTTATTCATATCATATTTATTATAAATATAAAGTAAATTTATTTTTTGGAATTATATTTACACAAAAAATTATTATTCTGTCATGATAGAAAGATGCATGAAGTATTGAAGAACATCCTTTTATTTTTAAGAATTCTTAATTAGGATATGTGAAATTAAAATAAACAGGAAATATATTTTTTATGTTTATTTATAGTAAGTAAATTTTTCCTTAGCCTAAACTATCTTTATATTGTATGTTCTTTCTTGTTGTAGTGTGTGGGGGTGTTTTAATACACTCACGTACTAAAAAAACAGAAATTTGATGCACGCTTTACGTTTATAACTCCAGTAAATGTTCTGTTAGTGAGATTTTAATAACAAAAGCTTTTTCCCCCTCATTTATTTAATAAAAGCACAAGCAATTAATTAATTTTTTTTTTCTTACTCAACCTGAAGTTATTTAAAAATTGAAACTATTCTAATCTGTTATCAAAATGATAGTTTCTTTCTTTTACGGAAAGTGAGTGCAACCACAGTAAATTTGTTTCTGAAACTTAGTGATTGTTCGGTGTTTGTAATCTAAGTTATTGTACATATTGTCATATTGTAAAAAAAATGATTAAATTTCAAAGATAGTTATTCAATAAAATAAAATCTATTAAATATATAAACTCGGTTATGCTAAAAATTCATTCAACATATAAAGTTAATTGATAAGCATATGTTTTTTTAATTAAATTTTTAATTATTTTCATTTTCATAATGGATAAGATTGTTTACACGCCGTATCTTATTTTTGATCAATATAAAGGATACACAATTTCATTTGCATTAAATCTATTCCATTTTAGCTTATATTAAAAGATGTATATAATGTTATATTTACAAGAATTTATAACTTATTAAATAATAATAATATTGGGGGAATTTATATATACATATATATATATATGGATTAAGAATATTCTGATTTTAAAATATTTAAATTAGTATTACTTTTTGAAAAAAAATTTTTTTTTACATTCCCATAATGATATTAATAAAGATTCTCGTCATTTACAACTCATAACATTTGTTTAACATTTATAACAGTAATTTCAGGTGTAAATCATTATAACTTGTAATCTTTATTAGATTCAGTTTGAGTTTCATACACGACTATTTGTGTTGAATGAGTTTTCGCAAATCACATTTACCAAGTAATTTAAGCAGGTTCAATGCTATTTATCTGAACCCATTACCTAAGCGCATCCCATACAACCGATATCTTTGACTTCCAGATTCTTATTCTGTCATTTCCCTTCTGCAACTTCGGCCTAGCCGAGGAATTTCACGTCATTGGGTACTGTGAATACTTATCGCACATATACAGCCTGTATCTTGCGAGTCTCATGTTGGAAGTTTAATGCGTCTTTAAACAACTGAACTCCAATTGTTAAATTCCTTCTAGCTAAGCGATATAATGAATGATATTTCAACTATTTGTCATAACACTTGAAACATCCCAACAAAATATTTTACGAGAGTAATTAGATTAAAATTAATATAATTCTTTAGCAAATAACTAATCAAAAAAAAGTTAATTCCTTGACGTATATCAGCATATTTATTAAAAGAGAGCTTTGATTTTTTCCACTATTATTTGTTATTTCTGTAAAATTAATTCATAAATTTGCATTATTAAGTTTATAGATATAAGAATAAAAGGAATAAAACGATATTTATAAATTAGCAGATATTGGATTATTTACAATTCTGAATTCATAGTGAATTGTTTGAATTTTATAGTTTGTTTTATAATGTAGCGTAATATATGTAATTGAAAAGTGGTAAAAATGTGTGCTATCAGAATTTCCTTCATTCAAAAGAGTAAATATTCAATGCTTGAATCAAAGCAAAGTTTCAAAATTTTAAAAGTAAATTGTAAATTAAAAAAAACTATTTTTAAAGATAAATTTCTACATAAAAAATTTCGGGTGACTTAGACTTTCAAATGCCCCTCAGATTCTCGACCGATTTGCCACCGTGATTGTGATGCTGGCTCATTTCTGATATGCAACCTTAATATATTTGGCACCATCTTGTTTCTTCAAACACCCATGAAAACACGCTTGGCGACATAAAATCAGCAATTTTTGCTATGGAATATTTTTCCCAGATTTTTCCTGTTTAAACTGTTGTGTTGTAACAAATTTTTTACAAACACGATATTTATCCTATACATATAAGCAAAAATACTTAACAGAATTACCCGAAATAATCATTTAAAATCAGCTGGGTAACAGATTATTTTTAAATTAAAAATCTAGAGAGAGAGAGAGTATTAAGGAAAAAACTATCAATTCTTAGAAAAACATAAATATAATTTCATGAAAATTAAAGCTTTAATTCGCGAATATATTCTAAATCAGTAATGTTCAACAATGTCGTAGAATTAATAAGCAAATTTATATAGTTTATCAGAATAATTGGTATTTTATAATAACGTAATTATGCTCATTCAATAATCACTGAATATTGTAGATTAAAATTATTTCTACATTTTAACTAAGCACACACAGTGTGTGTGCGCGTGTGTGTGTGTGTGTGTGTGTGTGCGTGTGTGGGTGTGTGAGTGCGTGCGTGTGCGTGTGTTTGTCTGTGTGGGTGGGACTTTCTCACAAATGTTAATTTTAAAGTAATTAGTCACCAAATATTAAGTTAAAAAATAATTCTCCAACGATTATTTTCTTGAAAATGCATATTTTTATTCATAATTCTTATGAAAAATTTATCATCATATTTGGAAAAAAATTGTATTTTCTATTTAAAGAATGTGTTTTTCGATGCTTCAGTATAGGCGAAATACCAAATTTTAGCTGATTAAATCATGAAAATATTTTATATTGTAGTAGATTTCATTCTAAATTGAATAAAATTGAACTTGAAAACATAATTCGGAGAATTTCAAAAGCAGATAAAGGAATTTTTCATTTCGGTTTATTAAGGAAATATTAATTATAATAGAATTTTCATTTCAAAAATCTAATATAATTTTTCTTAAATTATAATAGATTTTTGTATATTTCCAAACATATGTTTCACACACACACAAATCTAGACTAGTTGTTTTTTAAACAAGAAATTAAGATTGTAAAAATTATATTTTATCGCGGAAGTGGTTATTTTTCTTAATTTATCTGTGTATGTGTGTTTGTTCTAGCTTGCTTGTTATTTTTTTACTTATAACGTTTTTGACGTAAGCCTTTAATATTACTTCTAAGTAAATATAATTGAATAAAAATAATAACATAAGATAATTGAATCTTAATATGCTTAATTTAAAAATACTTCATTTTTATCTTTTTCTGGAAATATTATATGTTGCTTATACTTTTTACTTTTGAAAGAAAATCTCATTCGTGAAAATTTTAAGTATAATTTCTTAATAATTACCTAAGTGTAAGACGTTTTTTTTTGTTTTGTTTTGTTTTTTTTTTTTTTTTTTTTTTTTTTTTTAAAAAAAGTCAATTTTTTGAAATTTGTTATCATTTTATTTAATAGAGTTTAAATGATAATAAATTTTTACTTAGTGAAAAAGGTGAATATATGGTAAATTTGATTTAATCGACGTTTTAATGTAAGAAAGTCACAATAACTTACAATATTTTTACATTTAATTTTACAATATTTATTGACGCATTAATAAATTTTTTGTTATAAAACTTACAAATTTGAATTCTTTATTGTGTATATAAAGCTCTTGCCTAACACATTTCTCAATCAATTGAACATCACTAAAATTAGTTTAAACGAAATAAAATAATAATAAACCAAACAAAAATATACTGAATAGTAATTACGATATAAAAAGTAGGATATATTTCTTAAGAACTGTTTAAGCTATGATCATTTTGCTGAAATATTTTTTCAAAATAGATTTTTTAAATATAACCTAAAAGTTAAAGCATTACTTACAATTTTTTTTTCAATTTATTGCGTGTAATTCAATTGAAAGATGCTTATTTGACAGCGTTTTGTCTTTTTAGTCTGAAAAACTATAAAATAAATATTTTGACGCAGTAAAAATAAATGATAATCATTTTACATATCGATGATATGCAGTTTTACACTTGTAAAAATGCTTCTTAAATTTATGCTATTAACCAATTACCGATATCTTTCCTATAGATATTTTGCATAGCGTATTTTCCATATCTTATATTAAACAATATGTATACTAACATCACACATTCCAAGATCTAGAGCATAACAATTTTTATTTCATAAAATTACTTTTTCTTAAGCTTCTCGAATTAATTTAAGCATTAAATTTTTAGTTAATTAATCGGGAAAAATAAACTTTGGGTTGTCCTTTGGCGTAAATTGGCTATTTTTTTTTTCATGAAGTTTATTTTCTTGCATATTTGAAATAACAAGATGACGCTGAAAACATGATAGATAAACCAGCACATTGCTAACACTAGAGTACTAAATTGGAGAGAAACTGAGGGTTAACCTAAAGTATAGACCACTCAATTAGTTAAATGTAAACAATTTTCCTTTTTATGCTGACGTGAAAGAAATTTTATCTGTATCACATGATCTGCAATTTTAATGAAACAATCCTAATGCTTTGTAAATAAAGATGCTCACAAAAATTTAAAGAAATGAACGTTTTTCGGGAAATGAAATGATTAAAGGCTAAAATATTCCTCATTTTAAATTTCTTTGCACATATTTTATTTTTTCTATTTTGTCCAATATAAGTATATCGGTATAGGTACCGCTACTGTCATTAATGCTATTTTTCCAACTCTTTCGTCTATGCATAAATTTTCTTTTAATTTTTACAATATAGGCAATTTTTAATTTAGTTCATTTTCTATTTATTATTTGACATTTAATTAAACGTAATTCAATAAAGTTGAGCTCATATAATCTCGGCTACGTTTTTGACTTATCAAAAGTATTTACTTCGTGCATATATAACACAGTTAATAGGAATATAGAAATATTTTATTAGTATATTCTGATTCCAAGATTTCTTTCGAATAATTTCTCTTCAAGTCAGCATGACCTTGTTTTCATGGCCATGAAGGAATTAAGTGGTCCGTTACTCTCAGCGTCACGGTTCATTACTCCAGCTTTTAACGCACCCACCCGCCTTCTCCCGGGGGGGTCGCGTCCCTCGTGGCCGAACGGTAATTGTAGTCGCTTTACTTCACTCCCGGGGGACTTGTGGGCTTGACTTCGACGTGACTGCAGCTCGTTGACTCGGAACACACTTGGATGCAGCTTTTTTACTTGTTCGGTCCACGTAAGAATAGAAAATATTTATTCTCTTTCTCATTGGGTGGGACTTATGTATTTTGGCGGCTTCCTTTTTTTTCTCTCATATTTTATTTAAAATTGCTTTATTATTTTACATTTTTTAATCTAGGGGAAAATATCATTAAAAAAATATTATATTTATATTACTCGTGATAGGGCTACGTTAATCATGTAAATATTATGAAAAATTTTCGACTTCATGGGTGGGATTTAATTTGCTTCATTTTGTTTTGAGAATGCAAATAGAAATGAAAATATATATATTTAATTTATTTACAAATAATTATAGCAAAAGCTGAGTTATTGGTTGATTACTGATTTATTGCTCTTCATGACTAAATTCTTTTGAGCTATTTATTTCAGTGATACAAAATGTAAAGCAAAACACTTTTATCTTTAGAGATGACCAATTTATTAGGTAAATTAACACAAATTTTTGCATACATAAATTTTAATTTGTTTGCAACAAAAGTTTATGAAACCTGTTTACGGATCTATAGAAAAGGAAATAACTTTAAGTTCAGCTTATTAAACATGTATGAATACTATAAAATATAACATTAAAACTATCAACAAAATAAGCCCCTAGAATTCATAAATAGACAGGTAAAAATGCATACTATATACATACGACCATCTGAATACATTTTAAAGCACAATAAATATACCTTTTAACATGCTGCTAAAGAACCCAAGAATGGAATGAGAGATATGTAGGAATTGAATGGATACCAAGAGTGTTCTTCATTCCTCATTATCCAATTTAGCAAAAATGGCTACATTAGATAATTTATTGTACAATTATAAAACTCTTCATTTAACTAACATATCAATTTGAAAATTTTAAATTTAATTTCAATCATGGTTGCTTTGAGCATTTAGTTTCTATTTATTTGAGCCAACATTCCAAAGAAAACTGAAGATCTGAAGATGTCTTTTATTGTAAAATGGCACAATTTATCCAAGTTATGAATTAAAATGCTAATTTATTATAAAGATAACACTATCTCTAAGTTTTGCATTCTCAATCTCGGAGAATGAATCAAGTACGGTGAATAGAATCACTCTAGATCATTGCAAAAATACTCATATTCTCATATAATTTTTGACTATGTTGAATCAGAAATCAAAGATAATCAGCATCCATGAACAAATTAGAAAAAAATATCGATATAATCCCAAATACACATTTCATTTGATTGATAAAAATTTACATACAAATCAGAATAGAAAATGAAATTAAATAAAGAACACATGTGTAATAAAACATTTTTAATGTTATTTACGCAGGCAACTTTTAAAGATATTCATGGAATCCTGTCTATTTATTTATTAATAAACATAATATATATATATATATATATATATATATATATATATATATATATATATATATGTATATATATGCAAATCAACCATGATTTAATTTTTTTCTAAAGTAACTGATTTTAATTTTACCGAAATTAAATATGAAATGTTAGTCTTAATCCGATATTAAATTAACAGCAAAAGCAAGATGTATGCTAACACTTACGGCTCTTAAATAATAATTTCCTATTGAAAAATCCGATTTCCTTCAAAAAAGATCAGTAAAAATCATTAGGTAGACGTTTTATGCGTCGATCTTCTAATGTCGAAACAATATATGCATTACTTCTTAGATGAATATAAATTTTCTGTTCACTCTACACTTATGTAACTTATAAATACCTAAACCAGATTCTATATTGTATTTTGAAAGAAATGTCACTTTAATAGTTATTATACCCATAGTAAAATTAGAAAACTTTCAATTTGCATACCCGTATCAATTTACAAGAAAAAATGTAGAAGAAGAGACTGATTTCACCTGTTTAGCAATTACTACAATCAAATCTGCTTAAAAATTAGTGAAAGCAATAAACACGATAATTATATTCTTCATAAAATATGGTTGGATACTAAATATTGATCATGAACTGTTCAGGTAAAAATTTTAAAACAAAGATTTGAATCAAAACGTCGACAATCGAATATTTTTAGGCTTAAAAATATGATATTTTTACAAAAGGAACATTTAATTTCATTACAAGTATACCTTTTAGTAAATTATTATTATTGCGGTATTATTAATCGGTATTTATTAAAATGTCAAAATTGTCGAAATCAACATGAATTGAGTTGCTTCAATATTCCCGGTTTCTTTAAACTAAAATAAAGAAGTTTTAAATTTCAACTCCAGAACTAAAAGAATATGTGCAGAAACGAATAAATAATTTGGTATTTTCGTTAATATAATAAAATTATTTTATTCAAATTACGAATGAAAATTAAATTATAATGATGTATAAAATATTAGATTCCGATTCATATGCTTAATCATTTAATTTTTAAATGTTTTTATTTATAAAAATTGATAACTATATAAGATAAACGTTTTAGGTTTTAGCAATTTAATATTTTTCATACATCACCATTATTTAAAATGTCATAATCAAGGATTACGTAATTATGTATTTTCAGATAATAATCTTATCATTTTCATAATACAAATTTAAAAATGGAATTTTTTCCCTAATCTTTATCCCTACGAAAATAAATCATTTTATTGTTATAATATTAATATAATATAATTCAGATCTGTATAAATTTGAAAAAAAATTTAAAAAGAAATTAAATATTAGTATTCCCAAGATAAATTCAACATCGTATTTAGTATTCATTTTTATTTTACTTGTTTGGAAGCATACACATTTTATCGTAAAAGATATTTTAAGCTTCTAACTAAATAAATTATTCAAATTACATTTAAAGCAAATCATCTTAATCTTTTTCAACAATCTTATTATTATTACGACTTTAAAATGCAATTTCAATATTCTTCTGAGCTTGCAGTTTAGTAATTCCATTAAAATTTGATGCCGTGAAAAATTCAATTATATACGTATTTTTAAAGATAATAGATACACGATTTTAGGTATTATCTTTGAATATATGAAATTTTTAATTACTATATAAAACATAATTAAATCATTCAAGATTCATAAAAATGCTTTAAGAAAAGCTAATAGATTAAATGTGAGGAAATATAAGCAGTTAATAGAATTTTAAAGCTCAAAGGACTACATAGAAATACATATTTTATGTATTGATTCTTGCACAAAATTTCTCTAGATGACTTTCTTCATATATTTAATTTTCAGGAATAAATTGGATAAATACGCTTAGAAAGGTTTAGTTAGATTTGGAGGCTGGACTTTCCCTTTATGGTTATCTGTTTCATGTATGGAAGTTAATTGGACTTGAAATTACAGCCCAGCAATTAAAAATAATCACTACAAATATCAAAGTCCGAAGTTTGAATCGAACCCAAGATCCAGTTGAGCTAAAAAGCGGCATGAAAACTTTTATGTTTCTTTCTCGATAAATAGTTACAAAAATCAAAAGCTTAGCGTAAGGTATATTACAATTTTTCTACATATTAATAATAAATTATTTTAATATAAATATGGTGGCAAAATGTGTGTAAATTGGATATTAAGAAACAGTCATATATAGAAAAATATTTCCATGTAAACTGGATTTTATTTATCAATTGCATAAGAAAGTGCTTAGTATTAGGAAAAAATAATGGCAACTTTCCTATATACTTTTTAATTTTTTTTTCTGCTTATGTCCTATAATATTCAAAAATAGTAGTTTATGAAAAAAGATAAATATATTGAATAAAATTTCTTATTTAATACCTTAAAGAAATCAATAGAAAAACAATACTTCCAAACGCTAAAATATGAAAATAAATACATTCCTAAGAAAAAAAGAATATTAAAGTAGAAAAATTGCATTATTTTAATTCAAATAATATTTAAAATAAATATTGCATAATAATTGAATATCCTCTTATAACGGTGAAAGTATTCGTGAAAATTTCTTTATTTTGAAAAACTCTTGAAAAATTCGTGAAAAAATTTTCATTTTTAGTGCAGAGTTATATGAAAAATATGTGATACCTTATTGTAAGAGAATACTATGCTGAAAAAAATTATTGAGAATTTAAAAATATATTCGTCAATTTGTACTAAACAAGCATAGAATAATTAAATACTTTGAAGAAATATGCATTTGTTTAATATCAGGTAAGTTAATGAAATGTATTTTATGATGTATTTTTGTTTTATGATGTATTAAATTTTATGATGTGTTTTTGTAATAATTATTTTTTAAATATAACATATCTAATTTTTATTAATTAACATAGAACTAATCTAATTTTATTATATCAAAATGTGTTTATATATAAATGCATTTACAATTGTAATTAATTACAATACTTTACCAATTAGAAATAAATAATAGTTTTTAAAAAACACCGTAGAAATTAAGATTAACATAAATTTTTATAAAACGAAAAATATATGAATAAAAATAGAATTCTTGGAAGCTTATTTCCCTGATTCTTTCATCATTGAGATTTTGAAAAGACAGAAATGTGAGAAAAACTCTGACTAAGAAATGTTTTTAATGACAAACACAAAAATTTTCTGAACTTATTTATCTGCGTTATGCGCATAAATAAAAGGAATTTACAAAAGTCACCTACGTATGTTTTGCAATGCAGATTTATTTATTGAATCATTTCAACGTACTTTCACTCACATTTGATACACTTCTTCATGTCCCAAAACCAATCCTTAAATTACCTTTGCTAAGTTTTATCTGCAAATGAGATGCATTCCTCATCTTTGGAGAATGTGAGAATGTTCATTCCACTGTCAAATCGCTTTTTCTTTTAGCTTTATTTTCACAGGCCAAAGCAATATGAAGTCTGACAGAGTGAGCTAGAACGTTTTCATGGTGGACAAATTAAGTGCCAATTCTTGATTTTGGAGGAAGGTTTTTCTCGTACTGCATAGTTTTAGGCAGGAACTATTCATCCTACCATTTAATAGTGACTATCTTTTGTGTGAACCAAATGATATGCCTTATAATTCCATATGATTTGAAAATATTGCTAACATACTTTTCTTAGCAGATCGATATATTTTCTAACACACCTTCGGATGTATCCTCATCAGCAAACACTCAAACTTTGTTTTGAACTTGGTACACCGCAATAGTAAAGTCAAGTCTCTTTACCTATAGACCTTTGTTTATAAATTGAAATTATCCGTTATCAGACATATTCAGCATCTTTCAATCAATCAAGTCATCTGCACTTTCATCAGATTAAATCTCAACCAGAGAAAAAAAAGTTTATTTATATGTAAATGATTACTCAGATTGGAAAAAATTGCTTGAAATTGTACAGTCTCTTCTATCTGCTGATATATAACTCGTTGGTCCTCATTGGACATTTTCTTAAAAACACAACTGTATTTTTTCTGTGACTCACATATACGGCTCTACTTTTGTATAGCAATGTAGTGATTCACACGATGCAAATATAGCTTTTGAATTCTTTGTGTCATTTGAATATATTTTGAAGATATGCACAATCATAGTTTTATGCAAGTGCCTTTTCTTCTATTAGCGCTAATCTCGGAGAAACCCTGCTAATAAGTTATACATAAAAATTACCATTGCCCCACTATTTGACCACAATGCCACTATTTGTACTTTAAACGAGTGCTGCTAATAAGCAACTGAAACCACAGAGTTAATGGGAGGTCTATTACGCAAGTTTGCACATGTCTGAACAAGCTATAATCTGCAGCTTCCAGTTTTAATTTTTAGTCACTTTACAAAACTTTCAATGTGCCTTTCGTATTTTGAAACAAATTTGCTAAATTATTTAGAAGGTTATATTCTCACCTCTATAATAGTTTCCCATCGAACTGACAAATTGAAATTTTTTTCGGCTAAATATAAAATCGAAATATAAATAGATTATATTATTTTTAGATTCGAAAAATTGTCAACAGAATATTGAAGTTATCAGCATGTATTTATCAGTTTGCGAAAATACGAATAGGAAAATTTCCGTCACATATGCTTAGCTGTATAAGAATCAAATTTACCAAAAATTTTGACATATCATTTACTCCTTTACAGAATTCTAAATAAAATGCAATACTTCATTATTTATTAAATATTTTAATAATATAAATGCACAAACATGTTACATAGGATTTTGGGGAATTTTTTTGGCCATCTGAAATTTTTTAAAGCTTTAAGGTTCGTGAATACTGAAAATAATCAATAATACTCGATTTGGTAATCTTAGATTAACACAACATCATAGAATTAAGAAATTAAATTTGTAAGAAATTTTTTTTTGAAAAAATTCCAATATATCTCAAAATTTTATTGAATTTTTTTATTATTAATCAGATTTAAATTAGAAATAAACTATGAAGTAAGAAATTGCGTCAACTTGGCAACAATTTGTGTAGCCAAATGTTCAAAAGTACCCGAAAATTGCTGACAATTGAGTCATGTATATTTGCAAAATTGTGGAACACATTTTGCTTATTAATACTTTTTTATTCAGTGATTTCAGAATATACATATAAAAGATATTTATTTCTCAATATTCAGATAATTTATTCATTTCCCAAAAAATTTATGCAATGGAGTAAAAGCATTTATATAAGTCTAAGTGAAGAATCTGAAAAAAATGTAAACTTTCGTACTTCTTCAAGAAACATAATTAGATAGTTTTAAAGATAAAATTTCATAATTTTTACTGAAAACATGAAAATAAGTTAAAGCGATGATAAGTAAATACATAGTTGATTTTGCAGAAAATGTTGTCACAAAAATTTAAACTTCTGTTGCTCGATTATTTTAACGATTTGGGTAATTTTATTCAATGTATTTATGTTTTCATATTTTCTATCTAATGTGAGTAATATACAATTAAATACAGAAAAAGTATACTTTAAGCCTTTATTTTTAAAATTTCCATTTAGCTCATAATATATCAAATATATTTTTAAAGCAAGAATAATTTTGATATATTCTGATGATTTAGACACTTTTAAATCGTCTTACAATTTTATTTCATATAAAATGTAAATAGCAAGTCAAAACTTCTGCATTTAACCCTAAAAATGCATTGAAAATTATTTATTTATAACTGCACAAACGCAAAATATAAAACTGTTTTCGAAAGTTATTAAAATATTTTCGAACATTGAAGAACTAATAAAAATGCCTTACTAGAAGAGCAATATCAAATCAGATCATTCCAAAAGAAAAACCATAAACATGGTTTTAACATGTTTTTCTTGCAAAACATGTTGTTAAACCATAAACATGTTTTTCTTGCCCAGTCGTTTTAGAGAAAGGAAATTTTGATAAAGACTAAAATTGAATTTCTACAAATAACGCAATGTTAATCAAAGCATCTGCAAATCCCAGAATTCAATCTTGAAACATGAATGATACACTTAGCTTCCTATTGAATTGGGGGAAAGTAATCTGAGAAAGAATCTACTCTCATTTGTGAAGTATTTTTACATTAAATGCATAATCATATTTCTTCGAAAAAAATTTTAAAAAAATGTTCAATTCCTTTTTTTTATTTAAATTTAAGGTAGGAAATACAAAATGTAAAAGCAGTTGAAGAAAAATTTGCATCCGTTTTAATCAACTTCTACATAAAAATAATATTGGAATATGGTTTATTTTTAAGAATTTGTGTGTCATATAAAATGAAGTAAAATAAATATTTATATTCCTTGATATTTCATTGCATTAAAAATAGCTTTTAAATTGCGAAGGTCTTCGTTCTCTTTTATAAATTAAATCAAATATGTAAGAGTAATTTACGTAAAATGTATCTTACTTCATTTAAAAGTATTCATAAATGTTTTTGATCTTAACTTTATTTTTATTAAAATTAAAAATAACCTCAAAGAACTCGCAAAATGTTCTAATATTTTAAAATTACGGTGTAAGAGAGCTGTAGATATCCCTTGCAATTATTGCTCTTTTCTAAATAAAAATTGAAATGTAATCTGTTAACCTTCTGGTATAGTTCAGGATTTCTTAGCTTGCCTTTTTCCTTGCCTTGTGAGTCAGAAAATGGACAAACTGGTAAGGCAAAATGTTCTTATTAACCACGATATCCTGATTTTCTCAATCCGATCAAAATATCCCAATCTACTGAAAAGTGCTCAAATATTCGTTGTCCTAACATTTTCAGTACTGAACATCAGTTAAACAACTATGAAATAAGTAAATTGATAAAATGCAAATGATGTATGGGGTAATTAAACATCCATAACGCATTTCCAGCATGAATGATAATTTTTATTCCTATTTTAAAAGAATATAAATTGAAACATTTCAAACATTTACCCCAAAAATACAGGCATAAGGTAGAATCTCTTATATTTCTACAATAGTTTGGATTAAACTCAAAAATCTGTACTCTGTCGAGAAATTTTTCTATCAAGTATACCACACTGTGAACAAGATGGAAGGCATAAACGACGAGTTCAAATACAAACGTTTCTCTTCACATTAGTACATTTAACGATATATTTATATATTTTTAATTTTGTAGACATCGTAAAGAAATCAATTATAAGTGAGATCACTGCGGTCTAATGGTTGGATACCGCTTTGTGGAACATAAATACATAGGTTCGATCTTAGTCACTGATGGACAAAAGAAAATAGATGTTTTGCTTCTGCTTAAAGCAAGATCAATTGTCGGTGATGGTATTTGTATATTTCTTTTCTAATAACAAGAGAAAATGCCCATTATCAATGAAAAGTTTTCACAAGAAGTAATAAGTGGATATGAGCCATATAGTAGTCATAAATAGTTTAAGGCTGTTCACTACGTGAAGTTTAAATTAAATGAGAGAAAATTCACTATGCAAAACCGTAATTTCCAATTACGATTTCTAAGTTGGAATGTAAGAGAGTTCATTCTTTAAATTACACTAGCACAACCAAAAGTTAAAGTTTTCAAAGCTAACCATAAAAATATGACACCAAAAGTAAAATTTATAGTCAATATAAAAGCCATTTTTATTAAATTTATGCAAAAAAAACGCTAACTATCACATACTTTTGATAGAAAACAACAGGTATAATATACAAGAAAGAGAAAAGTGTGAAAATATATCAGACATTTGTAATGATCCGTGTAACTTTTGTTAGATTTGATTATAAGAGTTAGTGGGATTTCACCCTGTCTGAGAAAAGTTGTTAATTCTATTCTTTAAGGTGGCAGACGGTAGGATGGATGGAAATGGACATGTTACTGACTGATGCTGTTAGGGATCTTAAAGGGACTCATCTTATGATCTTCTATCTCTAGAATAATCTCAATATCAAGCTGAAATCTCTGTGTCCAAAAAAGCATGTTCCAGAATGACCTTGAGCAATAAACCTATCAATGGATGAGACTGGTATCAACCGATGGGAAAGAAGGGCCCGCTCATCTTGGGCACATGTTTTCTGAACCACACAGCAATGTGCTATTGTACTTTTTTCAGACGAGTTCAGATTCTCACAGAGAGTGATTCAGTACTTGTGCAAATCTGGAGTGATGAAACAACCAGTACCATCAATCTAACATTTACCGCGATACATTAACAAGGCACATTTGCCACGATGGTGGATCTGTGGACTTGACAGCATTCTAACTAGTTGATCACATTAAGCTGTATGTTTTCTAGAGAGAAATTATGGCTGGTGTGCGATATCAGAATGTAATCCTCGATCTATATGTGCACCCATAAACCCCATTACAGTTTATAATGTTCTCATTCTGATGGATGATAACATGCAACCTCATCCTGATGTAGTTCTTAAGGAATATCTTCAGGGTGTTAGTTTTGAGCGAATGAATTGACCAGATCTACCTCCTGTCATAAATCTTAAACATCATATGTGGGATTATCTTGGTAGACAAATTGCAGATTTAAGTCCTCCACCAAGGCTTGTGAGAAATCTGGAAAACAGCACATTCCGTAATTGGCCTTTTTTTCCCATTTCGGTAACTGGCAAATTAATTAACATCAGGGAAAGTCAGTGTTAAGGAATATTCAAGATAGGGGCAGCCATAACAATTATTAAAACTTCTTTTTGTTATGTTTCTAAGGCATTTTAATACATAAAACTATTTTTAATCTTTTTTCAGAAAAATGTAATTTTCGAGCGAGGTTTCTTTTCTTATTGTAAATCATTTATATGTTCTTCTAATTTAAACTTCGATAATGCAATCAATACATGCCTGTTTGGTGCACATATCATCCAAATATTGTGTTTCTACTTTTAGGTTTTTGCAAATTAGGTGCAAAAAACTGGTTGTTCATTAATACTTAGAGGAGGATGTATATCTTTAAGAATTTTTGAATTATCATTTCTTATTTTGTTCCCCTGTACTTTTAAAGTTTTTAAAAGCAAACAGAAATTCCCGTTTTTGAATAATCTCTTGACAAGAAAGCTGTATAAAGGTTATATTTAGAAACCAAAACAATAATGTTGCAGGCAAAAGAGTAGATGAAGATGAAGCGTCTCTATTACAAAAAGAAACTAAATTTTTGAGAATATGTTCCATTTGAAAAATCAATCCTTACAGTCGAATTAGAGAACGGAAAAATGCTTGCATTTTCATTCTTTCATGTAAATATTCCTATTTCACTGACATACAAAAATTTTTTAATCGTAATCGATTTCATCAAAAATTTTGGAAGGATTCATCACTCAGAATATTATTAATGTGAGAGTTAATATCTTGAAAAATCTTTGTATAAACGAAAGTAATAAAATGAAATTTTTTAAAAATTTGCTTTTATTTTAAAGTAGATTTTATTTTTGAAAAATTAATACTGATAAGTATAATAACATACTTTAACGTTTGCAATAAAGTTCTGATGATGGAAGTTTAGATTCGCAAAATAAACAAAAAATGTATGAAATAATAAAAAGGCAAATGATATGATATGAAATAAGTGAAAAATTGTTAAATAAACTTTCATAAGCGATGCAATCAGTGAGATAAATAATCAACCAACTGAAAAATTAAAATGTGTTCAATGTAAAAGAAATAAGCATTTAAGCATTAAAAAAATGTGAAGTAAAAACAAATGTTGAATACGTCTATAGATGCTTAAACTTTCACATACATGCACATGTCTTCAGGCTTGAAACGTTTCTTTTTATATTTTATTTCCAATGGTGATGTAGGCAAATAAATACAATGAAGAATTAAAGACAAATGTTAAAAAAGGACACAAAAAGTAAAAGAAAATCCGAAGTCATTTCTCCAAAAGCTCCCTCGCAGGGGAATATATTTAGCAATCCTGTAGTCAAGTCAATGGTGTGATCTACAACGATGGAGATTGTTACGATTCATGAGCTTTTTAGAACCACATAATCAACAATCTGCCACGGATAGCATGGATCGTGGTACACCATTAGGAGGTAGCTCTACGTTGTACATTGGCTGGAAAAGATGACTCAGGCTTTCATCCTTTCAATAAAACTGAGTACTAAGCATGCTTGGGAACTAAAGTAAGAGTTTTTTCATTTCCTTAAGTATTAAGCCTGCTTGGGAACTAAGCAATGGAGGTTTCACGTTAAACTGACCATCTATTAGGTATATATTATTCACAGTTCATCAACCTTGGTTACGAAAACACATGTGAGCATTGTATGCCTTGGTCCCATCGGGCTATCGTGCCACGGAGTTAAAATAAACTTGATCATTTATGTATACAAAAACTAAGTTTGAAAATTTTTAGTAATCAATAGTGTTAGCATTTTTTTTTTACTTTCACACTTTACAATTAAAGATTTTTAAGCAAATACATGAAAAAATAATCTAGAAAATGCTCTAGTATAAACACTCTATCCTTATGAGTTTAGAAGACTATTCAATTAATCTATATCTACAACCTGTTTGATGATAAAGTTTTTAAATCATTTAAATGACTTACAAGATCATTCATAAAATGAAAAAAAAGAGTAAAATTGAGGCTCCGTACCTTCTAGAGACTGCAAGGAAACAAAGATAAATTTTTGTTTTCTTAAGTAATGAATTAAAATTTAAATTATTAGTTAAACCAAGTTCTTAAATATTGATAAAGAAAAATGTGTTTCAAGTACTCTAATTCTGCCAATGGATGGAAGATTAAAACATATAACTGAATGTTATCGAAGTTAATTTGAAAATTAGAAGATTATTCAGCTATGTTTTGTTTGTAATATATGTAAATAAGCTTAATCTTACAAAGACTCCATTTAACTTTCCAAAGTATTCAAAATGACTCCAGAAATCTAAGTACATGTTTTCAAGATATGATAGCTTTAAATGTAAGGAAATATAAATTAGAATTATTTTGGATTTAAGAATCTTCAGGATCAACATAGGAAACTTAATGAGATGGTTTATTAGATTCAATAAAGACAAACATCAGAAATACCAAAATACTAATTCGTAATCTAATATACTTTTTTAGAATAAAATAAGGTGTTTTATCAATGATAGAGGAAAATGCTAGGAGAAAAATTTGAAACCATAGAAATTTAGGTTTATGTTAGAGAAAAGTTGACAGATAATTCAAAATAATTATTCAATATAATTAAATAAGTATTAATGAATGAAAGCGGGAAGTTCACTGTAAATATATTCATTGTTTCTGGCTCATTATAGGTGTATTTTTTAAGAAGTAACTGTAAAGCTTTTTAATAAAATTAATTCAATGAAGCAAGTTTTCAAAAACTATAATTATATTAATAAAATTTAAATTAAAATTCTATGTTTGATTATGATAATATAATGTTTACCATCAATATCGTACTAGGAAATTTAGACAACTGTTCCTTAAGAACATCCGAATTGTTTCTATGATGAAAATAAAAAAATACTCTGTTATTCTGATGAATTTGTTGATTATTTTGTCGAACAAATTTCACTACTATTAGGTAAATATAGACTACATCAATACTTCTAAAAGCGTCACTGGCAGAAAAATTTAATTTGTCGAGAATTAATTTAAATGAATAATAGTTCTACTGTTAAAAAAGTGACATAAATTACAAATTTTTACAGTTGAAACATTTCACAAGCTAATGCATGCAGCGAATGCGAATTTTCATCTTAATTTGTTCGAGGAAGAGGTGTAAAGCAAGGTATGGTCCTTAGCTTTTTTTCTCTTTTAATATTAAAAACTTAACAAGAGATGTTTGGAGTGGAAAAGTTTATAAGAAGTTTTTGTAACCACTGAAATATTCAGACAGTTTCTCATATTAATTCATCTCAATCAGGATTAATCAATCACTTTTATTAAGGATGCCAGATAATAAAGTTAGGTTGATGTTAAAAGAAAATTTGAATTATATATTCGCGATTATTTATACTCTGATTAAAAGGCAGTGATTACAAACAAGGACTTCCTTTTTCTTTAACTAAAATTAGAAATATTTTGCTAATAAGGTCATAGTTTTCAAATTTCAAAATAATTTCCTTATTTGTTTTCGAACAAATTTCAAACTAAGTATAGTCAAAATAGACAAAACAGCTTAAAAGTCATCAGTGATTTTACTAAAAATTTGCAATGCTTTGAAGGTGGAAATGATGTTATGCATGCTTTTTTACACTTCAAAATAATTCGCAGCTTCCTTTAATAAATTTCAGTACCCTCAAAAGCTTACAAATAGGTGGAAGATTTAAAAGCATTGATTAACAACATCAATTGGAAGTCTTACTGTACTTTGTGGTAAGATTTATTCTTCTTATTTTTAAGATGTATTTGTATACTTCTAAATAATACAAAATAATTTCTCTTTTTATAAATTGAATATTTCATGTTCTAACATTACACCATCAAATAAAAACTATGACAGAATATGCTCAGAATTATAAAAATATTTGCCATTGTATATATATATTAATGATTCTCCTTCAATAGCAACCTACAGTCTATTTTGCTTGCCAATGATACAAAGTGTATTATTACATGCACTTAGGTGTTTCTTGGTTAAGCGAGTGTGGATAATATTTTGCTATACTGTTTTACAAGTGATTCAAAATATATGAATACATACAATTATTTCTTGCGGATATTGGCTTTTTTTAAATGGATTCAGCCATTTTGTTATCAATATTGTCAACACTCTATCACTTTCAAATAATTTAAGTAATTGCAATTTTCAATATTCGAACTAATATACTGTTTTCTCCAAGGATAGGTAAAACTTAAATTGGCTAGCAAGAGTTTGATAACAAAGTTGTTGCCAAGACATCCATAATTTAAATAGATTTCTTAGGTTTCACAGATAATATATACATATGTTACAAAAAAGAAAAGGCAAAAAGCTAAGCATTCACACCAACAGATACGCAAGCAGAAGCATAAATCTCAATTTTCAATCATTCAATCTACCAGGATATTTTGTTCTGAAGAGGACTGTCTTACTATTAGAACAACGAAGCTATTAGACTATTAATTCATTTTATTATATTCAAAAATATGCACTATTATTCTTCCATTAATATTGTATACTGAAATATGTACATATCATAAGCTGAAAAATGTACATATCTTCTATATTTTTATTTTAGAGTTGCAAACTGCCACCAAATGTATATCGGAACAAATTCTGTATCAGATTAATATCACTTTTTGTGTACAGTTAAGATCAGTTACGCTTCGCAAATTTACAGTACTGATGTCCAAAACAATTTTTTTTAAAAAATGTAACTTTATCTCCTCGAAATAAAAGTAATTTTACAGATTTAATAAAAATAAGCCTAATAATAAATTTCAAATACTATGCATTGATTATTTCATAAATTCATTTTTATAAGTATAAATCACTGATAGCTAAGTAAATTTTCTGTAAGACATAAATGACGCATTGTTCTAAAGAGGGCGGTAAACCAACAAGAAGCTTTTTTGAAAGCATTAGTATTAAAAGGAGAGGATATTTAAGTGAGTAAATCACACTTACTCTAAAATCATTCTAAAATAAAAGCAACAAGTGTAGATAAATATTTAATCAAATATTTTAATGAATAATTAAAAGTAGTACGCAATATAATTTGTCAACATAAATTTAATATGTATCATAGATTTTTACTTGTAAGAACTGAAATATATATATATATATATATATATATATATATATATATATATATATATATATATATATATATATATATATATATATATATATATATATATATATATATATATATATATATATATATATATATATATATATATATATATATTTACTAAGATTATTGCCAAATATTTTTAAAAGTTTTTAGAACAAGTTGATAATACTTGGTTTTTATCAAAAGGGCTTGATGGGCTGTCTTTATTATTTTATAACCAACATAAAGACATTTGGTTTAAGTAAAATAAATAACTGCTGAATATATAAACATTACTTTTCTATAAAAATCATATTGTAATGTAATTGTAAAAATATTGACATATTGCATATGACTGACAATCAATGAAAAATACACGAAATGATCCTAAATCTTGTTAAAATGTATTTTTTTTAAATTTTTCTATGGTTTTCCTAGGTGATCAGATTTTTATTGATTAAATAATTTTTTAATTAAATATTTATGAAAAATGATATTAGAATTCTAAAGTCTAATTCTGTTCTTAAGAAGAATACGGACATTAAACAAGCATGAGTTTTGAAGAAAAAATAACTATAAGTAGATTGGAAATAGCAAAAGAACAGCTTATAAATTTTACATGAAAGACAAGTTAGCAGACTAAGCAGATTTGCTAACACAAATTGATACTTCAAATGACTATAATTTTTAAAAAATATTGTAATTTTTTCCGTCAAATTTATTAAAATAATACATTATTTTTCAACTATTATTTTTCACTATTATTTTTCAACTAAATTTGGTTAAAAAATGTAAAGAAATTTAGTTATATATATTTTGTGTATCTTACTCATTCAAACTTCATTTAAATTTCAAGAATATAAGCTACAAAATAGCTTTTTTTACAGATTGCATTTTTGTATCTAATCCAAAATTCAACTGTACAATGCAAACAAACTTTCTGAAGAAAAATTTGAAATAAACGATTTATAAATTATTATCAATTTCTCTTTATTTGTCAGATGACGAAAGAATAGCTTAGGTGCGGTAGAAAGAAGTTCTTATTAATAATTAAAGATTTTTATTTAGAAATTGGATTATTTACAAACAACTTTAATCTAGCTACTTCATATATAGCTAAATCACATAATCTCCCCACTCAATTATTTGTACATCTCTCTCAACATGACATATTAAGCACTGCCTTCTAGTGGCCACTCATTTTTTAAGTAATATCACAGCTTGATGTTAACAATATATATATATATAATTAAAAATGAAGCAAAAACACAATATAAAAACATTTTTAATGTAATATATTTAAATATATTCTTCAACCGTAACTACTGCATGATAGTGAAATCAAAGAGAATTGCACATTGTGAATAAATTTATTATTTTTGACTGAGGTAATGAAAATAGGAATAACAATATTTTTACTAACACTGTATAACTAAGAATATATTATAATACATTTGCATAAAGATTTTACCATGTATTTAGTTATAATAATATGGAAACTTAATAATGCCACAAATTCTAGCATAAGAAACTAAAATAATTAAACTAAAAAAAAACAAAAAAAAAAAAAACGATAAAAAATGTATAATAGTTCAACACACTTTATACTGTGAAATTTGTAGCATACCTTTTAAGATCTCAAAACAAAAGTAAAAGAGTCACGCAATGCTGACGTCTTGGGCTAACATTCAATCATCCGAACTGAAATCGGAAATTCGCCGCCCGGTGCAAGAATTCGAGGACTGCTTTGTGCTCCATGCTTTTCTTTTCAACTTACACAATGCATTAGTCCACTTATACTGTCAGCAACTTCTTTGAACTATTTCTCTTCATAGTATTGGACAATGGTCAGTGGTCTTTTTTAAATAGTCCATTGAAAACTTCGAAACATAAATGCGCAAAATATATTTGTATTAATTTATATATATATATATATATATATATATATATATATATATATATATATATATATATATATATATATATATATATATATATATATATATATATATATATATATATATATATATATATATATATATATATATATATATATATATATATATATATATATATATATTTTACTGGTTTATTTCCATTGTGTAATGCATTATAAACTACTATTATAGAATATGGCTATTTATAGGAAAAGTTTATGTTGTTTAACACATTTTACCTTTCATTCAGTTCATATCATTTCTATGTAAAAGCAAATCTCGTGATCGAAATATGTAATAATGTGATTGTGATCATGAAATTTATTTTTTACAAAAATTATCGTAATAAAATGGTTATTATTAAAACTGAAAATTTTAAATAACTCTAAGATATAGAACTAAAATAAAAATACTAAAATTAACTTTATAACAGATTAGTGTGACAAGAATTCTTATATTACGTTTATTAATTCTTCTTATTCAATACCTTAACAGATTAACAACAGTAAGAATATAACTTCAGTAAGTATGATACTAAAATTTGAAGAATATTTATTAAACGATACATTATTTTTGCTCAACTATATCGGATGAAAAGTTTCAAAATCTAAATTATGTGTAAGAATACATTATGTGTCTAAAGTAATTGAATATATTATGTTTAAATTTTAGATTTTTTTTGAATTATATTGTTTTAGAGACAAAGAGACAAAGACAATTTGATACTTAAAATTTTCTAAAATATTTGTATGATCTCTTAAAATTTCTTTCAAAAATAATTTTCTAATAAAAATAAAAACATTTTTGTCTTGATAATACCTGCACATTTTTCATTAATTAATAAAATTAATAAGAATATGCAAAAATTATGTTTTAAATTATTATTAAATCATTTTTGCATTTTTCTTCATGGTTTCAAGATAAACTCAAAATATTAAGAACTAACTTTTAATCCAATCAAAAAGTTCTAATGATTGTAATAATATGACAAATGAATTTACGGAGGCATAAAATAAATTATAAAAATTCAAATTCTAATTATATATTTTTTATGATATTCAATAAAAAAAATTTTAATGCTACAAAATTTATTTGATTTTTTTTTTTTCTTATAAGTAAACTATAATTCCATATATTTTCTTATATATTTGTTTTATTAAGTTTTATGTAAGATTTATTTACTTACAATGAACAATAAAATTGAAATGTTTTAGTGGAATCAGGACTATAATTCACTAAGAAAACTCTTAATGGAAACTAATAATTTCATCGAAAATAATCTATCAATATTTAAATATCAGAGCATGGCATTTTATTCAAAATTAAACATAAATTAATTTTGGATAATTTACTAAGTGGTATAAAAATTAATCATAAATATTATTTATATAATTAAAAGGAATTTTAGATAAATATATTGCATCAGAAATTTGACTTATTTACTAAGTTAATAAGTACTTTAATAAGTCATTAATAATAAAGTAATAAATTTTATTCATGCAGGAACCATAATTTTACCTATTTCTATGTGAATCTTAAGAAAATCCATATATTAAGTTAAAAAATAAAAAATAAAACCTCATTTGTAAAACGAGTGTTATAGTCAATTAATAATTTGAGAAATAACTCTAGATCTAATTAATATATTCAAATAAGACTAATTAGTTTTCCGAAAATAACCCCTCAGCATTCAATTATAATGCATTGTTATAATCTATAAAATTTCTTTAATACATTTTTTTAATTTACTTAGAAAATTAACTATTATAAGTATTTAATTTATTTTAAAACATTGAAGATACCTAAATATTAAATTTTATTCTAAATGGTAAGCCGTATTCAAAGAATTAAGCTATACTTATAGGTATATTATATTCATATTTTAATAATTAACAAATTACATTAAAGTATATAATATATTAATTATTAAAATATTAATGTTAAACATTATGAGAATATTTGTTAATAAAATAATGGTATTCATTAAAATTTGAAATGAGTATGTGCCCATAATTACAATAATTTATTAAAAATTAAATCGAATATTATATTTAGCCAAATATTATGCATTATCATTTGATTTTATTTTATAAGTTAAAGAGAGAGAACTTTTTGTTTTTGTATTTCAATAATCCTATAAATTGAGGCATATTTTTACCAACTTGAATATATATCTTTCGTCAAAAATTAGAATAATATTGAATATTTTGAAACAGATAGGATTAGTATATTTCAAGAAGAAATAATTTCCATCAAGTATCTACTATTCATTCAAAACATATTGATATAGTTATTTGTCACACTCACGCCATCTCATGCAAACTAATATAAATCGAATATCCCGCCTGTCCTTTTGTTTTGCATGTAACCTCGCCATTAGTCATTCCAATGCCATTAAAAGTTATCTTCGGAACATTTTTATTCGGAATTCAAGCATAACAAAACAATTTGTCTGATACAAAATGTTTAGCGCAAAGCATTGAAAGTGTTATTATTTCTTTTCACTTTTTTTTCATATAGCATTACTTTCAATCAATAACTTCCTTTACCCTCTGGTGTTGAGTGTTATATAGATATATGAACCATTCATCCCTCTGATTTATTCTTAGAAAATCCAATTTGCTGAACCTGCTTCAGTCAATTTTCCCTCCAATTCACGTAATGATGTGAAACGAATAGCTGTTGCAGTAAGAACTAAACTGCCCCTGACTGCAGTTTCGGGAGAAAGTAATAGATAAAGTCACGAAAATGAAAGTTACATACTCTAGTGTAAAATGAATATACTCGTGTGAGATATTTTATTTCTTCATCGGGCTGATTTTTCATCTTAATAGAGCAGGAAATTTAATTTCATATTGCTTGTTGAACTTTCTTACTGTAAAAAAGAAGCAATATGTGCACATTTAATGAAATTGTGTTATGAAATATAGTAAATCGATGCGAACTAGACATTATTAATAATTCAAAATTTAAATACTTTAGATTCTAGAAACCCGTTAAAAAATTAAAATTTATCCTAGATCTATATAGTTTTTTCTTCCATTTTCTTGTGCTATAAATTGAAATCATCTTTAACTATGTGTTTCATTTTTTTACAATTAATCGTAATGATTTTAATATATATTTAATAAATATAGTTGAATATTTTGCGAGAGAAAATTATGCAGAATATAATTGTATATATTAAAATAGGAACTCTATATATTTCTATGCCCAGCTGATGCCTTATTTACATACAAGGAAATTAATTTTCATATTGGTTGTTAAAAGTTTCTTGTGTAAAGTGATATGAGTCATTTTAATAGTGTTTTATCAGTATTTAAAATTTATTAAATTGATATAAATTGGAAAAGTTTAGGATTTCAAATTCTGAATATATAAAATTTTTCAAGATTTAAAGTCCCTTTAAAAGAATTGAAAGTTGAATCATTATCATCCGTATCTCCTAATTTAGTACAATTGATTTTCCTTTAAGCATATTATATTTCATTAATTTATTTATATATTGAAAAATAATAATTTTAATATATATATATATATATACATATATATATATATATATGTATATATATATACATATATATATATATATATGTATATATAATATATACTAAAGTTATTTGTGATAAATCTTAAATTATAAATGTTAAAAAACTTCACTATATGATATACATTTCGTATCTTAAAAGACTTACGAACATAATTTAATTTGAATAATGAATTTCTTAAAAATATAATTTCCTGAGAATTTGGAGCATAAGAAGAAGCAAAGCATTGAGAATTTACAGTTTCAATTTTTGTCAGATACAGAACAATGAGTAAATATTTTAAATATTGATAAGCCAACCAGTTTGTAGGGTGGTTGTGACCCTAGACTCTCACCGAGTGGACTCAGGTTCAAATCCCGAATAAGGCTAGGATCTAAATGTGGAAAAAAAAAATAACTTCCACTCAGTAACGAATCTTCGTTTCAAAAATTAATGCAGCTTACCATCCTGTTCTTGTCTGCAATCATGGTTTTCGTTAGCAAATGTTCTCTTTTTCTGCTTGTTTGTCTTTTCTCATACACACCAGATTGGGACACACGACAGTAAAAAAAATTGACAAACCATTTTAATCCAAAAATGTAAATTATTGCTTAATAGATAATCCCATTTAAGTTATGCAATAAATCTGCAATTCACATATGAATGATCAACATATATTTTGTATAGATAGAAGCAGTTGGCATGAGTCTTCGCGATTTTGAAGTTAAAACCAAACAGAAGATTTTAATACCTGGTCTGCCACCTTGCAGGCATCATTTCACTTGGAGGATATTGTAACATCGGCAGGCTTTAACATGTCTCAGTCACCTTTAGTGAACACAACTGATATTCGATTAGGTTAAAGAGGGACTATAAATTGATCTTCGGTAAAGGAAAGGTATACGTTAAGGGGATCTTCATTTAAGTCTGGACTAGAACTCACTAATTTCCGATAATAAGTACGGCAATCTAACTAATCAGGCCACCTCGGCCTCTTCTGTTTCTCAGTGCACTTCTATCGAGGATGGGTGCTTGAGAAATTTCCATATTTTTCTCCTTACTGACGTATTAATAAGTATTACTATCTATAAATTGTCATACAAAAAGGTCCTAATAACAGTGAATACTTAAAGTTTCATAAAGTTCTTCGAACAATAAGCTGTCCATTACGCGACGTCAAAGTCAAACCTATTGATAAATATAAGTTGAAAAACCATATATTTCATTAAATTAATGGTTCTATGTACAAGATAATCTATCAGTATCTTTTTTTAACGTGTAAAAAAGATAAATATATTCAATCTTTTAAATATTCAATTTTTTCAAGAAAATTAGAATAAAATTAAGCATGAATATAATAAAAAATGCTTCAACATTAACATTGAAGAAAATAAAAATAATTTTTTCATTTGTTTAATTACTGTCTTTCATGAAGTATTTTGTTTTAAAATTTTTATAATAAAAAATATTTACTGTTGCTCAGCATTTCCACAAAAATATTTAAATTGCTAATGAAATGAGCATACTTTATTCGGATTATTTTACTAATTGTATATAGTTTATTATCATTTGTGAAGGAGAATTCATGTATTTTAATAATAAAATGCATAATAAAATATTAAACATAAAAACGCTGGTTAACACATTATAATGAAAATGCTCTTAAACATGCAGTACAAGCATAAATCTTATAATTTGAAATAAATATTAATAAATAAAATTGACAAAAGAGACTAAATGATTGTTAATTATTAAATATTTAATACACTGTACTAATTGCGAATGAACTATAAGTAAAACCATGAATATATTTCTGAGGATTGTTTCAAAATTATTTATTAAAAGATGCCAAACTTTTTTAGACAACCCATAAGATTTAAGTATATGCAGTCGACACTACAACTGATATTGTGTCGGTCAAACCACGTGTAACATTGGCAATAATTTGTGAGTCACCCCACTTATCAAATGTGATTGCGGTGGCAATATGACTAATCATAATAACAACGATGTTCTCTGCAGTTAACTTGTAAAGGGGCAGATAAGAATTTACTGTACTTTCGAGATCTAACAATTTCTCTTAATACAGTCAGAAATTACAATGACTGTATCCTTCTCCAAAACTACTTGACTTACTAAGTTCCTGGAAATGAAAATTACAAAATCCAGGAATTGGATTCCGGTAGCCATTAGGAAGAGCTTTTGCAGAGATAAGAGTGTAGCTGCAAATCTTCATTAGCTGTCTAAATTCGAGGATTGCTCCTGTGGAACGGAAGCGGGGATTTCACAGTTGCTAATTCACCATTCAAGTCCAAACTGTTCCCATCTGCTTTATCTGATGGTTGCCATAGACTCCGAATCACCTGCGCGAGTGGCATTTTGCTTGAGGGAGATCTTGGACGAAGATGATCCTCTTATTCATATTACATAATTCCTCACAATTTCAAGCATTTGAAGTTTAATGGTGGTGTTTCAGTCAGGCAATTATATTTCCAGCCTTCGGAAAATAAAATCGAGAATAATGTTAATGAAAACCACAAATGACAGTCAGGATGTAAAAAAACTTTAAAATTTATTATATTTTTATCACATTTCTTGGAAAACAAAAATCATAAAAAAAGGTAAAAGCTAGAAAATAATTTTGGCAATATAAGCAGTCTCCCAACTTTTATTGGAGTCTGTTCGCTAACATTAAAATGAGAAAATTATTCTAATGGTTATCATAACGAATAGTTGTTTTTTACTTGTTTGAAATTATTTTCTAGATTCCTCTTTCTACCGATAGCTATTTCTTGCTTTTATGATTTTAAGAAAATCAATCAATTGATAAATTACACATTTTTAAAAGGAGAAAGGCAACAATTTTTTGACAACCCAATTTTAAATGTTATTTTAAAAAATACTGAACTAATTAGTTTCGATTAAATTAACCCCTTAGACATTTTTAAAACTAATTAAGCATTAAACCACCGTATAACGATCCAATATATATAATGATTAATACACATATTTTATTAAATGCACTAAAATTAGAGTTTTTAAAATATATCTACCCAAAATATAAGAGTTGGTTTCTTCATGAAATTTTAATCTTGAAATCCAGATATAACATGTTTATCCTCTGAGAAATTCACGGAAGGCATTTTTATTGACAAGTTAAAGGACAATTTAGATAAAATATGAAATATTGTGGCAATCTTTAGTAACGGCATTTTTCCATACTTCAGAAAGAATTTTATAATTCACGAAAAAAGAATGGGAATTTATAAGAATTTTGAATAAAAAACTCTTCTTTAAATACATTGCTTCTATTGTTAAATCAAAACGATTTCAAATAAATATTAAAATTTTTCTACTCACTGACTACTTTCTTTACCTGTACTATAAAGTGCTGATAAAATGAATCTATGTAATTCAGATTAAAATCAATCACCAATTTCACTCGTAAGTAATTACATGCTTATAAAAAAAACTTCTTCAAATATTTTATGGTAAAAATTGTAAAGTAATTTAAATAAGCAGTGTATATGCTAGAGGATAATACTATTTATAGAAAATGAATATGATAAAGAAACCAAAAAATGAAAGAAATGAATATTTTATTTCTAATTAAATGCCGGCCAACTTGTGTAATGGTCAGCGTGCCTGACTACGGATAGAGGAGTCCTGGGTTTGAATCCTGGTTCAGGCATGGATGTACTTTCTTTCTCTCTATCCTGTCTTTGTCCTTTCCTTGTGTGTGTGAATGGAGTATCAATGATACCTATCCTATAAACGGATCCCTATAGCATGTGTGAGAGTACGATGGTGACCCACCCCCTGTGGTGCACCCGGGACAACGCCTCGTTGACTAAGAGATCGCTGTGTCTGGCCTGTTCCTTTGTATCAGGGAACAATAGATTAACAGACTCTGTTGCAGTTGTAACTGTCTACAATCTGCCATTGGAAAAAAAATACTTATGATTAAATGCGTTTCTAAACTAAACGAATTATTTAATGCTTTATTTAAAAAGTAATAAAAATTGGTGCAAAATTTAATTAATTCATAGCTGCTTCATTCTAATTTCAATTTTTCTTCATTCGGGAATGACGTTATATATTTCACTCATACCATATAAAAATGGTAGCAAAGTTTGAAAATTTATTCACTTACATTGATATACTTGTATAATACACTACTGGCCATTAAAATTGCTATACCAAGAAGGCGACATGCTACAGACGTCAAATTTATATGAAAGGAAGAAAATGCTGTGATATGCAAATGGTTAGCTTTTCAGCGCATTCAGACAAAGCAGGCGCCAGTAGCGACACCTACATTGTGTTTAAATGAGGAAATTGTTCAGCCGGTTCTTCATACACAAATTGCATTTGAACGTTGTTGCCTGGTGAAAAGTTATTGTGATGCCTCGTGTAAGAAGGAGAAATGCGTACCAGCACGTTTCTGACTTTGATAAAGGTCGAATGGTAGCGTACCGGGATTGCGGTTTATCTTATCGCAGAATTGCTGCTCGCGTCGGTCGAGATCCAATGACTGTTAGCAGAATATGGAATCGATGGGTTCAGGACGGTAATACGGAACGGCAAGCGGGATCTCAACGGCCACCTATCACTAGCAGCCGAGAAGACAGGCATATTATCCGCATGACCTTAATGGATCAGGCATCCACGTCACGAGCCGTGAGTCAAGAAACGGGGTCGTTTGGAAGACAACAAGTGTCTGCACGAACAGTTCGACGACGTTTGCGGCAACATGGACTCTCAGCTCGGAGACCATGGCTGCGGCTTCCCTTGACGCTGCGTCATGGACAAGAGCGCCTTCAATGGTGTGATCAACGACGGACCTGGGCGCACGAATGGCGAGACGTCATCTTTTCAGATGAATCCAGGTTCTGTGTACAGATTCATGATGGTCTCATCCGTGTTTGACGGCATCGTGGTGAACGCACGCTGGCAGCGTGCATTCGTCATCGTCATACTGGCCCATTATCTGGCGTGATGGTATGGGGTTCCATTGGATACACGTGTCGGTCTCCTCTTGTTCGCATTGACGGTGCTTTGAACAGTGCACGTTACATTTCTTGTGTGTTATGACCCGTGGCTCTATCATTTATTCAAGCTCTGCGAAACCCTACGTTTCAGCACTATAATGCCCGACCGCATGTTACCGGTATTGTACGGACCTTCCTTGATACGGAACATGTTCGGCTGTTTCCCTGACCAGCACGTTCTCTAGATCTTTCACCAATAGAAAACGTCTGGTCAATGGTTGCCGAGCGACTGGCTCGTCACCAAACGCCAGTCACTACGATCGATGAACTGTGACATCGTGTTGAAGCTGCATGGGCATCTGTACCTGTACATGCAATCCAATCTTTGTTTGACTCAATGCCCAGGCGTATAACTGCTGTTATTACTGCCAGAGGAGGTTGTTCTGGGTACTGATTTCTCAGGATCTATCCAGCCAAATATTTTGAAAATTTATTCACTTGTTATTTCTGGTATAATATATTTGTCCAATAAATATCATTTTGTTTTCCTGGTGTAGCAATTTTAATGGCAAGTAGTGTATTATTTTAATGAGTTTTTGATTCATGGTAAGTGCAGATGCTTTTCAAATGAATATTTTACACCTATTTAGTTTTTTATTCAGTTTTCTTAATATTTCGTTTCATTTTTCATGCTCTATACCACATAAATAATGTTTAGTTATATTGAGACCAAATTGAGGGAACTTTACTAATTTTATCTGTTAATGGAGTTTTGATTAAAAAAAAAACAACCATTATTTAGGTTATAAAAAGTGTTGCAACTTTATATATAAAATTACTCATTAAAAAATAATTATTTCTCATTTAATAAGTTTTTGATTAGATAAATAGGCGTTTTACTTAAATATGAAATAACAGTATTTGATGCTAAAATACAATTTTTTTAAAAAAATTAGTTTTTAAATTGAAAACTTTGACAAGGTTCAGTTTCCTTTTTAATTGTCCAATTAAGATTTTTCAACCTATCTTCCAATAAATATTTGTCTTCTGGCAGCTGAGTGGTTAAAATTCTGGTGTTCATTTCAACAATTCATGGGTTTAAATACCTCATTGGAGCTGGATGTTTGTAGTGGTTAAGAGACTAATTTAAATTGTATTTCTAACTCTAATTTGACTCCATATGGAATAAAAGGAATTATAAATTGACTAACAAACTATGAAAACTAAATGCAAATTTTCACAAAATTCTTCATATTTTCTATATTTATATGCATACACTAAGCAAGACTTTTTTTTTTTTTTTTTTTTTTGCAAAATTTAGGAAAAAGTATGTTAGCTTAGAAGACTTGGAAAGATTATTTCATGGACAAGTTAATATAGATTGAAGAATTTTTCTCAAGATAAGTATTTAAAAGTAGAATTGATAAATTTATTACAAGAATACATGAATGTTATCACCATATGGTTTAAAAGTGTTTCATTTCCAATATATTTTGAAGAATCTGTATTTACCTCTGATATATCACAAAGAAACGCTGTCGCCTAAGAACAAAAAATGGACAATGGCCACTGACGACAGTTCTATTCCCTACAGGTATCGTCAGAGCTATTGCATTAAGGGTTTCTGCCGTTCTTACACTTGATGCATCTTCGTGTGGTACGTGTGAAGATTCACTAAGTAGGAAAAGAAGTCCTTAATAGCTTCAATCCTAGTAAGAAAAGACAACGTCTGATTTCTTTTGCTATTTTTTCTCTTTCCTCCAGACCACCCTGTGTTCCCTCGATGCGAAAAAGGGGTCGCTTCTGTTGTTTCTGGTGGCCAGCTTGAGGAGCAGAATATTTATGAACTCCCATCAAGCGATCTGCTTTAGCCACATCGAAAGGGAAAACGAATTCCGAGTGTTGTGAAGTCAAGAAGCTAGTTAAGTAATGAAGCAAGGAGAATGAAAATCTTTTCTCCTCACTCCAATCTTTTATCTTTTCTTAAGAAATAAAATTATTGGAATAATTTGGAAAAACCAGTGATAAGTTGTCTAAACCTATAAAAAAAATTCAAAATAATTTAAAGTTTTTTTTCTTATCACTTAGAAAAAAAAGATAGTTAAGAATGTAAAAAAATAATGTAAGGGAATTCGTTTTTGTGTTTTATGTGAAAAGAAAACGTAGGATCTGAGGTAATCTAACTTTTGATTGTGCTGTTCTGATGAGATTTACTTTTGTTTCTTATTTGTTGGAGTGAATCTCATTATTATTCCGACGGATTCTTCTTTTGCCTTCTTTTAACAAATGTTTCAACAACTTATTTAAAATGTGATTGAAGTTTTCAAGTTTTTCGGATGAATTTGCATACAAATGCTGTATTAAGTACAAAAAAAAATGCCTTCCATTTGTGATTTACAACTCTGATTCGTAAAGCGTATAAATATATTAATCATAAAAAAGAGTACATATGTTAAAATAGACGTAAATTCAATGCCTTCTTTGACTTTTAGAGTTTTCTTTAAAATTAAAATAACTTTTGTTCAAAATGAATGCAGTTTTATAAATGAATATAAACTGCAATAAATCAATAAGAGAATTGTAAGATATTGCTAATATACTTAAAATATCTAACTTTCAAATGGAATTTTATTAAATATGTTATGCTTGTGAAAAAAATGTTTTTCCTTATTGATGAAAGTTATTCGATATTTTTTTATTAAAAATATAATTATATATATAAACAAAAGTTTTTTAACAACAAATTAAATTTCAAAAATTAAAAAATTCAGAAGATTTTTAAAAATAGATCAATTATATTTTATATTATTTGGTTAAAACAATTTTAACAACATTTAAATAATTAAGCTATGGAAACACACTTATGTAATACTTTTCCTCAACTGAGACAATAAAATCAAATATTATTTCATAGGGACATTTTTTAATTAATGGAATGCTAAATTAAGAAAAGCAATACTTCAGATATTCTTAAATAATGTAATACTTTTCTGCGACAGAATTTTTATTTTTATGAAGCATAACAATAAATCAAATTTAAAAAGGCATTATTAATTAAAATATCCATTTAAATAACTGCTGAAAATATAAATAAACTATTGAATATCTATTTTGCAATAAAAAAATGCAGCTTCAAACGAACTGATTTTTTTTTTCTTTTTTAAAGAAATAAGCAGATATTTCCAACTAAATAAGTAAATTAGATTTCTTGTATGTTATCAGAAATATTGAGATAAAATGACTATTTTTCCATAAATCACCTTTATAGTTTATTGGTAAATATATATATAATATTGTCCTAAATTGTTCCTCTTATTTTAACTTATAAAATGTGCACTATAATGACAGAATAGTAAAATTTTATGAAAAATAAAAATATATCAGAAGAAAATTTAGCAAATCTTCCTTTCTACCAAGTTTTTAGTTTCCCTTATAGCCAGCATTTTAATCAAGTGGAACAAAATCCTTTAACAATTCGTCATCGTACACATTATGACATCAGTTATAAGCATCATTTTTATTGGAAATCATACACATTATTAAATTTATTGTTCACACATAAATAAATCAAAAACTTTAATAAAATGAATTAGTTATAATGATATGCTTGGTATTTACATATTAAACATTAATGTATTCAGATAAAACTGTGTTAGCTTCTCCAGATATATTGAACTTCAATAACTAGTAAGCTGGATAGAACTGTGTTAACTTGCAATTCTTGATTGAAGTTTTGACCGAATATCCATTGGAGCATTTTTCAGTATGTAAAAGTGATATATTTTTTCCATTGGTGAATGTTATAGGCCTTCAGAATATCGTAAAATATTTATAGGCTCTACTATCTTAATCAGCATTTATAACATGACTATGAGTTCAAACTTAACTTCAAACACTGTCCTGAAAATTAATTAAATTTGCGATGTGCGCAAAATGATAACATTTGATGAAAGTTATATTTTAGAGTTCATTGTGAAATTGCCTTTATTTCTGCAATCCTTAACTGCGACAAAATATTCAATTCATAGAATCAATCATGATTTAGCATCAGATTCATAGATCCAGGTATTTTACCAGCACTTATTTCTAAGTGGAACAAAAACACATACACTAAATTATTTTTAGGATAGGGTAAAGGAAAAGAATTTTTATTGCTTTTATATTGAAACCCAAATTAATAAATATATTTATTTTTAGTACTTTAAAATGAAAAATGCTTTAAAAAAATTTTAAGTTGGAGAAATTTAACAAATCTTAAATTGTCGACCAAATGGGTGATCGATTAACAAACATAAGATGTCATAATAATATGTTAGCTATTCAAAATATTCGTTAACCGATCATTGATTTACCATAGATTTTTCATTCAAGAGAAAATCGATTAATTCCTTCAGGACACTTAGAAAGTTAAATTTTAAAAAAATGGATGTATAACTTCTTAGTAAACCTATTGAATAACAATATAGTTATATAGTCTTGCATATTAAGTCGTTTACAATTTTTGATTATGGGACGTTAAGGAGCACGTCCAATGTCGATTGCTTTTCTCTCTTTTTCAAGATTCTCCAGAAGTGATTAATAGCATTGTCGTTGTAAAGATCCCTAATTTAACTGATATCAGAATGTTTGGTTTGAGTGGCATTCTAAGACCCTTGCACTGACATCTTCACACTTCTTCAAAATACCTTTAATGGCAGGTGTTGGTATTGGTCTCAATTCGTGTTTAAATGAAATCAAAAGCAATCAGTTTCAACTCGTTTCAATTTTTATTTTCAACAGTTTCCATTTTCAAGTTATCAAAATCGAAACTGTTGACTTACTGTATCTATTTTTCTACTTGGAAAAATCTTTTTTCCAATATAGAACTTTGAAGTTTAATGTGCAAGTAACATAAATGTAGATAGATGAAAAATTATTTTTGATCCAATGAGGTGTTGTAATCCTGATTATTATGCTCCAAAAGCCAAGAAGTGTTCGTTAAAATTCGTTTTAGTTCGTTATTCCAAATATGTGTTCTTTATCCGAACACAAAAATCTTTCGTGAAAACATTCGTAATCCGAGCTGTTCGTTACCTGACTACCAACTGTATTTGTATTTAAGGCTGGTGTGACATAATCCTATCGCAGAGCTGAGAGAGCCATCTGTTAACAAGAGATACATAGTTGATGATTTGTATCGAATGAATATACACGTATTTTTGATTCTGTTCTTAAGAAAAAATCATTCGATTCCTTTACAACTGATAACACATTTCACTAAAGAGTTGAATTTGTGTTGTACAATTATTTACAGAATCAATATTCTTCAAATCATCAATAAAACTCTCCATTATTTTCCTTCAAGGAGTTTTAATTAATTGCACAAATTAATAAAAAAATATAAAGAAAGAAATTTGTGAAAATAAGCATTTTTAAAAAGTGCTACATATAAGTAATCAAACTTATTAGACTTAATGATAGAAATATTCGAAAATATTTTGATTAAATAATATTCAAAGAATATATGATAAAGAATTCTAGATAAAAAGTACAAAAGAAACAAAAAATATTTAAAGTAAAAATATAATATAAATGATCTTGAGATTAAAACATTATACACAACTTACAGATGGAATAAATTCCTGATTTACATTTTAAACTACTGAAATTTAAATAAACTTTGCAATAATCTCCTTTTTTTCTGTAAACATATCAAGAAATTTACTGTTCTTAATACCTAGATATTCTTAATAACTTTAGAGTGGAAAAATAATTCATGAATAATATCAAATTCTAATTTATATTACATTGACGATGAAAATTTCTATTTTTCATCGTCTCGATGCTAAATTAAACACTGAGCACAATACAATTAGTAGGTATAAATTCAATTTCAACAATTTAAAAGCTTGAAATTTAACTGTCATCTATAAAAGAAATTACCACTCTTTATTTTTGCAGCTGTGAACCACAGACAAGTATGTAAATGATTCCAAACATACGCACTCTTTGTTGTAAAAGTTGAGTTTTCAATTTTGATTTATCATGAATGTTATTATAGTGTGATATGTAAATGTATATTCTTGTCATTGAGAGGATAATTGTTATATATATATATATATATATATATATATATATATATATATATATATATATATATATATATATATATATATATATATATATATATATATATATATATATATACATACATACATATATAAGAAATGCTTACTTTCATATTCAAAGCAAAAAAAAGGGAAATTTTAATAATATTTTTAATTTGTATATAATTAACTCATTTTGCAAAAATTAATTAAGCCGCTGCTTAAATGAGGATATGTTTAAACCCTTAAATTGTTCATCAAAGTGAAAGTACTCTCTGAAAAAAATTCACAGATGTTTAGAAATAAAAGTTAAATAAACTTTTATTTCTAAACATCTGTGAATTTTTTTCAGAGAGTACTTTCACTTTGATGAACATTTAAGGGTTTAAAAACATCCTCATTTAAACGGCTTCGTTAATTTTTGACAAAACTAGAATGGCTCTCTCTCTCTCTCTCTCTCTCTCTCTCTTTTTTGACTTAAATGACAAGTTCTATTATTAATAACCTATGATAATAGAGATAAATTAACGGAATTAATGGAAACATTTCTGTGTCAAGTTATAATACCTTCGATATCCTGACAAATCTTTGTAAATTGACTAAATAGTAATCCAATAACTATCATATGTATAACGCATCAAATCACGGAATGAGCACAACTCATTAGTCTTGTGAGAGCTGCCGTATTTTTAACAGTCTCTAACCTCTTAAGCGACTTGGCACTCTGCTATCTGCAACACTTGTCTGGAACTCTTTTAATATTTTATCAGGACAAATGGAGGCGAACAGCCCTTTTGCCTAGATTCTTATTGGGCAAAAAGACGAACCGAAACATCGTTCATCACTTTTCAACAACCAATCATTAGAGGTTTAATATTTAATGATTTATCGACGTCCTTAGATTGCGACTTGGGTTCAAAAGGGGAAAAACGCTTTGCTAAGTGGACTGTCGTAGGCGATGATGTTATTTTACCAGTACATTTGCTGAAGTACACTTTTTTTTTCTTTGGGAGTCTATCAAGTAAATCACAAAACTTCATAATATGCAGCCAATTGTTAAGTTTTTGTGGAAAATCTTCTCATTTTTCAGCCCCGTAAGACAACTGATTTTCTTAAATTTAATTTTCTAAATCTCAATGCTCTCTTTTAAAAGGTTTTTTTTTAATACTCTTACTTAAATCTATTACCAATGAAATTTATTCTTTAAAATATAAGGAAAAAGAATATGCAATAATTTCCCACAAGCAATTCTTTAAAATAAAAAAATATTTGATTAAATTTATTCAGGATTTATTTTTGCTTTGTTTTAAAAAATTGATTATGTATGTAAAAAATAATGATGTATCTAAATGTATCAAAAATGGTAATTAAAGTGATTTATTGGTAGAAAGTCTATTATCTTAAAAATATTCTTCCTTTGGCTTTAAATAAAAAAATATCTTAAAAAATTAATACTAGTTAATATTTTTTACTAGCAATACAAATTTGCATCTTGCTATACTTTCATTCCTATATTGATTTAAAAATTTAAATTTATAATCAAATTCATGAAGTATTTTTTATTGCAACCTCAGAGGCAAATTAATTATTAATAATTTATTCTTAGTACACACTTTTTCTATGAAACATTCTCATCTAAGTCACTGATATAAAATTCTCATTTTTATGCTAATTTGTAAAAAATATTTTAAAAAATAAATGTTTTTCAACTATAAATGATATTTGGTATGTAATTAAAATATAACTATCAGTTTAACGTATAAGATATAAAAAATATAACAAAAATAACTTATATTTTAGAATAATTCTTGCATCAAGTTTTTGAATAAATTAAAATATAGAACATTTTGAGAAGTAAGAAAATAATTGTTTAGTCTGTGTAGAAATTATATAGTATGGCTTATGGGAGTATGAGAATCACTTAATTTAAAATTTAATAATAAAGTTGTGATACGAAATTTTAAAAAATGCATTTTGACAGTGTTTAGTTTTAAATTCGTAATGTAATATATTGATGTACAGTGTTGTAGTATGCAGTTATAAGGTTGTTATCGTTTTGTGACAGCTAGGGTGGTAATATAGGGTAGGCTGCTTTTATTGTGGAATTATGCTTACCGTAATTTATTGTGAAATCTGAGTTATCACACAGGTATATTCCGAGTAATGACTATTAAGCAGCAAAGCAAACGATGTATTATATTTTTGCCATACAATAGGAGCTAATTCAAGGAAACCAGATAAGCTGAATAAAAGTAAAACCGAAGCTTGAATTTTAATGATGAAAGTTCACATAATATAAGTCACTTCTTCATTTTTATGAATTTCATTAGACAAAGAGTAGAAAAATGAACCAATCTCTCTTTCCTAGGGAAAGTATTCGTAACAATAGCCAAACTGTTTGTGTTTTGATCTATACCCATTAAAAATTATGATTTTGAAGACAGTGATCGATATTTTAATATCCCTTCATGGATGATTTGTCTTGAGTATATAAAAGCACTGCTAGTGGTAGATACATATCATTTACAAAAAAATTCTGCAACAGCTAGAAATATCACATAACAAAAAAAAAAAAGGATTTCATATCGATAAGCAGTGGGAAACATTGACAAGGTAAGAAAATGAGTGCCGAGAGATCATTCAGAGGAAGAAAGATGAATGTATACGGAAGTGCAATCATCTAATACAAACGGAATTAGAAAATCATTCTTAAAGAAATTGTGACAAAACAGGAAAAATAATATGCACTGACAATAGGAAACACAAAAAATATATTGAAAGAATTTTAGCGCAGCAAAACAAAATTAACATCGAAACGAGTCAATCCCTTATATAATCGCCACACTCAAGTTAAAAAAAGGAACTGAAGTAAAGCTTTGTGTGATGATTTTATAATTATTATTTTATTTTTTTACTGCTGGTATATTAACTTGTTTTAATAAGGAGTTATATTGAATTTAATCTTCTACCTAATGTGACCGTTGAGATACTACAAGGTGAATATTTGAAGAATATGGATCAAAAAGAGAACAATGATGTAAATAAAAAAAATTGTGACAACAGCTTTTTCAGCAATGCAGTGTGAAAAGTTTTTTTTTTTTTTTTTTTTTTTTTTTTTAAAGGTTGACGCAGTATTATTGCGCCGTGGAAGACAGAGATAAAAGTAAATTCTTGTATTCAAAGTTTTTGTTTGTTTTTTAATTACACCGTTTAATGATAAATAAGATTTTATCTGAATTGAAGAAAAGTGTATTAGATCAAATTTCTGAGAAGGTTAATGTTTAAGTACCGTCACGTACGTGAGCATTAGCACCAGAAAAGGCCACTAAATAGTTACGTGTGTAAAACTAATTAAAACATTTTGAAGTATTGTTGAAATGATTAAACAAGATATTAAAAAAAAGGAAGAATTAGCACATCCTGAAACACAAAAATCGGGACTAAACCGCTAGAAGGTAAAGGTATCAAACTGGCAAAATTAGAAAGGCAATTGAATCTTGAAAATGTCAAATCAAATTCACTTTCTAAATCAAAGGAAAATAATAATGATTTAAACAGTGTGGACAATTTGAAATTTTTACTGAAAAGGGTAAAATATTTGTCTACTAAAAATCACGATCTAACGCATGTAATTTTTATTTTTAATCTCTCGAATGAGCCTTTCAGTTAGAAAGCGTTTCAAAAAGGATTACGAAGCTGAGATTTTACTGATTATTTTTTGGGTGAGAAACAGCCAGTTTGATAGTGCATAAGACGTGAAGCATTTGGCGTAGTACTCGAAGGATAATGATTTGATTTGTTTGTCACTGAACTGTCATTTTCCGAACATGATGATTCATTAGACAGGATTTATAGATTAAACTGGTTTTCGAAAAACATACAAGCCCAAGGTTTGATATGAATGCATGAACTGTTGAACCAAATGGAAAAGTGCAAACCATTTAGCTCTTAGCTTGACTTGAATACTAAAGAGGCAGTAGTTAACGAGTTTCAGAGTTCTCGCCAAAACATTATAAATTACTTTCGAAGTGCTCGAAAGACTAGAAGCGAAACTTATGTTCAATTTGCATCACGAATCTAACAGACGATGTGTGTGAGTTAGTGGATTTCAAACATATTAGTTAGCATTTTTATTGGGATTTACAGTTGTATTTGGGATTCAAATAGGCAGAAAATTGTTACAAGACCCACGACATGTCTAAGCTTGTAGTTAGTTATCTGATAACCAGTGGGAATATCAAGACTGAAGCTGGGTCATATTTTAGTGGGACAGGAAACGAAGCAAAAGATGATTTTATAAATCAAATTAGGTTTATAAAAGCTTTGGGAATAAAATTGAAATTCCAAGGGAATTTGGGAATAAGATTAAGGTTTGAATTCCAGTTCGGGCATGGGTGTATTTTCTCTCTCTATCTATCCTGTCTTTGTCTTTTCCTTGTATGAATAGGTTGTGAATGGATGCCTACCCTATAAAGGGATATCTATGGCATGTGTGTTCTGAGGAATCCGGACTCCACATCAAAATATGGCTCAGTTGGAAAAGTGGAGCAGCGCACCCCATATTGCCAGCCTAGCTGGCACACGACAAAAACAATATTATCTGGATCAATGTCCCAAGAGATCCAAGAGTTGATCTCTATTTCAAGAAAATAAATTATACTTCAATTATTTCTGGAATTATAAAGTTTATTCGCATGGTTCTATAACCTACAATACAGGGTTTTCAAAAGAAATATCAATTTTATTTACGTTTTATGGAATATTTTGAATAAAATAGACTTGCAGTTGTTAATGAGAGTTGTGTACTGCAAAGTCAGTACATGATTTGATTAAATACCCGGTGCTCGGTTATATATTTGGTCCTGAATAAAATAATTAAAGAAGAACTTGATAAAAACAATAATCATTAAAGATGTAAATTCCAAATTTTTTGCGGTGTACAATCATTTTTAAGAGTGGCATAAAAATTTTAGAATTATCACCCTACGCAAGCTCTATCATATAACGGTTGTTAGTGTGCTTTGTATATAAACACTAAGTGAAAAATTTATATTTTAAATAAAACAATGGGTCTTAGATTTTCTGAATTGAATAATGCTACTTATGTTATGGTTATCTCAGTAAAAACCAAGATTTCTAATCAGGATAGTAAACATAAATGGGAGAAAAATAGTACCGCTAGTAGTACCGGGAGTAAATAGTTCCAAAACTCTATGGATTTTGCTCTAATGCAAAATTTTGAATTAAATAATCTGAAATTAGAAAACATAACTTAGTAGTTGAAAATTTTAAGAAATAAGGGAAGTGAATACATTATGGGAACCCAAGTATTTCATGAGCTCTTTAAGCCTGGCAGGAGAAAATAGTCGCGTTCCAAGTTTATGAAGCAGAACTCAGTATTTGTATTTTTTTTTTTTTGTATGTTGGTTAAGCATGTAGTTCAGTTGTGATCCAATTGTTCAATGGGAAGAGTTAATTTTTTAAAAACTAGATAAAACTATGAGAAAGTTTTAGAAAATTGAACATTTTGAATTAGAGGGAGATCCGGGTAAAGAAGCCCTTTTTTATAAGAGACATTTTAATGGAAACACACTTTTTCTGGATAGTCTATATGCATACATACAGTCATTGATTTAATTTTATCATACTTGAAGCTTATATATATGTTTCAAGGTAAAAAGAACATAAGTGAATACTTGTTGATTTTATAATTGTAATTTTGTTTTCTTGCTGTTGATGATTTGGTTTTAATAAATAAATAAGTAAAATGTATGCCTCTAAAACTTCTAAAATTTTATCACCTCTTTGATGATATATAAAAAATATAGTCGATTGTATAAATAGCTGGTAACAAAAGTTAATGTAATTTTTGAATGCAATAATTGTTGTGATAATATAAGCTACACATGCTGCAGTTAAAAAAATGTTCATGCAATGGAAATGGTTTACATCCTGTGTTATTACTGTATGACAACGCAGGCTATCATGTTATTGTTACGGAATCGTTAGAAACAAGTCTGGCTGGGAAATTTCAAAACAAAGGCAAATAACCCCAAAATAACTTATCTGACTATCATTAGTTTCTAACAAATACATAATGTCTTGTCTTCTACGAATTTCCAGACAGTTGATGATACACAAAAATGAGTTGATGACTCTTCCTAGCATCAAAAATAAATCTTTCTATTTTGCTGCACTTGTCTGAGCGATGACATTAAGAGTTAGGAAATTACGTAAGATATTTTGAGAGGAAAATTAATATTATATCTTTCAACTGCACAGTGATTTTTAAGAAACTCGTTACTTCTCCCAATGTGGGAAAAATATACACTTCGATTTCATCAATGCATTAATTTAATTTGATACATAATAATAGAAAATTACTATTTAAAAATATGTTTTTATTTGTATTTAACTAAATTACAGAAATCAATTACATTGTTTGTGACTAAAAATGCTAACATTTAATGTTAGAGTTTCATTGATATTTACCCCATATCAAATTTAGAGAACAGTTTGTTTTTATAAATTTTATTCAGACATATCTTGATTCATTGAAAAAAAATTATCAAATTGTATTAAAAATTGGTAAAAGATTATATATATATATATATATTTATATATATATATATATATATATATATATATATATATATATATATATATATATATATATATATATATATATATATATATATATAAACTCTGCACAGTTAGATTCCTCGTTGGGAGTACATAAAAACCGCCTAAATAAGCATTACTGTACGATCCATAGCTTACGAAAAAAATCAAAGTATGTCGTCACTTCCGGTTCAAGAAAAAAACACTTTATACATATCAACAATAGTATTTGAATATCTTTTCAGACGTTAATGCTTAAAAGGTTCCCAGCGAAAATCGCTTCATGCAAGTTTGCGTGCCATGGATACCCATGTAGTTACAACACCAATGGACTTAGTTATTGGTCTGCATGCTGCTTTCGCTTCGGTGTATCCCGCGATGTTGCAACGTGGTATGACAGCCATTCCACGGCGAGCTCAAGCCTTCCTCGACATGTACGGTGGACATTTTGAACATCTGCTTTAAATTGTGCAAATACTGTTGTTAATATGCTCAATAAAGTGTTTTTTTCTTGCACCGGAAGTGACGACATACTTTGTTTTCCGTATTTTTCTCGTAAACTATGGATCGTACAGAAATGCTTCTTTAGGCATTTTTTATGCACTCCCAACGAGGAATCTAACTGTGCAGAGCTTATGCGGTCGTTTTGCGACATCCTATATATATATATATATATATATATATATATATATATATATATATATATATATATATATATATATATATATATATATATATATATATATATATATGTATATATATATATGTATGTATATATATATATATATGTATGTAATAGTACATTTTTATGAAATTAGTAAAAACTAAACTGAGAAAAATAATCAAATACTAGATGGAGAGCAATACACTAAAAATATGAAATATAGTAAACAGTTGGAAAAATGTTCAATATATATTTTAAAATTTAAAAGAAAATGGAATAAAGGGAAATGATTAATTAATTGGTTAATTAATGGTTAAATACTTTAATAGTTAATTTTATAAATTTGGTTTTTTACTATTTTTATAAATATGTTATTATTCTCGATATGGTATTGTCAATGTATTTTAAAGGTATTATTCTCCATCTAGTATTTGATTACTATTTTCCATCTAATATTTGATTATTATTTTTATAAAAATGTACTATTAATAATATTTTAGTAATTCTATTTTGGCTACTTTTGCACTGAATGCATTGCTAAACATGTGTTTTATCTGTTCTTGTAATTTTCAATTTGATATCTATTCTTGTATTTTTCAATTTTCGCTTATGATACTTCTAATCTGGCTTTATATATATATATATATATATATATATATATATATATATATATATATATATATATATATATATATATATATATATATATAGGAAATTAATACGGCATTTATCTATCTGGTTTTGATAAAAGTTATTTTCTGCAGTCTCATGCATTAATATTTTTCAGCAAATGTCCCATGGAAATTCTTAACAACTTAAATATCAGTTGTGAAAATAATCGTTATATTTTTAAGATTAGTTATTATAGACTATAATTTTAAGTCATTATATTGTTCTACTCGAATCAGTTATCAATTTGACTAAATAGGACAGAGTGGAAACCAGAGCAAAAAACAGGGTAAAGCAAAAGCATAATTTTTTTTCAAAATTTCTCCAACTCATTAGAAAAGTTATGTATTGAAATGTAAGTGTAATCTCTACAAGGGTTGACTGAAAGGATGAATCTGGGGAAATGATGCAAATCTGATAATTGCGTTTTTCAACTATTTTGCTACGAAGTTAGACATTGAAAATAGCAGAAGCTGACATTTATAGCTTAGAATAAGTTGATTCTTGAAATTCATATATAAGCCGATTGTTCAAATTGATATCCATCCTGTTTCAGTCAATTAATAAGTTTTTTCAATTTTTTATTTACATGTATTAAGCATGAATTAACTATATTCAAAGTAAGATTCTCACATGAAATACTTAGTTTTAATCATTAGAATGAAATTTATTCCCTTTTATTTCCTTGAATGCACATATTTTATTGCTTTTCGTTTTGGTAGAGAGTGTATGCTTTCTATATGTGCTTGCTCTAAGAATTAAATGAACAGCAAATAAAGACCAGTTTGCATGATTATGGTCTCAATTCAAACAATCAACATATCCTGTGATGAAAAGTAAATATAAAGCACAAAGATGGCCATCTGCATACAGAGCATTTCTTTGCAACCTGTTTTTATGTTGTGTCTGATACCGTACCTCTTAGTCAAAAGTAATAGTCATAGATCTAAACTGAGATGGGGTAGCAATCTTGTTGTAACACTTACTTAATCTTACCAGACACTTCCAAAATAAATTATCTTGATTTAGCTATGTTAAGCCTTCAAGAATCTTAGATATACTTTAATTAATCAACTATGTTACTTTTGTGAAACAACATTAATGTATATTAACTACATTGTTTTAAAAGCTTAAATAGTATGGACTTACCGCAACCTATTAATAGGGCACATGCTTTAGATCATAAAATCTCAGCTTTTATTTCCCTTGTTGAGAAACGGGGTATGAATTTTACACTTTGGTATTTCATAAGCACGTTTTGCAAGATGATTTCTTGAAAATATTTAGGTTTTCCTCCCTTGCAATGTGTAAATGCGGGCCACCATCTATTAAAAATTTTCACCGAAGAATATTGATCTGCCTTAAACCATCCTAATTTGGTGTCAAATCTTACATAGGAATCAACTATAATTTACATTATTACACTGTCTATATGATCTGATTGTAAGTAATGTTGTGGGTTCAAAAATAATGATATTTAAATATCATGTCGAATCCATTTTCCTCCATTTAATTTTTGCTGACCTCTTGAATATGTTAATCTTCATTAAATAGTCATTGATACAAGACAACTCAACGCTTGCCACTTTTCTTACAAACATGGAAGTATTTTCTAAATAAAAGGAAACGATTAAAGCCATTTGGATGATTCTACCTGTACACCCGTTATATCAGAATAGGGGCCCTGGAGGCTCCTTGGATCAGGGCAACAGTAGATGAAATCAAATTGTTATTACCCGTACCACTTGGTGGTCACTTCTTATCAATGACTTTTGTTGGAGGTATTAAACACTTCGAAATCTGCTCTACGATTTCCTCTGCGCAAAGCATTCCGTGGTCACATCTTATCTTGTTTGGGACTTACCAGACAAGACCTGGTTCAAGATCCCCTTTTAGTTCTCAATTCAGAGTGAATGAACTCATGAACCTGATTTAGCATTGCCGGTCACAGGGATAAGAAACAACACAAAACAACTAACTGTAATTTATACCACACTTGATTAAAGTGGTAGCAGTCCTAGCTTTTCATAAATTATTATTAAATACAACTTTAAGGCATTTCTTAAGAAATTTTAACTACTTTTAGGAGATCTGTCCAGACTTCTATATTGGCTGTATTGTGCTTAATCCGATCTACATAGATGTGTGCTAGAAAAAGATCACTAAACATATCAAAAATGTATTTTCCTGTTATTTTTTAATTTTGAACACATATACTATAAAACCCATCAGTGTAGTTGGGAATCATTTTAATTACCAAGTCTGAAAGACTACAAAACTAAATATTAATATAGAAGAAGTACAGAACGAACAATTTTACATCACACAGAATATTAATAATCTGTTAAAAATATTCTACACGTAACTTTAAAATTAATAAAGTAAAATTAATTTTATAAAACATTCACACAATTATTGAAATTAAAATTAGAACCACACAAGATTGAACTCAGTGTCCCATGAATTATCAATAATAACACTAAAATTATTCAAAGTTTGAGCAAAAATAACAACTTAAACCACAAAACTTAGGTTATTAATTTCAGAATTTCTTTAGTAATAATCCTGTCACTACCTAATTAATTAAAAAATTCGTGAATGAAGCGTGAAATAAATATTACGAAGAAAAATACAATATAATTATTGTCTGTAAGTTTTAAGAATGTAATATTTTTTCTGACAAATATTGCACAGAAAAGCAATTATTATCATATTTGGAATAGCAGGGTAAATATTTGCGGTAGTTAATACCCTCTGCTTCTTTCTAGTACGATAGCGACAGGTCTTTGAGCAGGAAATACCCTGTCTGGTGTCTTTTCGTTCTGTATCATTGATCCAAGAATCACGTGTCGAGCAAATATTAGTCAGCACGATCCAGACCAAATATTACTTAATGCTTAAAATAATCAGAATTATTACAGGGAAAAGGAATATCAGATGTTTAGTTATTAACATCACTTTTCCGCTGCCAAAAAAAGGTTAGAATGTTTTGAAATAAAAATAAATTATGTTGCATTTTGTATATTTTAAATTTTTTACTGTTTAGATTGTGATGTTATTTTTAACCAATTGAAATTGTTAGTAATGTAAAAAATATAAATTATCATATTAATTTTTAAGTAAGTGTATTTGAATATTAAAAGCATATTGAAACTTAATCTTCTTTTCATATATTTATAAATTTGTCAGTTGTTTTAGTAAAAAAGTATGCATCTGTTGTCACTTTTAGAAGTCTTAATTTGCAGTGATCATATTTGTTGCATTTACTTAAATATATTCACCGTAATATATCAATTTAAAATATTCAACATTTTAAAAAGTACCCTACCTTTCAGAAATATTTATTCAGTATTGTGTTGTGTGATACTAAATGCGAAAACTGTATGTAAATAGTTTGTAATATTTTTTTCCTGAACACAAAAAGTGTGTATAGATTAATACTTTATCTTGAATATAATTTATAGTTAAAAATGGCATATATACAGCCTTTTATAAACTTAGACATGTAAATTTCTGTTAAAAAAACTAGTTTAAAGATATTTTTAAATTAAGAATATAAATTTGTAAGTGATTATAATGGGTTGTATGGAATTATAATCATATTTTAAATTTAATAAATAGGAAAATAAAATTTTCATCCTAAAAACAGTTCTCTGCGGAACAATTTCATATTCATATTTTTGCAAAAGAAAATTAAGAATAATTCTACACCATTAAAATTTTACAAGATGTAAAACATAACTGATAGCTAAATCATACCAATCAAGTAATAGCTATCGAATTATGCTAGAAATATTTAACAGTTTTCACAGCAATTTAAAAATTAAAAACTTATTATCACTAAAGACATTAGCAGATTCTTCCTTTTTAAATAATGAGATATGGACAGGGTGATGTTATTTTTTAAAGAAGAATTGTTTCATAAAATTATGTTGCGCACAAAAAATATCCTTTGGTGAAAATCGTATAGTAAATACCTGTATATATTTCACTATATTATTTGCTCGTTCATGCTTACTGTAATGACATTACAAATAATGAAAAGTTAAGCATAAAAATGATAAGTTGATAAACAAATTTCATTTAAAGCGTCTAAATTTGAAAATTAATTTACACATTTATTAGCAAATGATAAAAGGATACGTCTGATGCCTACAATTTAAAATTTATTTATAAAAGTTATATATAATGCAATAATATCAAATTAAAATGACATTTTGACGTGTTGACTTTCCATAAAAATGATTATAATGAAAATTATTTCAAGTGCTTATTTAAGTTCACAACTTGATTATTATGTAAAAAAACATTTTTTAGCAAACATCACTTTATTTATTTTAACAATACTTACAAACATGTTAGAAAATATTGAAATTAATTGCATAATTAAAATTATTCCAAGAGAAATTTGTAGATTTTGGGAATTTTATGTAAATATACGAATGCTGTGATAAAATGAATTTTATATTCATAATATATTAAGATTAAAAAATTAATTATTCATACACACACTTTATTCACTGTTTTGCTTAAAAGTTATCTTAATCAAATATTAAAAGTGTATCATCTTTAAAATGCGTATTTACATTTTTAAAGAATAATAACTTTTGAAATAAACAATTTAAAAAGAAAGCATTTAATGAATTTTTAAATATTGCCCGAAACTGCTTTATTTTAAGGAAATATTTAAAAGAAACATATGAGTTGCATTTTATTGTAAAAAATTATTATTGTTTAATTAGAATAAATAACATAAATAGTCAATATTACTTTCCGCTTTTTTTCCTATTATAATATAAGGTAACAATTATTTTTCTGTTATACAGAGCTTTATTTCTGACTGCTCGAAAATATCGAAAATCTGTAATTTATTTTTAAAAATTTGCAGCAAATGTGACTTTGGTCTAAATCATTTTAATAACTTAAATGTATGTATATTAATGTAAAAAGAGAAAAATAATGCATCGTTAATGATTTAATGCATCGTTGATTAACATATTGCTTAGTATATTTAAAAATTTATACTTTAGGTTAAATAACATTTTCATGTATATGGATTACAATTTTTTTAAAAATTTTTGTAGAAAAATAGGGAATATTTTGCATTTTTTGCAACAGAATTATCGTATTTATTGTCTAAGAATATTATTGAAAAGTCTGGGTAGAAATAATATTTTTTAAAATAATGAACGCGATAAAACTACTATGCGATTGATAACAGAATTTATCAATATATTCATGGGTATGTGTGTGATTAGTAATCAAATTTAAATAATACATTTTACATTGTGTTTTACCAATGACATTTCTTAACAGAACAGAAAATTTGCCTAACTTTAGGAAAAGCAATTTCTTTCACAGTGGTTTATTAACATTCTTTGCTCTAACATAATAAGGAATTTAAAATTAAATAATTAAATATAAAGAACTGAGATATCATTAAATAATTTAAAATAAGTTCTAAAATAATTATTACATAAAAAGATATGGTTGAAGTGATATGGATATGTTAGAAGTTTTAAAAAAATTTGAAATGAAAACTTTTGGTGTTTGTGGCCTTGACCTTATAAATATAGGCAGAAATAATATTTTAACTAACATTATATCATCGATAATTTATACTAAATATTGTAAGTTATTATTGGCAATATAAATTAATAAAAAAATATGAGAGGTTCTTAGCTTGTTATTAAGTGTTTTATTTTTGTATTCTTATTTTAAAAATGATTTTCAAAAATAAAAATTCATGTAGAATTAGTAAAATGTTTCTCAATTGTAAATATTACATTTTTGTTAAAGGTTATGCAGATTGTAAAATATTTAAACCATGAATTCATTGAAAAATGCTTTTAAAATAGCTATAAAATTAGAATAATTTTTCAGAAAAATTATTCTAATTTTCTATCAAGTTTTATGCAAAGTTTTATCAAAATTTAATTTCTAAAATAGAGATAAAATCACTAAAACTTTTTATAGACTTATTTAATTCTTACTCCGAATTTGGAGTTATATACGGTTTCACGTAAATGATTTAAATTCTTCTAACTAAATATTCTTTATCAATATCACTTGAAAAATTTAAATGATATGTAAAGTGGAAAAAATGTTTTTAGTTTACTTGTAAAAATTGAAAATTAAAGTCATTACACATTAATTTTTAATGTATATTTGCGGACAACTGTTTAGTGCTTTTTTGAATTGAAAAAACAACAAATTTTTGACAACAACGGATATTAATCCATAAATCTAGTATTTTATTTTTACCATAATTCTCTTTGTTTCATATTAGTGTATTTCAAAGTTCTCGTAATCAGTACTTTAAAATTTGATGAGCGAAATTCGTTTAAGTACCGTGTCAGTGAAACAACTTTCTAACAAAAGGTTAGGGCTTTTTTTTCGACATGAGTACTAATTCTTTTCATATATTCAATCGTTTTCTACTTAATCATTTATTGACGTATTTGAGGCATTTTAAATAACTATGTAAGAATTAATCTCATGAAATTATATGTCGCATTTGAATTATACAATTTATGTTTAATCTATAAATATACATAAATTATATATTTAAGACATTTAAGAATTATTTATACATACTATTCATTTTATAACCTAAGCTTATGAAATTATATATAGTGTCTGATGGTATTGTTTAAAATTAAAAAAATATTAATATCTTTTTTCTTACAGAACTTACACTCTTAACAATTGTCCTACTTAATCAAATATTCTTGATCAACTTTCCATAAAAGCTTCAAAACAATAATTTATATATTTTAATTGATTTTTTTTAATATGAAACACTTTGTTTTAACATAAATTTCTACCAAACCATGGTTTGATTAAAATATGTTGCTCCTCTTTTTATGAGACAATCAAAAAATTTAAATAATCATTACAGAAGTAAAAATTGGCCAATTGTACGAAAAACATAAAAATTCCCATTAAAAAATTTGTATCAACTTGTATTGCTTTTATTTATAATATTGTAAAATATTACAAATAAAAGTGGTCATTATTTTTTTAACACGGAGGAAATAAAAATTTTAATTTATTATTTCAATTTCCACAATATTAAAAAAAAACTAAAATCATTCGTTGAATTATTTTAATTCCAGTAAATAGTGTTGAAAAAAACTGTGGATAGAGAATGAATTGAATAAATTTATTAATTTAGGAGAAACAAACAGGTGATACCTTAGTGCGTAGAGAGAAAACATGAAATATGTTACCATTTTGATTTTCTAAATAAAAACAACACTAGTTCTGGTTTTATTAAAGACAATAATATTAAAGTGCAATCACATCTAAAAATAAAATTTTATAAGTTTTTCAATTCAAGAAGTAGTTTCTATAGTTCTTTTTTTCCAATTTACAGCCATTTCTTGTTCCTGCCAAATAAAACGACCAAATTTTATAGTTTAAAATAGACTCCCAACCCTTTAAATACAAGCACCTAAAATGAGATTTGGAAACTGCAAACTAAAGGACAGAATGCTAAACATTTAGATGAAGATTCGACAAAAGTGCTTTTAATATTACAATATAACCTTTTTTTTGGTCCAATTAATAAAAAGGAGAATATTTTCTAAAAATCTCTGATTGATAGTATATGTAATAACTCAATAACTTTTATAATTAATATAATATATATATCTATACAATGTATATGTATATATATATATATATAGAGAGAGAGAGAGAGTAAGAGAGTGAAAATACATCACAAACGGTAACAACCATTAAACCTATTTAACATTTATTATCCGAGGACATTGTTGATTTATAATTAACCAATGTTGGTATAAATGTTTTAAATTTCGAAGAACTTAAAAATTCCCACTTCCATTGTCGAGATAAAATAAACCAGAAAATTTATATTTGTGCCGGAAAAATTCTTTACAACTGCACTAAAACTCTCACTAATGCTCAAAAATCTTCCAGAATAATTCCACTCAAAAGGAGTGCATAGCATTTAAAACTTTCTTTACTTTTTATTTCAAATATAAAATACTTATTTTAAAAAGCACAATGTATCACAGTTGCAACATTCTTTAATAATTCCTCCAAGGGATTTTAAGATTTTATTATGTTAATGGAACATTTGTCAGTCATTAATTGTTAATAAAGAATTTATTTTTCTTAATTGAATATTAAGAAATCATATTTACCAATGTAATAGTTCTCATAAAGTTGTAAGCACTTGAAAAGAATGCATGGCTAGTACCTACTGTTAAAGTGAAATCGTTAATATATATTTATATAAATTTTAATCCTTCGTCATGCGAATTTAATCGCCATATTCAAATACTAATAAAAATTCTTAATAAATGTTTTTCGATAGTTAATTTTTAATAAATTAAATTGAAGTAACAAATATAAATATATCTTCCAGGTTACATTTTTAAAGATAATAGTTTATAGTCTGGTAACCCTTGATTTATTTTTATTTATTTATTTATTTATTTATGCCAAAATAGGCACCAAAATGTGTGGAACGAGATGGTTGCTGCAGCTACACGGAAGATAAATTAAATACTAACATTGCCAAAAATTAAAATTTATTACCAAATTTTATTATCAATTTTTTCGCCAAACCAAGGAGTACTCAATTTTTAACTGAACCCACTGTAGGAATTATATCCCAAATGAATTTCAAAGTAAATCGGTGAACACTTATACTTCATAAATTTTGGTCATTTTTAAGTAATATATATTGGAGAATTTATAAGAAAATTATCTATTAGTAATTATCTCTTTACCATTTGTAAGTTTAATAGTTGAAACAAGTAATAATAACGAGTTTAATACAATTTAGGGTTAATATTTCAATCAATTTTTAAATGAAATGAGAATTTAAATCAAATGAATTAAGAAAAATAATTATTCATAAATTTTACACTAAGAATTTTTTTCTTCATTATTCGTTCACTATCATTTTTTTAAAAATATTTATACCATCAACTTGAATGAAATGAAGGGAAAAATAATAACTTTTTCAGTTTTTATAAATATAATTTTAATGAAAATAAAAAAATCAAAGAAATACTGAAAATAATAATTGCTTAGAATATAAAATAAAATTCAAAATCAGAAAACTTAAAAATGTAATGTAATTCATATTATGAAAAATAATACAAGATTTATTAAAAATAATTAAATTTTTTTATAATTTATACGATTCAAATTTCAATACTTCAAATTATGTTGAAATCAAAGGATATGATTTAAATTATGGATACATCCCTAACACACAAACTAATTTTAAAATCATATAAAACGCTACTATTGAAGTCAAAAATTTTCATCTTGTGTATTCATCGTTAATTTTAAACTCCTTTAATAAAAGAAACATGATTCAATCTGGATATTCCTAAATTTTCTAATGATACTTCAAATTAAATTACCCTTTTCATAATCTCTTTATTTACATTCAGTTTCGTTCAAAAATACAAAAAATGTAACAAATTAAAAGCTTCAATTAATATACGATTTATTTTTAATTTTTTTTTTTAAATTTCAAATTTCTGATAAATAATTATTATAGTATCACACAAACATTATTTTTCATCTATAGCTATCATATGAAACTGTTATGTATGATGATTCACATTAATAAGAAGATTCATTGACTTTACGTTTCATTCATTTATCTCGCCTTTAATCACGTCACCAAAAGCTCCAGCGTTGCCTAAGGCTTGAAACTTTGTTCTCAGATAATATAATAGATGAGGCTCCCTAAAATATGTTCACTATGTATTTAATTCACGAGAATTGCTCAAAGTGAAATCTGAGGCTATTGTCTTTGGGAAGTAAACTTAATTTACTTTTATTTGAAGAACTTATTATCTCTATACAATAAGTAGGAGGAGTCAAAGCGTTATTGCATTGGGCAATTGCGCAACTGTCAAATTATGTGGTGGAATTATTAAACGTATTTATTTAGATCTTTTGTTAAGTGTCATTTTTAATGCGTATATATATATATATATATATATATATATATATATATATATATATATATATATATATATATATATATATATATATATATATATATATATATATATATATATATATATATATATATATATATATATATCAATTAATGAGTTGTTAAAGGACAAGTCATGGGTTTCTGAATATTTTTAACGTAATGTTTTAACAAATTGTGCTTTTAATTATTTTATTCTAAAATATTTACAATTTAATTATATTACTTATTTTTGATTCACAAATGTTATGAAAATATATGGAAATGCATCAATTTCTTGCTAAATATTGCCTCACAACAAATAAGATTTAATATAAATTTCTTATAAATGCCAAAGTAAATTCAATTCAGAAAAGTAAATATTCAGTAACTCAAGTTTATCAGGCTCTGTTGCTTTTTACTAATATATAATTAATTATTTTTAAAAATATTTTCATTTTCATTAAATAAATATGCTTTTTTAAAGCTAACTGCAGTAAGGAATCTTGCTTAAGCTTTGAACAGTTATTTGTGAGAAATTCAATTATGTTAATCTCTATAAGTGTTTAAGTATTCGAGATTAATTTTATTAGCCACTATTTAAAATTTTTTAAAATGTATTTGTTATTTTAATGTATGTATATTATAAATTGAGGCACATTATAAATTTAAAAAATTACCATGCCTAGATGCTGAATTTGAAATATTTCCCATGAGAGTGTAGATTCTGTAAAAAAACACTGTATGATTTATCCCAAAAGCACAGAGAAATTTAAAATTATACTTACTTACTGACAACTAATTATTCCTTTTTTAAAGTTGCTTTTGAATTTTTGTACATTGTTTCTGTCAAAATTAATAAATACTATGTATGATATCAATCATTAATATAAAATTCAATTTATTCATGCATTTTTAAAAGGATCTTTAAAAAATTTTATTGCTCCCAGACAGTTTTTATTATCATTATTACTTGAATACAAGATACACATGAGTTTTAACAAATTCGTAAAATCTCTCAATTCAGAGAAATATTTTTTAAGCCTCTTGATCCACTGCCTATTATAACAAATTATTGAAAATATATTTACGGATTGATGTCACAAACGCTTAATTAAAAAGATGTATTTCACCGTTCAACAATAATTTAAAATTGTGTCTAAATAATTTAAGCATAAATGAAGTTATTAGACACACTTAAATTGTTCTGAAAAAATGACTAAATAAAGAATGATATTGTAAATTTGTCAGCGCTTACAGTGAGGCAAATTAATCATTTTAAGTCATTGAAGTATTTCAATTTTTTTTTATAAAAACAGTTTGAAAATATTCTTTTAATAATTTAATTCCTGTGATTTTATAATAATTAATTCTTTTGAGTATAATAACATTTAGCATTATAGTTAACGAAAACTATTTTCGGAAAAAAAGTAGTGTTGAAATGCTCAAAACTAAAATTGTCATTATTGATAAATTTATTACATTTTATAATATTTAATATTAAATAATGAAAAAAATTGTTTCATATTAAAAGAAAATCCTCTTTTGAGTTAATTTGACCAATTTTTTGCAATTTTAAAAATGATTGATGTTTTTTGCAATTTTATTAAAAAAATCCTAATTTTTATTATTCTTTGTAAGAAAATAGAAATATTTAAAAATGTTTTCTTAAAAGAAGGTTAAAGAATTAAAATTTTGTTAAGCAGAATATTCATCTCAATAAACTACGCATAAATTCTGGCTTAGTATTTGTAATTTCTAAAATAAATTTCATAGTTTTTTTTATTACATGATACAAATTATCATTTATTCAATATATAAGTTAATTTATTATTTATTGTCTAACAACAATTATAAACTTTATTAAAATGTGCTTTAACAATTTTTCCATAAAACAATTTAAAATAGCAATGATTATGTTATGTTAATTACAAAATGTTTATTTTAACTCTAAGCAATGGAACTGTAATTAACTTCTGCAAATTCAGTTTTACTTTAAAACTAATTAAAACATTCATTTTATTTAAAAAAATAACTTAATATGCAAAAATATTAGCATTCACTATAAGCAAAAATCTTCTCACCAGTTTGCTTATAACAAAATAATATTATTAACATAATATTATTACAATCTTGATACTTTCCTAACACAAAGTGACAATATTTACGAAATAGAAAATAATTACGCATATATGTTTTAAGATTTAATTGATAATTTTCAGCATTATTTGCTTACGAAAATAATGTTGTATGTAAGAATTGAAAAAAGTAATTCTAATGCAATTTTATTTTTCGGAACATTTTATGCTGCATTTTGATTCCCTGTAAGCTACCAGTAATTGACAAATAAAAGTTTCGACATGAATTCCAAAGGATTTTCTATTAGAACGCTAGGACATATTTTATCAATACGCAACTCTTTCTCGGAGAAAGAAGTGATGAAAAAATAGATTTCTTTTATTCTTTGATGCAAAGACTGAGAAACATAATATCCTTTTCAATTGAACGAAACTGGAGACACTTTTAATTTAGTTCTGGAGAAGACGAAATTGTTTGGTTGATGGAAAGAGACAATGGGATGGGGATTTTGAAGAATTTATATTACTTTCGAAACACAGAATATGCATGCTATTAATGCAAGTCTTTTGTTAAAGACAGACAAAAAAACTACATGGATGGAAATTTGTACCTGCAGAATCGCTTTGAGAAAGCCAAAGAAGGTGTGATTAGTTAAAATCTCCAGAATTCATCAACAAGTTAATTATGATATATCAGAAAATATTTATTTAATTTAAATTAAAAGGAACAGATTTTTTCTAGAAAGCAAAAATTAAAATATTTATTATTTTGAAGGAAGTTAAACTATCGCATATTTCAGGATTTAATTATCAGTTTCACGAATAATAGTGAACAATTATTTAGCACGTACTGTAGTATTTTGGGAAATTGATCTTGAAATTGTGCTGGTTAATTATTAAATATCAAATTTCCTATATTACGATAGAAATATTAATTTTAATAGAGAATTATAATTCATTCTATTAAAATTATATGTATATGATTCAGGAAGGAAATTTATTTTTCATTAAAATAAATAATAATAAATAAACACAGGACAAAATCTTCAGAAAATTACACGTGATATTAAAAGTTGGAATATTTTATTAAAAAAATGCTCTGATGGAGATAATATATTCAAATCTTCGGAAAATTATACGTGTAATTAAGAGTTTTAACAATTTATAGAAAACTATTTAAATACTATCTTAAGATTGAATCAAATATAATAAATTATTAGAACTTGAATTTTTTTGGGTAAGTGAAATTAATTTTTGAGACATAGTTGTTAAAACACTTAAAAATTTAATACTGGATCTCCAAGCAGATAAATTCATGTATAGTAAGTTTTGATTAAAATACATGGGTTAGGTAATATATTTTAATATTTAAAACATAATTTAAATTTAAGATTTACCATTTTTATTTTAGATAACTTGAAAATATAATTATAAATTTTCATTGACTGACATCTGAAATTATAATAATAAAAATGGCAAAAAAATAGATTTTTCTATTTCATTTACAAGTGTATGCCAGTAGTATGGAATTAAATGAATATCTCCATTTTATTTTAAATAATTGATGAAAATGCGCAAAGGATTTTTGTTGTTAGTTTCAAAATTTGAAAATTCTATATCCAAATTCTCATCTACAATTTACAGTCATATTTTCAGAAGCAATATTCATTAATTAGGAAATATTCATATACAAATATTTCACCTTGTCACCATTTATTTTAAGACATAACAGCACACAATTAGCAAAGTCGTATAAATGTCATATTCTTATATTCATGAATATTTGAAAAAATTTTATCTCCATAAATCACTTTCAAATAGCACTAACTCCTTCAATGATGAATTAAGAATATGATGTATATTCACTTTTTCAAAGATTTTTTTCAAGAATTAGGAATATTCTCAAGCATTCCTCCTGGATTTTTCTAAACTTAAAAACATTACACTTTTATTGTTCAACTATATCTTAAATGAAATTACATCATTTATTCAAATAAAGATTTTTTAATTAATATTTGCTTAGAGATGGTCGATTTTATAACCCAATTAGACTAAAAAATATATAAAGTTCTTCTGAATTATAATACATATGCATGCACTGAAATAATTTTCTTTTAATTTTTACTAGTTTACAGAATATAGTTATAGTGAAAGCAATGAAATATTAAGCTGTTAACCTTGAAAATTCAATTAAGCTGGTTTTGAATTCTCAATTACGATAATTCAGAAATAATTTGTCTTGGAAATATTTATTTTTTGATTCTACAAGAAAATTTGAATTTTAAGGGAATTAATGTAAAATAGTTTTGAATTTCATTTAAATATTCAGTTTTAAATTGCAAACCCGAAGAAGATTTCTTTTCACAATTTTCTAAGTATAGAATAGAATAAATTAATTTTAAAACATTTTATAGCATAAGTTGTATTTCATTTTTTGTTTCAATATTGTGGAATTAAAATGTCATATAAGTAATGCTATAAGAACATTGTATAGAAACTGATAAAGAAATAAACATCTATAAAGTCACAATAAATAATGCTGTGCAATATTTCATTACCCAGATGAATATCTTGCTTATTAAGATATGTTTATTAAAATTTATTTACATTATTATGATTATTTATTAAGCTGTACAGCTGATTTTATGCTGTACAAATTAATTCTCCAATAATTTTCTTTTCAGAAAAGTAATGAGGTAAATAATCCATGGACTGTATTATTTCAAAATATATTTAATATTTGAAATAAATTTTATACAAAGTTTTAATTTAAAACACTGCAAAAAAACATTAAGTTATACTTTTTTTTCTAAGATAAAAAGAAATTTTATTATGAAATAAAAGTATAAAACAATATTTATATAAAAATTTTCTCTGAAGAAATAAATGTTTCAATTAGTAGGAATATTATTTTCTATTTCTTTCCTTGATAATATTTTAAAATTTTAACTAGAAGAAAAAAGTTTTATTTTCAATTTAAAAAAAGAGAATTTTTAGACATTATTAAGTCCCTTATCTCTGAGGACGTACGTTTTTATACAATAATAGGATCTTAAAACATATTCACCAACAAAACCATTGCTCTATCATGATGTTTGAAAGATAAGAAATTATAATAGTGTATATAAAAAATGTATTACTACTTAGGAATAATATATTAGTACATAGGTACATGTGACAAATGTATTAGCATATAAATCTTTGAGAATATTTAAAAAACGATTTTACTTATTTGAGATTTTGCTGTCAAACAAGCTCATGGAAGATAAAAATATCACGTACTGTTTATCTATACTAAATTAGCATTTATTATTAAAAATATAAATATATTTCTTTCTTCATAAGTAGCTGGTTATGTACAAATTACTATTCAAACAGAAATTTGGTCAGTAAAATATTAGAAATATTTATATTTGAGCCAATATTCAAGGAATCGATGTTTTTTTTCATGAAACTTATTTTTAAATGCAATTAATACGTAAATGATCCATTAAAAACTATTTTTTGTATACTCTAATCACTAATATTTCTGGGCTCTTGTTAAATGATGTTTGAAATTTTGATTTTGAATGCATAAATTAATTTGTCATGTCACAGAAGTTAAGTAATCGGATATTTATGAAGCCATTCTATCCCTAATGTGCTTAAGACGCCTCGATTGCATTCGCATGTTAAGAATATATACATACATATATATATATATATATATATATATATATATATATATATATATATATATATATATATATATATATATATATATATATATATATGTATATATATATATATATATATATATATATATTATTTGTATATTTTGTCGTCGTCCTTTCTGTGTATGAATGATGTGAGAATGGTTGGCTACCCTCTGAATGCGTCTATATAGCATGTGTGTATTGAAGCAGTTGGACTCCAAACCAAATGTGGTTCAGTATGAAAAAGTGGAGCAGCGCACCCTATATTGTCATCCTAGCTGGCACAAGACAATTATATTATATATATATATATATATATATATATATATATATATATATATATGTTAATTATAAATTCTATATTTCAACGGTATTTGAAGCATAAAATATTCAAAATTATTTATTTAATTATGAATTTTAAACCAAACTATTTTAACATTTTGTTCATAAGAACGATTTCTTATTATTCATGTGTTCTTTTATCATTATATTAATGAAGTACTCATTAAAATTAATTTGTTGACAACTGTATCACTTTTTTGCAAAAAAGTTAGTATTATTAAAATTTATGTAATACAAATTTTAAAAAATTACAATCATATAACAGACAACTTTAAAAAATACTTAAAACTAATTTTTTCTTAAATTTCTGAAATGTATTATTATTTTAATATAAATAGGTTATAAATAACAGTGCTATTTTCTTAGTTTATAAGAATAAAAATAATTTTTTTCCTTCAATTATTTCATTTGACATTACTATTTAGAGAAAGCTATTTTCCAGCATTTTTAAATATTTTAAGCAGAACAATATTTCAATTATGTAAATTAAAATTTATATATTATACATTAGTTTTCATCGCTATTCTCCGATATTTTTACACTTATAAATAAAACCCTTCAAACTTTTGATTTGCTTTTTTTAACATTTTTTAAAGCTTAGTTCAAGTCGAATAAGTTATAAAATATCATTTTTAAAACCAGATTTTATTCCTCTTAATGGAAATTGTGGGATAAATAGTAGAAGGAATTTATAATTAATTTTTTAATTTCAATGGTAATTTTCAAATAAAATTGCAAAAAGCATTAAAAAATCACTTGCGTTTTATATTAAGCTTGGTGCATGCATTTCATTTATCATTTACTTCCAATAAGCTAATTATGTTTTTGCATTTTCAGAATAAACAATTAAATTAAATATATTACTGTGAGAAAATTAATTTGATATATAATTCTAGTAAAAGAATAAATTTAAAGCTCTTTTCAGGTAAAAAAAAGGAATATTGAATGCATAAAATGTCCTGTATGTTTATTCTTTTAAACTCAAAAGAAATAATCACATTAAATTTGTTGTTTTTTCATCTTTCTTAATTTAATATCTCATAAAGCAAATAATCAAAATAATTGTGATGTATACGCTAGTAAATTTTTAAGCGATGAAATAATAAAATTCTTCCAAATTTTTTATGCAAATTTATTATTATAGCACTTTTAAATGCGTCTTTAAAAATATATATGGATAATTTTAATTAACTCGGTACACGTATAGTGAATCTTGTCTTAATTTTTTATGCACTTTTATATGTTGAACTGTCTTTTCTAAATTTTTAAAATAAAATGTAAATATGAATAAAAATTATTTCCCAGGAAACAAATAAATGCATAATTTAATTTTTTAGGATAATATTTGATAAAAATTAGATATTCCCTACCAATAATAAAATTGTGATAAAAAGTTTAAAAAGGATGAGCAAAATATAATGAGTATGATAATAATGAACTACACGAGCATTGCAAACTTTCTAATATTTATTAGTTTAATTGATTAATTTTATAAAATTTTGAGTATGACAAATGGAAACCATTACTTTTTAAAACTGAAAATATTTCACAAAAACTTCAATTAATATTTTAGATCTTAATAATCATAAAAATTGTGAATAAACGAATGAATTATATTGTTAATCATGACGGTTGCTTTAAATAACATGTATGTGGGATTAATTTTCTGAGTGAAGAATTACTTCTAACTCCCCCATTTTGTCGCTCAACTTTTATATTTCCATTTTTTATAATTAAAGTGAATTTAGTGAATGTTTTCTCTTAAATATGCACAAAATCAATGCAATAATTTCCTTTCATTTCCATAATCGTATTAAAAATGTCTGTGAAATATTTATTCCATTTATATGAAATTTCCAAGATCATGAGATGAGTTTATAGGGTGAGACACTTGTGCTGATCAGTTTTTTGCAAAACAATGACAGTTCTGAAGTAAGAATGTGTATTCAAGAAAATATTGTTTTCAATTATATTTCTTTGTTGCAACTGTAAGGTTATTTTATTAATACTCGTTATCATAAAAAATCTATGTGTCATTAATTATTTTTATAACTTAAAATAAGCTTTGGTCTCATTATAATGATTTAATCTATATTATTGATATATATATATATATATATATATATATATATCAATATATATATATATATATATATATATATCAATATATATATATATATATATATATATATATATATATATAAGCAAATTCAGTTTATATTTACGTTGAGACATCAAATTTATTTTAGCATATTAAAAATTTAAATCTCTACCTTATTTGTGTTAAAGTAAAAGTTAAATTGCTAGTAATATATTGCAATATTTTTTTAAATTCTTAATAAATACTTATGAAATATTAACAATGTTTGAATAAAATGAAATAGCGGATATACTTTTGGATTATTTATTCTTAGAAACTGCTATAAAATTGTATTCAAAAAAATTTTGTTACACTTTAATGATATTTATCTTTAAATTACATAATTTTGTCATAAATTAAATATTTAATAAACTAGAAATATATTGCTGCTAACAGGCTCAAAAATATATACAAAATTATATCGTTGCATTGCAATGCTACTATGATATAAATGTTTCTTTTCTTACAAAGCTTTATAATTTAATATTTTGAAATACAACTTTATTGCCCATTAGTAAATATCATTCTCTTTATAACAATATTTATTGCATTCAAATCTTTTTTAAAATTAATAAGATCAGATTAATATTTTTTTCAATATTAGTTGTAAATACCAAGTAATTCTCGACAATTTTATTCTACATTATTGGTAGCTTTTTTAGTACCTTTACTTGTATTTTAATGTTTTCTATAGTGCAGATGTTAAATTTTATGCTCAATGTTAATAGAATATGTTAATAATAAGAACAGTTTTAAAATATTAACTTTATTATTTTCATAATTCGAAAAGTTACTTTTTATTCATACCATATAAAATTCTTAATTACATATATATATATATTATATATATATATATATATATATATATGTATATTATATATATATATATATATATATATATGTATATATATTATATATATATATATATATATATATATATATATATATATATATATATATATATATATATATATATATATATATATATATATATATATATATATATATATATATATATATATTTATATATATATATATATATATATATATATATATATATATATATATATATATATATATATATATATATATATATATATATATATATATATATATATATATATATATATATATATATATATATATATATATATATATATATATATATATATATATATATATATATATATATATATATATATATATATATATATAAGATATATATATATATAAGAATTTGTCTCTTTCAAGAAACTAAACTATTATGTTTAGGTACAAATTCTTAATTCCAGAAATGTGGAAAACTTAATACAAATAAAGTTCTTTTTATTTGACTTTTAAAATTCATAATTCTTTAAAAAACTGTTTTTCATTTCAAAAAGAATTATTATCTCAATAGTTGCCAAATATTTTGTTAATTGATATGATATTTTGAATACAATTAATGTCTTGATAAGGTAAGGTTTTTAAATATGAATACCTTTTCGAAACAGAGCTAACACAAATACCAGGTATTAATTTAGTATGCTAAATACTACTTTATTATTAAATTGAATTCAAATGAGTAAAATATTATTATCTACATGGAATGAATAATTATTGAAAAGGAAATAAACAGAAAAATAAAGTTGTGAGAAGGTTTTTACCCAGAATTACTGAAAGGGAACAAGATGTTATGAATGAAAATGTTATTATCTAGTTTGTATTTCTTTTTATTAGAGTATAAGCACTATAATGACATTCAAATATTGGAGAACTAATTAAATGTACGATGCATTTATTCAAACTTAATGTATTTTGATTAATTTGCTGTTGAGTCTAAAATTATTTTAAAAGATAAGCTTTAAATAAAAATATAATTTATTGCATAAAATTATACAAAATATATAATAAAGTTAAAAAATAATAAAATAAATAATTTTTTTTTAAAAAAGAAAAGAGATTGTATACAATTTCATTGATTTTCAAACTCTCTCAGAATTAAATATAAAATGTAATAAAGATAAAAAAAAAACTTATATAAATATAGAAGTTAAAATTTAAATAATGAATATGTTATCAGGATTAGTTTAATGCTTTTCTTGAGAATTTGGCTGAAAAATCATGCTAATGCGCCAAGTGGCCAACAGACTTTGTGATGAAGCTGACCATGTTGACTCTATAACTATGAGTTCACATAGCTTTTTTATAACTCAAATTGAATTTCATTTCTACTTATCTTTCTGTTCTTATTTTGCGTTTTATTGTTATACTGAATATTCGAATTTCTATTCTTTTATTTAAGCGCTGAAAGTTTGAATTCTATAATTCATATTTCTGGTAATTATACTTTTAGCGAGTTCCTCACTTTTTAAAAAATAGGAACTCGTGTACTCAAATTATAATTAGTTTACTAAAGTTGAGTTTTACTTAAAATACTGCTTTATATATGAATAATCTTGATTCTAAAAGTTTAAATATGAGTATGTGTATTGTGCACCCAACCTGTGTTATTCAAAAGTATATTTAAATGACAAAAATGATTAATATCTTAATTAGTTATTCAGCACCCAAGTAAAATGCTATCATATTATCATCTAATCAAAATGATTATATTGATTTTCTGATTGGATGATAACAACGATTTTTGATTTATACAAATGATAATCCAAATGTTTATTAATTACAATAAGTTATTTATTTATAATGGAATTACATAGAAAAAAATGTACTTACAGAAATAATAAATTATTGCTCCTCCAGCAGCAATCAGCATCAGCATACAAGTTCCAAATGCAATTAATGCCAGCAAAAGTTTATTTTTTCTTATTCTGTCAAACCTAGAGGTTGGCACAACAGTTGCCTTCTCGTCCACGCAATTCCACGTATTTCCGTTAGGAGTCATTCTTAGAGTGATTACAGTTATGATTTCTAATCAAAACCAAGTTTGACTGGGATAAGATTTAATAAAAATCATTTCTGATTCTTTTACTCTAAGTCTGTAAAATTTTACAATTTTTAAAATGATCAATTCTTCAACAGCAGAACATTCTAATGACACATTTCCCCTTTTTTTATATATATTACTCTTATATATTTCTTAAAGAATGTTTTCTGTATGTAAGTACTCATATCAATTGGATATAATATTTACATTTAGTCTTCATTTTAGATTGATATATTACGAATAATTAATTATAACGGTACATATTACACGTTGTTTTTATAATTTATTTGTATCAATCAACTATATACTATAGCAATATTTATTTGTTAGAAAATATCATCTAAGCACTAAAAAGAAATTATTTAATATTTTTATGAAAAAAGGGCAGATGTATGACTTTTAGGTACATGTTTCTAGTTAAATGTATTGTCTAACAAGAAGGAGAGTCTTCCAATGTCTGTTTTCCGAAGTTGGTCAAATACTAAGAGAAAGCGTGTACGGAGCGCTTTTCCCCAGTGTTTGTTTTAAGCGGGCATAGCTGGCGTCAGCTTTTCGTGGCAGAACCTTCTCATTGGATGCCGCTTTGATAAAAGAGGAGCGTTTTCTGGACAGGAGGAGGAAACGAAACTTGGAATGAATGTCAGCGCCATCTCTCGGCTAAATCGTAGAACAGGAATACTTTCGGAAATAAAGAACTTTTTAAACAATCGGTTAAGAAAGAGGTGCAGTTTTGACAATATTATTGAAGTAAATAATTCATTTCATTGCTTCAATAATATTGCCAAAATTGAATTATTAGATTTCTATAACTTAAATATTAGATTACTTAGTTTTTATGTTTATTTATAATTAGTTTGACAATTGATGATTATTCTTAAAAAGGGGGCATGAATATATCTCAGTAAATAAATTCTCTTATAATGTCCGTTTGAAATTTGAAATAGTTATTAATTTTCTAAAAAAAATATTATTAAAAATTCAATCCTTTTTTTTTTTTTTTTTTTTTTTTTTTAAATGTGACAACATTATTCTGTTATCCATCATAAAATTTAATTTTAAGCACTTTGTATTCAATTATTTTTAATTTTGTGATATAATCTCATACAATCATTCATCATACAATTTATTATAATTCATGGAATACTGTCTTAAATTTTTTGCAAATTACACATAGAAGTATTTAATAGAAATAAAATATACAAAAGCAAAGAATCTTCAAATAAAATTAAGGATAAAAAGCATTAAGGGCAATTAAAAAAAATCAGAACGCTTCCATAATTTAATTTATAATTAATGTTTATTACACATAACTGAACGTTTAGATTGTTACTTTTAAAAATATTAAACTAGTTTAATAACGTACATGGGAACATGGTAATAAAATTTATAAATGCTTAACATTATAACCTCAATAATCCAAAATAATTTTGTATTAATAGGGAACAGGTTAATTATATTAAACGTAACTATATAAAATAATATTCAACTTCAACTATATGTTTGTTAATATTAAATTTTCTCTGTTATTTTTATTCAAATATATATATATATATATATATATATATATATATATATATATATATATATATATATATATATATATATATATATATATATATATATATATATATATATATACTTGGCCTTTTGAATGCTTAGTAACGTTTAGCAATTGAAAAAAAGTTTTAAGAAAACAATTAGAAATTTAAATATGATAAAAAAATATATTTTTTAATAAGTATTAAAACTCTATTATTTTTGTAATATTAACTTTCTTTACTAATTCAAATATTTAAATTTGATTTATCTACTGAAAGGTAAATATTTTAAAGCAATCAAATAAATGTTTTATTTAATAATGATGAAAATTTTATTAATAATTAATAATATATTTTAAAAATTAAATGTAAACTTCATAAGAGTAGAGCTAAATTCACACTTACACATATCATGGTATTTAATACATCATTTAAAGTAAGGATCGTAATGGGGAGGAAATATTAATTGGAAATAATTTGTTAATATTAAATAATAACCCCTTCTATTGGTTAACTAAATTAAGACTTATGTACTCTTATTGAAAAACTGAATGTGATGTTTGAATATAAACACATTTATTGTTCATTTCTGAGCATTTATTAACTTCCTTATGAAATTTCTTAATACGTTTTGTAAGCTTTACAAGCTATTTACAAAGTAAATGATATTCCTATGTTTTGATTTAACATTTTAACTACCAACACCAAACACATTTATATAAAATAGAGCATGATTCAACTAATTATTTTCTGTAACAATCAATAACAAATGACTCTCACTAGAAAAAGTGTAAAATGAGATATCAAAATGAAACACGGTGTTCTGAAATATACAGCCACAATGCACGGAAGAGAGGATCATACCTATTACTAGGTCAATAAGAGTTTTTACCTCATTAAATGATGGCAAAATGAGAACGAATCTCACTAAAAAATCACAAAATGCGATGTCAAGTTGATGTCAAACCGAAACATGGTGCTCTGAAATGTGCTGCTATCACGAACAGAAGAGAGAATTCTACCTACTAATATCATAATGGGCTTTTGAACAAGAATGTTCCAATCAATAAAAATACACTTATCTAGTGGTTCCATCTGTTGGCCCTAACAGTTACTATTTTCAGCAAAAATATTCATATGGTTTCATTCTATAGTTTTGTTGCCATCCCGGCGAACAACTAGAAGAGATTTAAGTTCTTACTCTTTTCCTAAGCATATCCATTCGAACTTGATTTGTAATTAGGTAAGGCTAAAGGATTGCATGGAAAGTACCCATTCGAATCGAAGGATTTGTGGTATCAGCAACTTCATATAAAACAGGAGAACGTGGTACTAGTATATTGTAAGGACCAACACGTCATGGTATGAATTTCGTTTTCTTTTTTTGTGTTTCTAATAGCATGAGAAACAACTCAAACATGATTACTTGGATTGTACTGAATTTCATCTTGTCTTTCTTCGTTTGCATAGACTTTCCTTTGTAATGAAAATAAGTCTATGCAAATTTTTCTTTATAATTTAATTATATTTCTTTGAAATTTCATTGGTCTTGCTTTTGTTCCACAACAAGTTTAATATTTTCTTAATTTCTCAAATTTCTGAAGGTAAGTAAATTACACATGTGATTTCAGGAAATATGACATCACTATTTATAGCAGTTTGCAAATAATGACATACACCGTTAACATTATTTCTAGTTTCAGAATTTTTTACACTGTGTAGATTCATGATAAGAAAGTGTAATTATCAGAGGATGATCTCCTGATTCATTTCGATATTTGACGAGAGGACATGCATTTGAAATGCTTACGTAGTTCCTCAACAGTTCATTTATTTTAATTTTTTTTTAAATCATTATTATTTGTTTGACATTATCTTCCTCAATCAAAGAAGAAAATAATTTGACCTCTTTAATAAGAATGTCTGAAAATTTATAAAAAATATCCTCACTATAAAAGAGTCTTGATTTAACTTTGAAAAACCCCGATTGGTTGTTTTTTACAAGTATAATATATGCCTTTAGCAGAAAGTCAGTTTCTAGTAATGTATTATTCCCTGTTTTACGTTAGGTAAAACAATAAGATTGTTGGGAAACGGATTTATACCTACAATTTTAATATGAGCAATGGTAGTCAAAATGTTAATTGTGTGAATTTCAGTCCATCAGTAAGAACTCTCTTTCTCTCAGTGCTCACAAAGAGAATCACTTACTGAGAGAGACTAAAAATAAATCCACTTGCACTGTCTGAACATACGGTACCATTTAAGTCATTTATATGAGTTTTAGAAATTGGAGCCAAAACTGATGAAGATTTAAGAGATAGCTTTTGAAAAATGAGCATTATCAGTCTTATTGACAATACTGCAAGTAGGACATTTTATAAAACCTGTGGTGCCACATCCATAATCATAAATGATAAAATATCAGATTTTCTTTCAGGATGAAAAGCTGATTTCGGTGACCTTGGCTCATTATTTTTTATTTCCTCACGAAAATTTCTAAAAAACATTTTTTCCACTTTGTCCCAATTTTTTCTTTTAAATACATGAAATAATTTACGTTTTAAGATCCATTTGTCTTATAGTGTTTTATAGGTGTACAATTTTTCTTCAATGTCAGAATAATCGAACAATAATAAGATAGGTTAATATTTCAAATGTTTTTATATTTAGCTCAGTAAGCCATCATTCAAAATTATTTCTTAACAGAAATCCAAATTCTTTACACATGATATCAGGTGATTTTCGATAATTTGCAAATAATGCTCTAAATCCTTTTACATTTAATTTAACCTTTTTCAAGAGAACATTCTTAATATGCAAGAAATCTTTAGCTTTTTCCACAGACTCTTGGACTATCAATTTTGCAACTTCTTCAGGGAGATTACTTTATGAAGACAAGAAAACCATAATGAATTTGGCACTTAAAAAAATCTGATAGTCTTTCTCCAATAAATTTAAATATGAACTTGTGACACCTTTCGAATTAAAATGGGATAATAATGTTTGAATATCAATTTTTGGTGCATCACTTTCTCACCACCACTACCTTTCTATTTGCTTTGCAATTTATCCAGTTAAAGTCGAATTCTTAACTTCTAAAGGTCAGACTGGCAACCAGTTTTAATTTTCAATTTATCCTTCAGCAGATTTCTTTCTTCTGTTAATTTTTTTCCATCTTGTAGTTTTTCTTCGAGCAATTTTCTTTTTACCATAATGGAGTTTAATGATTCTCTCACGAATTTAATGCCATTTTATTATTAATTTTTTTAATGAGTATATAAAATGATATTACATTTTAAATTTACTTACTTTATCTAAACTCAAATTTCCTACAATTTCTTTGGTATACAGTAAAAGTTTCTTCTTCCATTAAAGTAAAATACTTTTAATCATTTAAATTTATTTTATATGCATTCAATTTCTTAAGAGTTTGATTCAAGTTTTATTAGTTTCAGAAATTTTCTTTTTAAACATTTTTACAAAAAAATCATGTTTAGTAAAAACCAAATTTTTACTCAAACTTGGAATCAAAGTTTTAGTGAAAATAATTCCTGTTATTTGTTTAAAGAGAAAAAAATGGAAACCTTCATCGTTTATCTCTTATTCAAGGAAAAAAAGAGTCATTTTCACTAAACTTTCTCTTCGAATTACTAAGATCTTTTATTATAAAATAAGCGATGAATCCAGAAAAGCCTGTTTTTCCTCAAGATCTATATTTTGACTACCAGAATGATTTATGAGGTTAAAGTTGTGTAGGTTTCTTCAACGTAGAGAAAGAAGAAACATTCCCATATTCTTTTGACAAGTTTATTTTTTATCGAATAATTTAATAATAAAAGATTGTATTATTTTATGTTAATTAGTAAACAAAATATTCTGCAACAAAATTTACTACTGTCACTTTAGATTCGAAGTTAATGTAAATCATATATAGAATTTTTTACATAAAATTGTTTATAATATGCTTCCTTTATATTATGTTTGTTGTTTGGCAAATAATTCTCAGATAGATTTTGTAATTTCTTTCATTTTTAGGATCACAAGCGATTTACTATCAATAAGACATAAAAAAATTTATGTTGTTGTTTTTGTTACTTATGACACTTGGACAATCCAAGTTCGCTATGCCGTTGGCTAGATGAATTTAATTCAGTTGGGTGAATCTTTCAGTTAACCAGAACACCACGAAAATGAAATTAAGACTTTTCTTTCAACTGCATTGATAGATGGCAGCACCAGAGGAGGAAAAGATAACACTATAATAAAAAATCAATATTTATTTAACTGACTTTGATGTAAATGGAAAGGAAGCTGTCCCCCCGTGTCTAAATCCTCTATCAAAGCTTAATACTTGTTTGCTGAAAAATGGCATTTATAATATTTCGACATAAATAATGAATTTAAATACCAAGAGAAAGATACCAGTATTTTTGGTAATTGTTATTATCCTATTTTATTTTACTCTATTTATTTACTTCTCTTGATAAATAACAATTTTAATTAATTTTTCAAATACCATAAGGACAAGCATTTCAGCAAGCATAAGGTGAGCATTTCAGCAACTATGAGTGCATAAATACATTCTAGTAGGCTATACTTTTTATAAATCAGTGCTATATTGTAAAATTTATATGACATTTTTAGTCAATGTGTAATTTTACGAAAGGTTTATAATCTCTCAACATTTTTAGTCATAGGTCTGTTATAATTGTAAAGTTACTTATTGATGGAGTTATACTGCACTTTAATAACATTATCATTTAAATTATACGTTTTAGCATAACATATCAATTAATAACGTACTTTAATTTATCGTTACTTTATTTATTTTTATTTAATTTCAATCCCATTCAACAAAACTGAAAGAAACCTAAACTATGTTGAAACTATAAATTCTTAAAACGTAAATAACATGCATCGTCTTCTACATAACATTTTTTTTACATAATTCTGCTAATATCATTGTATACCTAGTTCAGATACTTAATTTCAACATTTAGAAACAACTTCATTGTATACATGTATGCGTGTGGATTTTGACGTAGAATACTTTATTCACTAGTCAATGTAAACAAATCAAGCAAAAAATTATCTGATGAAAAAGTAAATGACATGACGTTTCTTAAGACATACATTAAAATCCAGCATATTAACTAAAGACATTATGAAATTAGTTAATAATAATAAATTAACAAATAAGAAAACTTGAAAGTTTAAAGGCTATAGTGACGCTGCCGCGAGCTTGTTTCTCTCGCCGGGACTGATACAAGCTTCTGTGATGTCACAAACGAGAGATGATGAATCCAAAGTTTCATTTCGACTCATTTTCAAACTATTGCTTAATTTATGATTTTTATGCACGTTTGTCATTTAGAATGAAACTGTGATACAATTATTAACCTTACAACTGTTAAAAATTTAAAAAATAATCATTGAAATTTAACAAAATAAATGATGTCATTTCTATGATTTTGTAATGTTATTATAACAGTGTATAAATAAACAATAACTAAGAATTTCAAGCAAAATATTTCTTGCCAGATGATAGAATTATTTTCGAAATATATATATATATATATAAATATAAATATATATATATATATATATATATATATATATATATATAAATATAAATATAACACAACATTATAATTTAACTCATTAAAACTATTATTAGCATTTTTAAACCAGTTAAAACTCAACAAAATTATTTCCATATAAATAATATCTGCAGCATACATTTTATAATTGTTTCAAAAAAAAAAACATTAATCTCTTATTGATGACCCTTATTTTAAAAATTAATGCAAAATTATACCGAAGAAAATAAATTAGATGATTGATAAAATAGTTATCAAAACATTTATTGTAAATATTGAGTAAAAGTATTATTAACGTTATAAAAGCAATTATTATACCAAAAATACTTTATTTTTACTGTGGAAATCTTAAAAGGTGATTATTCAAAAATTTAAAAGTAAATTATTTTTCATTTTAATAAGCATACATAGTGAAAGAAAGTGCCATGATTTTATTTACATAAATACAATTGGTAGAAAAACGTGTACATTTTATATATTTATATTGTCATATTTTCTGAAATCTTGTAACATATTCTCTATTTATATCTAATGATCCTTTTTATAAGTATACCAAAACTTTCAAAATGAATTTCTATTTAAAAAATTTGGTGATAGCTAATGTGATACATATATAAACACAAATGTGTAAAAATTTTATAAAATTAAAAATCTTCTAAAACAAATTCTCATGAGACATAAATTTAAAAAATTAATTGATCACTTATTACGAAATTTATCTTGAATGTTTCATATTATAATTATACATATTTAATACTAAAACACAGATTTGAGATATAAAACTTAATATACCCTTACAAACTTTTAATAATACAATTTATATTAATCAGACACTTTTAACATAAACTAAATAAGTTAAAGTACAATTCTGAACAAAGAAAAGTTTTAAATTTAAAAGAAGAATTCTGCTAACGGCAAAATTAAAATTTGCCATTGTATGTATTTACAGTATTTCATAAATTTAATACACATTTTGCAAAAGTTATTAAATATTTTGATTTCAAAATATATATTGAAGTTGATTTTATAACTTTATGCACTTAAAATAACACTGTTGGAATAGTCAATATTTGATACAAGCACATTTTAAAATTCCATGTAATTACATTCCATAACAATAAATAAAATTTAAAAATATTGATAAAATATGAACCATTAGTTTTGCAGGAGTGATACATCTAATATCCAATTAAATATACTTTTTAAAAAAATCAAATAAATAAATTTATTTTACAGTGAAATACTAGAAGTAAACAGAAAATTAAAAATTATCGATATTAAAAATATTTTTATTATGTTTTTGATCAACTATTTACTAATGTAGAAAATTTTCGTTTTAGACTTTTAGGGGTACATTTATCATTCCTTAGCTCAGCATAATTATTGTGAAAAATATTCGCTAAACCAGATAAGCACTTTTTTACAATATTAATTTGCTCCACTCCACAAATGCATTTACTTTTTAATGGAACACCAATTAATTCTAGTTTTTCTTAAACAAGTTGAATAAATAATGCTTTTTGATTAGGATAACAAATAAAAGAATTTTTATAAGTTTCATCTATTAAATTTTGAAATATTTGAAAGGCATTAATAGTAATAAATACTAAATATTCTTGGGGCCATTTAAGTACAGCCTTGTCAACTAAACTTCAATGTTTAAAAATCTCTCATTTGAACATTCAATAATTAATTAATGTTTTTTACAAGTTTTGAAATGCATGCTGTACAACTTAATTTGAGAGATGTCTTATGAGCAGCATAGATTGCAATATAAATGAGAATTGGCATTACTTCTTCTGTGATATTAGCGTCTAAAGTATGTAAAGAATTATAGAATTGCTCAGGCATTTCACAATTTTCTAAACCTTGGCATACAAAATTTAAATCTTTTAACTGAAATTTACCTTCTTTTTGGGAATATAAAGTAATCAGGTTAAGCACTTTTCATTTTTTTTCAGATTCAAAAATCCGCATGCAAGATACATTATAATTCTCGCCACTCATTTGGCGGTATTGACCAAAACGAGCTTCTAAATTATCAGTTTGAAATTTTCCAAGTAAAATATAAGAAAGAATAAGCGTTTCAAATGTTTAATGAACAATTTTTAATTACAGTTTGTATTGTAAATTTAAAAGCACAAAATGTTTCTTTTGACAACATACCTTCTTTGACCGGAATATCAAGAGCTTTTTTATCTTCTGCATTTAAAGTGCTAAGTTCAATCCATTTTGACAACCAAATGTTAAATTCCTTTAAAAATAAAAAGTTTTTATCATTTCCACTTTTGATTGGTGCTGCTAGATTATGAAAACAACGGTGACTGCTGAAAGGATGTCTTACATTCATAATTTCCCACCATGTAAAAATATATTGAGTAAACAGTTTAGTGTCCATTGCATCTGGGCTCAATTTTTCCTTATTCAAGGTTAACGGAACGCAGTTTGTTTCATGAAACAGATTTAAAGAATTACTTACATTTTGTCTTTCTATATTACTAGGATATAGTACTTTACACGATAATTTTGGAGCTTTTTTAAGAAAATAATTCTTTTCTAACTCGTGCAGTTCCTTCAAATCTGCTGAATTTCCTCGACACAACTTTTCCTGTGTAGGGCTTGGGAAAAAAAAATAAAACTTGTTTTGTAAAAGTTTGATTTAGTCAATTATTTCTAACTGCTTTTATTATGTGTACACTGTCAAACATGAAAAAAAGTTTTTTCTCAAAACGAAATAGATGTTGAATGGATGATTTTAATTTACCTCCACAGAACTGTGTAAACATATTTCAATGTAGACAGTTGTTATCTGAAATTACAGCTAACACTGTAAAATCAAATATGTGAACACATTCCAACACTTGGTGTGTATATTTTAGCAAATCTTCAGCAGTGAGTTTCCGCATTGGAAAAAGAGTCACAACATCCTTGCTTTTTGACAAAACTGAAAACAACATAAAAGCTAAAATAGTTGCTGTTTCAGAATAAGAGTTATTTGAAGCATCAATAAGTTTTCCAGATTTATACGACATCATTGGATTCACGTAAACTTCATCTAATAGCAAGATTACTGTTTTTTCATGGTCTTCTAACAAGTTTGATTTATTCAAAAGAAACTCAATATTGCAGTTTTTTGTACAATTCGAAACAAAGACTGATGACAATTTTTTAAGATGACATGGATGAGGCAGTGTCATGATTTGCGAATTCCTAAGTAAACAATATCCTGCTGGATAAGTATAATACATTTTAGAAGACCATAAAATAATAAATGCGGAATATCTTATCTGTTTCTGTGTTATTAATGAAATTTGTTGCATCATGAATTTTATCTTTATTTTAATTATTTCTTCACTGACAAACTTCACAAGAAATTTCTAAAAAATAAAATGCACAAGCTAAATTTATTTCAAAGGTTGAACATTCTTCATATAAGGGCAAGTGACTAACAAGCGACTACAAGTGACTAACAAGCGAATCAAATTTTGTCCACCTGTCACATTTATGTTCGGAACCTAAAAGCCATTCAAATGCTTACATGTTAATAACTGCATTTTGATACCATATTTTAATAGAAAGATAAGTCAATATTTTAAAGGCCACAATGATTTTCGGATTATCACTATCTTCAATTAAATAAAATCCAACAAAATTACTTTTCTTTGACACTATCCATTTTTTATTGATCTTACTGTCGCAATTACTTAACAAATTTGAAAATGAGGGAATTTCATCATCTTTACACCATTGGGAAAATTTTCCTTCATCGTATTTTTCCATTTCTTCTCGTCTTGAAGATGGTGATTTCCTTTCAAAAGGCAGCTTTTTGGATAAATATGAGAGGTGTTTTCAAATTTTGTAGGCAATGCATCACCTGTTATTGCAAATTGCAAGTTTGTTTGTTTGTTTTTTTCGTTCCACTGTTATAATTGTACCATCACCACGTACAGCAGTGTCTTCCCAAATTATAAATCTCTCTTCAAAATGTTTGATACATACCATTGCAGAAGAGCTTGGTTCATAATCTACACGGTTTATGTTTTTAATCCACTTCTCCCTCATGTGGGGATCTGAAGGAAACTTGAAAACTGTTGTATAAGAACTTTCGGATTCATAACTTGAACGGCATAAAGGCACACAACATTTCCGTCCCACATTGATCTGAAATTTTAAAAAAATACCTTGTGTACTGAAACGCATTAAAATAAATATTAAAAACATAAGTTTTTAGTTTGCTCCCAAAATATAGTGAAAAGTCTTATAGGGATATTATATTTATAGAAAAATACTTGACTTAACATTTAGAGAACAAATATTTGATCAATGATCTTAAGGTTAAAGTTCAATAAGATTAAAAATTTGCAAACCAATGTTTAACAAAATTCAGAAGAATATTTAAGTTTCACGTAACAAGTTCATTTATAAATAGACAGTTAAATTATTTATAATAATGTTGATCACAAATTATTCAAAACAAGCTTACACAAAAATTTTACATTTAAAACTTAAGCAATGTTTTGTTCGAATACCACATTCTTAAATACTTAAAGTTAAAAAATCCATTTTAAAATAAAATTAGCTACATTTCTCAAAATAGAAACTAAGTAAAATACTAATGAGAGTTATTAAAAAGTAAACTGCTATCAAAATTAACATGACTCTCATTCAAACCAATAGCACACAGCCTTAAAAAATAATCCATAAGAGTTTCCTCTTTTATATTTTATATTCTATAAATAATTTTCTCTAAAGTAGCTCTAATTACTTCATATACATACATACATATACATACATATATATATATATATATATATATATATATATATATATATATATATATATATATATATATATATATATATATATATATATATATATATATATATATATATATATATATTATATATATATATATATATATATATATATATATATATATATATATATATTGTAAGAATATAACATATTGATAAGATGATGTATAATTTTGTCTCTTTGTTTATATCTTTTCTTGAATAATATAGAAATATTAACATGTAAATAAATAATTATATTTTTCATTTTAAAGTTTCTACACATAAATAAAACATAATTGCAGAAAAAATTTTTGCAATGCAAATTGCTCAATATTTTATTTAGAATTAAGTTATATTGTAACAACAAACAATATACGCAGTTTTGATTAAGCTTTCAAATGCATCAGTGATTACTTCTAAATAAATTGCAAAGAAACTTCTATTTATATTAAAATAAAGTTCAATATGGAAAAGTAAAATTAAAAAAAAAATCAAAGAAATATTTTATGAAACATTATTTTTGTGGTACATAACGTTTCATTCCTGAAGCTGCTTTCAAGAAAAGGCTCAAAACTTGTTTATTAAATTGAATAAAAATAATAACTTACCTTTCAGAATGCCCACAAAGATTCTGCTGAAATCAATCAAAATTAATTTAATATAACAATTAAATTCTAAATTAAATTTCTCCCTCAAATGTAAACACTTATATAAACAATGCGTTTCCTACGAGAATCTTCCAAAATTCATCGATCTCATTTGTGACGTCAGAACCAGTTTGGTTACTGTGGTATCAGGCCCGGTGAGAGAAATTTGTTCCCGACAGACTAAGCTATAGTTACTCAAATATCAAACATATTTGCTTGAAAAATATTTATACATACACACATACATTTCTATATTGTACATAAATTAATGCATATTTAGTATAATTGTCATCTTAATTTTGTGGTTGTTCTTGATACCTATGCCATTTGTACAAGCCAAATTCACTCTGCAGATGACTATACGAATTTACGTAGGTAGGTCTTTCGTTTAAACAGAGCACCACGAAGGTGAAAGTAGGTCTTCGCTCTTTTTTTAAACCCTTCAATAGATGGCATCATCAGAAGATCAACGCCCTCAATTTTGACATTGATCTTGAGGGAGAGGAAATTTTCTCCAGATCATTACAGCCATGGTAACCGTTTAGCCACCAACCATAATAGCTAAATTTCCTTTATTTCTTATTTTACTTAAATAATGTTTTTAGAAAAGTATAAATTTTATTTTATGCATTGTATAATTTAGTTCTACTGGAAAAATCTGTCCGTTGGTCGATGACGATGATGTTAAAACAATGTTAAAGCAAGATCTTTTTCTGACGATATCGGAGATGACAGAAAGCTCAATACAACTCAGCAGACTATTTCAGGCCATATTTGGAAGATAAATTAGTGGGAAAATACTCAAAATGATTACAATATAAAATAAGTCAGAAGAATTTTGATGATCAAATCATCATATGCCAATCTCTGCTTGCTCGGAACAAAATCGAGCAATTTTTGAACCAGATGATAACAAGGAATGGATTACCTACGAAAACATAGCAAAGAAAAGGGTATATTGTGCAGAAAACTTAGCACTTAAAAATCTAAAACAAACTTGACTCTGATTAAGAGAATGCTGTGTATATGGTGGAACATTTTAGGACCAATACATTATATTTTTAGACATGTATCTAGATATAGGTATAAATGAATGTATGAAAGTATGTATGAATATCAGTTCTAAATATTTTTATTGGTATCTGAATTTTGAAAAACATATTCACTGTCATATTATCTAATTCCTATTAAATACATATAGTCTCAGTAAAGAAGAAAGCCACAAAATTAAAATAAAAAAATATATACAGTAATTATCATTGATATAAAATTTAATTTAAATGAAACAATAAAACAATATAATACTTCCCTCCTTGCATTAAAGATTTGATATTTAAATGACTTTTATCATTTTAGGAACAGTTAAATAAAATATCAAATGAAATGCTAAGTACTATAATATTTTGTATTAAAACTTACGAAGAGACTTAAAAGCAAACAGTATAAATAAGAATGAGAAAATATGAGTTTTAAAATATTATAATTATTATTATGAAAAATATATAAATTTTATATATTTATTATTTTTTTCTTATAAACAAGGCTATATCTTAAATATATTACAGCAATCTGATAATCATAATTTAAGTGATAAATAATTTGTTTCCAAATATTTGGCATTTATTTATAAGAATCTGAGCGTTCTCAAAAATTCTAGATGAAAGTAATAATACAAACGATTTTAAATTTTACCATAACTCAGAGCTAAATCCAATACGAATCGAAAAGCTGACAGAAAGTTTTCTTGATATTAAAAGAAAGCTGAAAAGAATGAGAAATCAATAAATGATTTATGAAACACAATAGCTTTCCCACTTGAAAAATTGTTTCTAATTCAGCTTTCGTTTTGACCACTCAGAAACCCATTTTTAAAAATCTATCGCTATTTCTTGCCTTCGAAACATACAATAAATTCAAAATTGTTATTTGAAATTTCTTATCATTTTATATAAATTTAGCAAATACATATTAAATAACTACTTAAATTAGATAAAGTTTCTGTGGTATTGAATATGTGCAGTATTATAGAAGAAACACATTAAAGAAACAAATTTCTGAATGATAAGGAAAAGATATTTATGAATACTTTACAAGCCGATAAAGAAATACACAATCTTTAATTTAATCTAAAGCTTTAAAAAGTATGTATGATTATATTTGTAATTTGATATCCATGACGTCAAAGAAAAGAAGAAGTGGAAAAAATGAATATATATATACATATGATTTCGCAGAAATTTTTGTTTTTATATATATATATATATATATATATAGTATATATATCTTTTAAGTTTTATTTTAACAAAAATTAATTTTTGGTGTCTCAACAGATTCGCAGAAATTCATAGATTAAAAGGCTTGAATCCAGGAAAACTAGAATGAGTTAAAATATAATATAATATATATATATATATATATATATATATATATATATATATATATATATATATATATATATATATATATATATATATATATATATATATATATATATATATATATATATATATATATATATATATATATATATATATATATATATATATATATATATATATATATATATTATTTTATATTTTACCTCAAAACAAAATCCTTCGCAAGTTATCACACGAAATTATGACTGTATAAATTGTTAACAGTTCGATGAGAAACAAAATAAACTGTTATTCAGCCGCAAAAGCAGTTTGTTGGACATTAGAGCAAAATATCTCAAGCTAAATAACAGATAAAAAAAATTATTAAGATGTTTAAATGCCTACAAGCTTATTTATAAATTTTGTTACAAAAAGACTTTGTGAGGACCAATGATGTTGGTTTTCTGGTCATAACATTTAATCGAGATATCCAATTGTTACTTGAAATCTGGATAAAATGTCATTGTAATAAATTACAGGTTATTGATGAGTCAATTCAGCTTACAAATGAGCATAGGTGTAGTTTAGTATTGAGAGAGAAATGAGCATTAGTAATAAATCTGTATTCTTTTGAGGAATTTAAAACAACAATGTATTATTTTGATGGTACGGATTGAATCAGGGTAGATGTACTGCTCTGCATATCATTTATAATGCCAATTTAGAGATCTAAAATTCTTAATGTGTGGTGCCGCGATTTAATTTTCTACGTTGTAGTCGTTTTTTATTCTTTCTTTCATTTCATTTGAATACTAGACATCATGCATCTTATGAAGGGTAAAATAATATAGGATATAAAATGGAGAGAATGTTCTTCACGAAACCACAGCCCTTTATATGTCTTGGCTGCCTCAACCACACGCTTCTCCCAGTGTATTCTATCATTAGTGGCTCCTCTCTGATTCTTGGTGCTTAAAACACTTAGGTCTCCTTCAGTATCATCCGAAAATCTGGTAGAATGTCATCCTTTAGATCAGGATCCCACCATTTTTTAATTGTTAAGATGGCAATGAAGCCAAATAATGCAGGATAACAAATTCTGAAGTTTTTTAAGGATGAAGAAATGTTGACAATATGGTGTATTATAACGTGCATGTTGACGTAAATACTAGGTTTGCCAAAATAGAATTTTTTGTATCATTCTTATAAGTCTCCATATCTTTGAAGTAATAAAAATCAGGTTGCTAGATGCATGAGAAAATTCACCAAAAAAAAATCTCCAAACTCAGAATTGTATCCTGGATTATACAGCATCTGTGCCGTTAAGAGGTTTACTGGATTGTCATCTGGGCTTCTCCAAACATAGTCTGAAGCATCCAGGTAAAACATCTTAATCAGTTACTCTGAATGCTTTGCGGTTATGCATAGAGCTTGTACAGCTCAAAACTATATACAGAATGTTCTTCAGACCTAAATATTATCAAGCATGTTTGAATATACTCAGATAACATAAAATTTAAGTTTCATTGTGTTTACTTCACACTAATCACTCAATGATTTAAATTTTATAAAAGTCTATTAAAAAATGATGAATTGTTTTAATAAATAAGAACTATAGTATTTAACTTTTAGGCAATATTAAATGTATACTACAAAGGAAATGTCATTTTAAGATGAAAATACTTGTAAATCTAATAAAATGCTCATGACTATAACTTAAAATTTAGTAAAAAGTAAGGCTACTTAAGTACAAAAAATAAATATTTTCATGAATTATAAAATTATGTGTGATTATTATAAAATTATAAAATTAAGCATATCAAATTTTGGTGAATATTTATCAAATTAGGTAAAGATTTTAAAATTTTTGGCCTGCTTTTCTATTTGTTATCAATATATTTTCTTTTTAAAAATGAAATACGAAATACATTTCACGCATTGTTACATTATTATAATGTATCTTTTACATTGTTATTCGCTGAAAAATTATTTTATTAATTTTTATATTCAATATTATTAATTATTAAACTTTGTTTTCACCAAATATATTTATGAGATTCCTATCCTCAATAATTCTTAGAAAACAGTGAAATTTTGTAAAGAACTTCTATATATAGAAAAAGTATTTTCTTTTATCATGGTAACATATTTTCTATTTACTTATTGTTTGACGCACACTGATAAAAAAACATTGATTTTATTCCACAAAAACGCTTTCTAATTCTTGAAAAATAGGTGTCACTATTTATAATTAAAATTAAAAAACATCATTTTATATTTATTAGAATTTTTAAAACTGAAATGAGATTTTTATGAGAAAATACTTACAGATTTTTTCTATGTAATTTAAAATATATTTATTTTGATTATCGAGAAGAAAGCAAAAATATATTACATCATTAATGCAAATAACCTTAATTAGAATAGATTTATAGTGCAAAGAAAATCCTAATTTATTATGTTCTTAGGAAAATGTATTTTTCTGTTAAAAAAATACCTCTTAACATCCAAAAGGTGTTCGGTAGTAAATATTTTTCATTTGCTTTTGTCTTAATATGAAAGTAAAGCTGTAAACTATTACAAACTATTTTAAGAAAATTTTAACCATTTATTTAGGGGTTAACAACTTCGTGTGCATTTGCTTTTATTAATGAACAATAAATTGTATTTAACTATAATAATCTGCAATAAATTTTTTCTTTCTTAGACTTGTGATTTTTAACTTGTGATTCATTAAATTAAATTATATCGTATCTATTGATATTGTTAACTTTGGAAATGTTGTTGCGTAATCTATCCTATCCAAGGCAGTCTTGATTAATTACATGGATAAATTCCTAAGAATAGCAACAACCAAATATTCATTGCAATCCCGTTTTTCAAGAATTTGTTTGCCATTAATTCAAGAACTTGATGTAAGAACTAATTAATTTTATTTAATTCAAGAACAAGTTAATTTTATTTCCAAAAATATGTATTAATTATATTTTATACGTTAATTTACAACTTTTCACTGTAATCTTTTTTCCTATATTAAATCTGTTGGAATATTTTTTTCTTGTGACTTTTAGTCTGTAGTGTTACAAATTCAAAATATACTTTATATGAAATTATATTTTAAAACATTTAAAGCAACAGTCTATATTTAAAAAAAATAATGATTTATCTTGTTACTGATAGTGAGCTAAAACTAATAAACCAAAATAATGTAATAATTAATTCTAAATTATTTATAACTGAATATGTAACAGTTAAAATAACGCGTTCATACTTGTATAAATCTAATATTTCTAAGTATACAGTAATCATCTATATTTTGTGAATTTTTGTTTCTCTGAGTTTTTTATAACAGGATAGTGAAACTGAATAGAAAGCAATCGAAAAGTAGATGTCAGATTTCCTTTAAAATGATCAAATTTCACCGCATTCTGAATCAATGAATTTTTCTTCTTTCCCATACATTAATTGCAGGAAATGTTTCGTAGATACAAATACTTTTCATGAAATGATACCATATCAAATGAAGTTTCGAAACATCTTCCGTTTTAGAAACAGAACTTAAGCAGAAATATAAACACAAATATTCAATACTGCTTTTATCCTACAAAGATTAAACTTTTTTTTAGGTTTTTGATTTTATTTTATGTAACTTTATAATTTTTCATTATACCACAATTATCAAGCCACTGGTATCATTGTTCTATGCTTTATCGTTTTCAAGCGGTATACATTACAACTTCTCGGAACAATGACGCAATGGAAGTATATTCACAAACATGAAACTAGTTCTATTTATTATCAAATTAACACATGTTTAAGACTAATAAATAATTAAAATTTATTAATATAATTAAAATTTATATTAATAAAGAAAAAAATAAAATTTTTGGGGAAAATCTCTTTTTATGAAATGCTTCTCCACAACTCTAACTTCACCCTTCCGCCATCATTCTTAATCGTTCGCCAACAACCGTCTCTCGCTTTCAAGTTTAATTCTTCACGGTGTATCACTGAGCATGACTTAATAATCAAATTTGAAGATATTTCTTCTATTGTCAGTTAAAATTATCAACTTAAAGGATATTTATCCAATTATCAACTTAAGGATATTTATCCTTTTATCAACTTAAAGGATATTTATCCAATTATCTACTCTAAAAAAATATATACTACTAAAAAAAATATATTTCTCTGATTATCACACACAACTACAGTAATCAACTTAAAAGTTACTTCTCCAATTATCAACTACAATTATTAATTCAAAATATATTTCTCCGATTATCAACAATAATTATCAACTTAAAATATATTCTCTGATAACCAATTACAATTATCAATTTAAATTTGATAACTGATAAGATAAAATTGAAATTACAATCAAAATAATATTAGTTATCATGAAAATTTAGTTTGTCCTTGGAACTATTTGGCGCTCCTTTGTGAGTGAGTGATGCCGAGATAAGATTAAACTTTGTGCTCCTGAAATTAAGCCATTGTTTTATTTTGAGGAGATGAAAATTAGATATTGCGAAAGCCATGCAGCTTTTCAAAAAATATTCATAATGCAATTTAACATTCATAAAATATTCATCATGATATTCAATACTCGAAAAATATTCATCATGCTTTTTTTCAAAAATTTCAGAATAAATAGGAGTTAGCATTTTTCCCTTTAAACACCACTCACATGAATAACAGCAAATGAAATTAACAATTTACTTGAATATAAATTGAAATGATAATATAATAAAATCAAAATTGTGAAATAAAGAAATGTAATGCACCAAAGCTATTGCAGGACATTTGTATATTTGAATACCACCCACTGAAACAAGGCAGAAGAAATTCATAATCTAAACAACATAAAAACACTATTTTGAAAAGCTCTGAACACACAATCAAAAAGGTAAACAGAAAATATTCATCATGAATTTGTTTTTAATATCAGACTGCATATGATTAAAGAATGGAATTTTTTAGAATTTCAAATACTGCCTATGTGAGTGAAAATAGCAAATAAAATTGGCAATTGATCCAATTAGACTGAAAAGCTAATACAAAGAAAAACCGAAATTATATAAAGCATTAAAAAATTGACGCACACACATTGTGAGCTAATCATGTTTAACTATATAAGCAAAATTTAATAAAAATAAATTAACCTGGCACTAAAAGCAAATACAGAAATTCTTTGTATTTGAATGCCAGGTCACGAATCATAACTGAAGAAATTCAAAACTCTTGGCATAAAAAATTGCTTTGAAAGGTTAGAAACTACTGATCCAAAAAGAAATCACAAACAAAATTTCCAAAAAATAAATCATTATGAATATTTTAAAAATATATTTAAAAAAATAAAAAATAGAGCCTGCATATGACAAAAGAATGGAATTCCTTTAGCAATTGAGATACGATTCATGTATCAATAATACTATAGAAACAATAAATGAATTATCAATTAATTTAATCAGTAATTGAAATGCTAATATAGAAAAAATTTAGATTTTGAGGTAAAGAAATGTAACGAAACTGAACCAAATACAAACCACCTGTAAGTTGTACTGTTAGATAAAGAATATGTTTGTGAAAAAGACACTCTATTAAATCAAAATTACAGTAAAGAGAACCAATCCTATTTTAGATACATTTATAATGATCCGTTCTATCGTTATTGACTAAAATATCATTCAAAAATGAAGTTAAAAGAGAATTCTTTGGCAGCTGCATAAAACTAGAAATCATGTAAAAACTCAGAAATAAAATTAAATTCAATTATATAAAATGTTTTGAATTATATACTAGATGAACTCTTGATTACGTCTTTATTTAAGATTGATTCTCGCAATTTATGGGTAAAATTACACTCTCTGAATTATCCCCAATGATGGCTGAAAATAATAAGGAATCGTTTATTTCCAAAGATATAACGCGCTGTCATCTTGGAAAATACCACAATTGTTTATATTCATAAAGGTGTTCAATGTTTCTAAAAAGTTTTCAAGTTACTTGACAAAATTGTTTAAATCATTTAATTTTACAAGACGATATTTTTATCCATCAAATATAGAAATGTTATTTGATGTAAAAGTATTTAAATTCGATTAATACATTTTGTAAAACCTATGATTTTGCAAATAATTTTATAAGACTTCTGAGAATTATTAACGAATTTTTTATTTCCATTTTTCTTCAGTAAACAGTAAGAACTTGAAAAAAAATCTAAAAGCATTTATTTTTAATTAAGATACACAATTCAGAAAAGAGTATCTCAATAAGACATTACGCTACTTATAGTGAAAGTAATAGTAATTAAGTTTTAAAGAAAACAGGGCTCAAAATATATAAGCCTAAACCATAAAAATTAAGAGCAAAGAGAAGAAAAAAAACTAATGATTTATTTTCTTAAAGAAACTGCTGGTATAAAAAAATAATTCTTGCAAAAAAATGTTTCCCAAATTCTTTCTTCTTTCCTTAGATCATTCATCGTAACACCAAAACAATAAAAGAAAAAGAGATATATGAATATTTAATATAATTCCGAATAATCCATGGTTCATGGGAAATAACACTTCATTACACTTTATATCTTCCATTAAAAAACGGAGGACGAGGATTAGTAATTCCCTTCGTTTGAAATAGATATTGCTAATTAAAAGCGTAATAATTGAGAGTTTACTTTAAAAAATAAAATCAGAAAAAAACACCGTCTTTAATACAGTTGGAGCCCTTACTTTCCTTCACTTGGAAATACAATTTTGATTTTAATCTACGCAATTGCAAGAGTAATTTTTTTTCCCTTATAATTAAGTAGATTCAGTATTGTTACATACACAAAATGATAAACTAAATATATTCTTTATTTTTAAAATTATTAATAAATGCTTACTTCTATTTCAACTAAACTGGAAATTTAGTTTTTCTTTGTAATTAAAAAGTTTGTTTCATCAAATGAAAGAACAAAACTTTATCATTCAATGATTGAGGATATTTTTTTTATTTTGATTTTAGAAAGATATCGCATTAAACAAATGGAATTAAATATCAAGATTTAAAAGCAGATGAAAAAAAATTGAATATTCAGTCAACCATTGTTTTAAAAGAAAAAGAATAGTTCTTTAAATTTTTATGATAAATTTTACAGAAATTAAAATGATGCATCTGCAAATTGCATTGGGAGATATTTTTATTTTGTGTTTTCCGTTGTGCGTGGGTATCTAATTACAAAAATAATGCTTAGTGTTTATTTTATGCTGTGGAATATATTTTTTCTATCCTCTTCTGAGTTTACTTATATTTCTTAAACTTAGATTATTTCTAAAAGAAAACAGTTTTATTTGAACTCCAGACTTTTCTTTGAAAAAAATACAACCGAGAAAAACATTTTTATACATTTCTTTGTAAAAAAAGAGATTATAAAAAAGAGATTAATTAAATAAAAAGTTTGTGACCGATAAGACGAGCGACGTGCTTTTAGTTTACTTAAGAAATGAAAGATTAATTGTAAGTAATAGTTTTTGTGAATTTATTTTATAATGTAAATTGAGCTCGAAGCACTTCTGGTAAAGTAATCACACTTAAATGATTTTTCTCATAATTTTTATTCCTTTAAATACTTTATTCTTAATAAGTATTGTAAGAATTTACATCCGTTTTATAGATATTTAAGGAGGAACAAGATAATATTTGTTTTTGCTGTAACAAATCTAGTAACTCTCTTATTTATACGCGTACATTAAACTTTCATTACTCAAAAACGAATTTCTCACACTTATATATCACATAAAAATGTCAAATAATCAAAATTCTTTAATATAACATAAAAATTTATATATTAATTACTGTGTTATAATTCTAAATATATTTCTTTGAATAATAAAAAATAATCTTTGAGATTAAAGTATTCTAAACAAAGGTTATTTTGTTTAAGAAAATATGAGAAACAATATCTTTCATCTAGCGTGTTGAAATGCAGTTTAAAGAACATGGCAAGTATTCTGTAAAAATTCGGAATACTTTTATACAACTATGCCTACAATTCAAGACAAAATAAAATAAGGTTCTCTTGTGTGAATAATTTGGAAAATATTTTGTTCCTTATGAAATATATTTTTATATAACACCTGGCTAGTAGGATATTTCATCTTTTCAGCACAATAATGTGTGAAAGTAATAGTACCTTACATAATACGGCACCTGGTGGGTGTGCTTGAGGCTCAAAAGTTGATGGATATTCATAATCAAAATCAGGATGCAAACGAGAGACCTCCAGATTTGGCCTTTCACCCACAAAGGCATAATTTCCTATAGAGGAGTCATTGGAAACACTAAGAATATTTGATTAATTCGAGATTCAAAACCGATAATAAAAGCACATGCCTTAACTAGACTTCCATGGCCTCCGTACTAAATATTCACATGTATGAAACTGTCAATATGAAGATCATTCTCATTGTATACTGATGGTAATGTGCTTGGTATGTGTTGCTCATTAACTTGTTCAGCAAAACTTTGGTGCCGTGTTGTAGACAGACAAAATGGATCAAAACGATTGTATAGATTTTCAGTGTTCGGGTAATTTTTGCTGAGAATGTCACAGATATTGCGGACTGAATTTTCTTATCGCTATTGAAACAATCCATAAAACTCTTCATTTTCAACAAACTAAAATATAAAAAAAGAGATGAGCATTTTCCAAATTTTGCATTTGAGAAGATTTAGTGGCATGTGAATACAGATCATTACTATCCATATAATATCGATAATATCATATCAAAAAGGAGAAATCACTATAAATCCTTAGAAACTTGGCAAGTAAGCAATTGACAAATATGCACGAAGGAAAAAAAAGGTATGAACCAAACTACGTTATATAACTGTGTGAGGGTTGAATCTTGAGCACCCATTCTAGAAGTTCAATCTGACCATTGGACTATGAGGAATTCTTTATTCTGTTGGTTTCAAATTAAAAGTAGCTTAATAACCTGAAGCATTTGAACATAGTTGCAACTTTTCCATTTGAATTTTTATTGGAAATGGATCGTCTTGAAAGTGAGTTATACAAAGAAAATATAACTGCTTGGTAAATTTTCAAGTCAACACACTGAAAAATACAATTTCCCATCTTCAAGGAAGTTTGATGCATTTCTTGCAAACTGATATAGAAATTGCCATTGAAAATATTGAAATTTATATATGGTGAATTAATTTAATTTAAAAATTTATAGATAGCAATACATTTCCGGATAATTCCAGGACAGGGCTTCCCAACGTGTAGTCCACGGACCCCTTAAAGGTCCGCCTTCTCTTTCTAGGGGGTCCGTGGCCACTTTGAACAGTGGCTGTGGTTCCCAAGTTTAAACCCAATGGTAGTTTAGTGCCGGTGGATGTGGTCTTCCTGCTTGACTTTCTGAAAACTCTGGGAGTCACGTGCGTGACAGCTTATGGTGATCGATGCATAAAAACGTTTTACGCATGATATTCGGAAATAGCGAGAGCTTAGTCGACCAATCAGATTGCTTACTGCCTCGTATGCTTTCTTCCCTTTGTGTGTGGTAGACGGTCATCCGATTTTTCTCGAGACATCATTCAATGTTGATCTTCCTTCTTGAGTACACCATTTGCTTTTTGCAGTTTATTACTTCTACCATGGATGGGTGGTTGAAGTCATTATCGTTGAAGAAGCCAGTAATTTTTCCATAGCCTCCACTGCAAAGAAAGCTACCCTTTGAAATTAATGATGAAGGAGGATGACCAAATGTAGAACAGTCTCATGAAGCACTACAGCCGGATTTATTATGTGAAAACTCTGCAACTTCTCGATTAGTTGTAGCGCCCTGCGGAAGTTGAATAACTAAAAAGAGTAAGTACAACGCGAAAGTTATTTAAAATTGTGCTTTATCAAGACAGAGGAAGGTAAACTCAGTATGTAATTTGCGTGACAGTCCATCCGAACAATTCGATGGTTGCAGTTAAATTGCGTCGTCATTTTGAGGGTATTCACCAGGACCTCCGTACTAAAAAAATTTTTCAAGAGGAAAAGCACTGAATTAGCTGCTTCTCAACACTGAAAATTCGTGCAAAACAATTAATGAAAACTCACTGAAAACTTCTTTCTTGGTAAGTTATCGAGTGGTAAAGACAGAAAAAGCTCATAGCATTGTGGAAATCCTTATAAGCGATATTGTTAGCAATATTGTTTCCTGTATGTTAGACGAAAAGTCAGTACAACTGATATCTTCAGTGCCATTATCAAGCAATACTGTCAAGAGATGGATAGTTGACATGTCAAATGACGGAGAAGAATCTCTGGTTTCTCGCATCCAACAAAACTCATTTTCTCTCCAAATAGATGAATCTACTGATGTTGCGGGATTAGCAATTTTATTAGCGTTTGTTCATCATGCATACATTTGAAGAGGACCTCTTATTGTGCAAACCATTACCTCCCCTTACAACAGGTGTTGAAATATTCCGTTTGTTGGACAAGTTTTTAAGAACCAATGAAATTCCATGGTTTAATTGCATCGATGTGTGCATAGATGGTGCAAAAGCTATGACAAGTCCAATGGTTGGAGCGGTAACAAAAATAAAAGAGTGTCCGAAGGATTGTAGTAATAGTCATTGGTTTCTCCACAGACATGCTTTAGCTACGAAAAGAATGCTGCATCCTCCAAGAAAGTTTTAGATGAATCGATCGGAATTATTAATTACATAAAATCACGTCCTTTGAAGTTAAGACTTCAAAATGTGTGAAGATATGGAAAGCCTTCATCTTTTTTTGCTTCTGCATACTGAAGAAAGGTGGCTCTCACATGGGAATGCACTCTTTCGATTTTAGGAATTACGTTTAGAAGTCCTAGCTTTACTATTAGACTGTCATAATACCAAGTTAGCAGAGAATATCAATGATGAAAACTGGAAATGTATAGTGGCTTATTTGGCAGATGTTTTCTCTATATTGAGCTAAAAGAATACTTCACTATAATGACGGTCATTGCATACGACATGTTCAAGTGTTCAAGAGGAAAATCAATCTTCAGGCAAAAAGCCTGGATTAGGGGGAGGTTGAGAGTTTTTCTCTTCTCAATGATTTTCTGAAAGATAAAACGTTGCAGCTTGGGAACAATTTGTTTCATGAAATCCTCGAACTCATCCAAATCTCGATGTCATCGTTTGAGCATTATTTCACAACAGCTCAAGATGAGAAACTGCAGGAATACGAATGGGTGGTCAACCCATTCACTGTACCCAAAAAGCCGAACATTCTATTATCGAATGAATATGAGTTTTTGGTAGAAATTTCCACAGACTCAACCTTGAAATCTACTTTTGATAGTGATGGTTACTCACACTTTTAGATACTTTTAGAAAACAAAAAAATTTACTCACTCGTTGAAAAAACAAAACTTGTTCTACTTCCATTTGCTACAACATACATGTGCGAATCCAGATTCTCAATCTATGCCGGCACCAAAACTAAGCACCGAAGCTGTCTAGAGGCTGAACCTGACTAACATCTCCAGTTGTCAAGTATCAAGCTCAAATTTTCAAAATTGTGTAATCAGAAGTAACCTCAACCATCACATTAAAATTTCATTATTATTCCTACAGACTCATCTCTAGTAAAGAAGAACGCACTGAGTTTCCTCGACGATCAGTGAATGTTCCCGGACAATAACTTTTTCGTTGTTATTTGTTTGTATTTTCTTTAAATTAATAAACAATTGGATTCTGTTTCTATAGATATTTTTGTTTTGAAAAATAAAATGTCATCCAATGAATGTTGCTTTTCTTTGCAATATATTTCCCTCCACTCAATTAGAAATATGATCTCCCTAGTGTGTTGAACGATGTGAGTAAATTGAACAGCAAGTATCTAAATATGCAATGTGAGAATTCAGACTAATGGAAACGTAGTTAGTTTAAAGTTGATTCCATTCATCATTAAATCAAAGATTCTTGATTCGTCATGGGGCTATTGAAAAAATGGCGCTTGCGTTATGGAGTTTTAAATTTCAATGGGCTTCGAGCTGAATTTTACTAATTACTGTGCGCTTGACTGACAAGGGTCCGCCATGGAATTTTGCCTAAAAAAAGGGTCCGCCAGCTAAAAACGTTGGTTCTAGGACATAATTTCAATGCTAGATAATATTCTTGATTTCGTGAAAGTAACTATTCGCATAATTTCGGCATTATAAACTCTTTTATTAAAAATATCACTTCTATCATTTAAGAGAGTTGTAACCATAGTGGCCAGTTTTGTTATGGTGTTCATTCTTGTTATCAGAAGGTAGTGAGTTCGAATCCATACCCAATTGCAGATTTGTCGCACTCCCTAATGGAGTGTGGTGCGTAAACTTTGAGGTAGTAGTAACATCCTCTATTTAAAAGGGTACCTCTGGAGTTGGCTGGCCAAACTTTGGATCTTCTGCTTGGTCCTTGCTTCCAGACTCACCATTCTTTCGAAGAACTCGCCAACTTTCAGGGTCCACGAGAGTACCCAATAAATACTCCACTAGATAAAGTGTAGAAACATTTTATTCAGTGGTAACAAAAAATTTAAATTAAAAATGTCATCTTCTCTTATAAAGATAAATGCTGCATATAATATGTAACCTTAACTCAAGTAGAATGCATCAAATAAATGTTGCAAAATATTTACAAGGACTCTTCCATTCAAAATGAAAAATTATGATTTAAAGTGTACAAAATTAATTTCTCTTATACTTTGATTATTAATTTTCAGATAGCAATATTTTATACTGTTTTCTGAAAATTATTAATCAAAATTTTTATAAGGTAAGTTTGTATACATATTATAAGAAAAATAGTGGTGTATTATAAAATAGAAACGATACATGAAAGTTAAACTGTTCTATAATCTCTAGTTTGAACTGAACAGAGGGACTATGTTTTCATCTCGCGTCACTTAGACGTAAATGTTTTATGCAAAGCAGAGTCTCCAATAAAAGCTGGAACAAGGTCCCCCGTCCGAATGGGGATTTCCTAGATTTATTCTCAAGAAGCTATTTTTTTCTCCCTTTTCCAATCCCTTTTTCCCCTACCATTTTTGCCGGAGTATTCTTTGAGTCAATCTATCGTTTTGTATTTTATTTCAACTCTTCATTTCCTGTGTCTGTCCGAGGGAACGTCTGAGGACTGCATTTGGAGGCAATAAAATCGATTGGGGATAAAAAAAAGGAAACAAATGCATACTTAAGGAAGGGAGAGGTGATCAAAAGGGAAAATAAAGGGGAAATGGGGCAAGCAGGGGGAAAAACTGGGGAAAATATCGAAGTAAATCTAAAAAAGAGATTTTATATTGGAAAAGAGTATTGATTGGATGGTTTTTAACAATTAAAAAAAGATTAAAGATAAGATTTCTCATTAGCAGTTTCCTTGAAAGTGAACTAATTAGTTAGGAAATTTAGCTAATAAGATTATTTTTTATTAGAAAATTAAGGATTTTACAAACTATGGAATGCACAATATGCTACATTTAAGAAATTTATCAAACCGTATATTTAAATTATTTTTATCTGAATTGTTTGGCAAATAGAATCTAATTATGAAAAGTAAAATTGTTCATTAATTTTTGGAGATACTCTCTTTACTTGTTTTAATTTTCAGGTACTTACTTATATTTCAAATAACCTTCTATTTATTCATTTAATTGGAGGAAAGCTTTAACAATAGCTTTATTTAAAGACTTTAGTAACTATAATTAGAATTATAATTTAAAATTTCTTTAAAATTTAAAGGAACGAATTCCAATTATTAAATTTCACTGTAAAAATACTGTCAGAAAATTTGACTTTAATTAATGCAGTATTAAAAATAAATTAAAATATTAATTATAAGTTCCATATTTTGGGTAAAATTTTGTAGTTTCTACAATAAAGAACTACAATATTTGAAAAAAATTTTTGAATAATAATCGTGACTGAAATTTTCGTTTCACTTGATTATTCTTAGATAATAAATAAAATTTTAATGAAGATTAAGTTTTTTTTAATTTTTGGTTAAAATAAGCAACCTATTGCAACTTAGATTTTTCATTCATTTTTAGGGAATGTATACTATTTAATTGTAACAAGTTTTATAACACTTTATAACAATTTGTGAAATAGAATATATTTAAGTGTATTAACTATTAATATAATAACTTTAAAAAAACTATATAAATATCTATAAAACAATCATTTGACTATAAGGATATTAATCATAATTATATGAGTTACTTACATTTATACTTTTATTTAAATGTTTTTATTATTTTGAGTATATAGTATAGTTAAAATTTTTGTGTTGTTACCAGAATTTAAGTTAAAATTATAAGCTTTTTATTTTCTCAGAAAACCGCGACATGTTTTATTCATTTCAAAACAATAGTTAAATTTCTTACTGTATAACCAGTAATTTATTAGATGAAAATGGATTGTAAAAGTTACTGGAAATATTACATATATTTCTTAAATTACGCTTCCATAATTCATAGAAGTATTTGGATGTTAAAACTAGTTTTAATAAACTTATTTTAGTAATTAGATAAGACTAAATAGAATATGTTTAATTAGATGAGTTACTGTAAATACTAAAATTTGTTACAATTTCTGAAAATTAAGTTGTGATTTTATTATTTTTATTAACAGTTATAGTTTATTAACAGTTTTTTTAATTTCTTTATAAAAAAACTTAGAGTAAGATTATTACAGATATTAATGAAATTTAAAAAAAGTAATAAATGAATATAAGAAACGTAATCAATAAACGTTTTCAAATTCTTATTCATTATATCACTCTAAAAGGTAACATAAACACCGAATAAAATAAAATAAAAAAAAACGTCACAGTCGTCTAAATTTACAAAATTTCTATCAATTCACGACTAAAAGAACAATGCATATTTTTCTAAATATCAAAGCGTAACAACCACATAAAAATTTAATTATTAAACATTACCTTTTTAATTAAAAGTTTTTTTATAATGTTTTTGGTAAATTATAAAATATTTTTCCTCCTGAAAATTATATTTATAGTTATTTCTTTTCATGTTGCATGTATTTCATGGGATTTCTTAACACATCAATTCGTGTAGTCAACTGGATGAATAAATTTATAAAACAATTAATTGAATTTAATAAATTAAAATAGTGAAAAATATTTATGTAATAATTCCTATTTAAGTATTTAACTATTAGTTATTAATAATTTTTACAAAAGCTAATCTATAACAATATATAATTTTTGAGACATTATAAGTGTTGCTTTTACTAATGACATTTATAGAAAAGCTAAGCTCGTTGAGCATGCCTTGGCTATGCGAATTTAAATCAGTACGGTGCGTCTTTCGTTTAGTCAGAGAAGCACGAAGGTAAAGTACGACCTTCCTCTTCAAATCTTCGGATAGATGGCAACACAAGAGGATCCATTCACAAAATTTTAGCATTGATCTGAAGGGGGAGGAAATTTTTGGCAGACCTTTCCACCTATGATAATTACTCAACGACCAACCACAGGACTTTCGATTTCACAGATTAAACGAGCATGTATATCGCATGTATTCGGTGTGTCTTACATTATAAGTAATCTGATGTTGTAAAACATATACAATACTGTATATACAAATACAAATTGAAATTTGTATTTATAAACATTTCTTATATTCTGTAAATTGCGTATAATTACATACGTGTGCGTGTGTGTGAGATAGATAGATAGAGAGAGAGAGAGAGAGGGAGAAATTACAAGGAACTTTTAAACAATCATTCACAAACTTATATAAAGCAAAGATTATTGTAGATTAATTTTATGTATGTCTATAAGTTTTATGTATTAAGAATCTGTAATTTGGTATACGTTTTCATATTAATATTAAATAAAATTTTATTAAAATTAAAATTTAAAAAAAAACATTTTTTAAATATTTAATTTTTTTAAATTTATTATTAAATAATAAATGATGCATACACAAATATAATTACTTTTATACATTTATATATAAATGTATGTAAACTATAAAGTTTTCGAAAAAGATCTAAAAGTTTGTAAAAGTAAAAATGTCTACTTTAGCTCATTTTAAATATACGTAATCATGCTTCATGTATTTAAAAATTTTCAGTTCAATTTATATTTGAAGAAATTAATATACCTATATAATTATATTTTTATTAATATCATAAACTTTATGAAAACAATTTACATTTGAATGCTTGATTTATCAAATCTCTCCTAATATTAAACTGCAAGCAATTTGATTTTTTTCAGAAGAAAACTCTTTTACAGAATTCCAGATATTCAGAATAAGAATTTATAATCTTTAACTTATTTCATTGAATTGAAAAAAAATAATATTTATTTTATGTATTACCTAATTAACAATAGCTTCAGAAATTATAATCATTATTAATACAACATCAATTTGTTAGAGCCACTTTTTCAAATTAGAGCTAAGATATAATTTTTCTCACGATTTTTTTCACATATGAAAAGTTCAACAAGAGTTTTAAAAAAAAATTTAAAATCATAAACTGCAGTTCCTAAGATCTGTAAAGAAAATAAATTACAAAGACATTGAACATAAAACTTCCTTGGAAATTAACATTTATAATCTTATACTTTAGAATTGACACAATAAGTTTTGGTGTAAAGTTTAATCCTTAAAATTTATCCTGATTTAAAAAGTATCCTATGCGTAAACAGTTTTTCTAAAATTTTTAATTCACTGGAAACACTGATTTTTTGTATAATCATTTACTGAATAAATAAGACTTTAATTGACTGCTAAATATATAATTGATATATTTGTGGACATTATATAATTGATTCGTGAATTTAATCACTGAAAGTCTGGTAAACTGAAACTTCACTAATCACTTTAATCATTTAAACATTAATTTTTCGTATCATAATTTATTTCATCACATTATTTAAACAATAAGTCAGTAAAAACACTGTTATCATTAAAATATTATTGTTTGCTACATATATTATCAATTTCACACTAAAGCTGATATAAGGTGATACTATACAGTTCTTTTTTAAATTAATTTTTGAGAATTTAATTTGGTCTCAATTATAGTAATTATAATTTCTGTTTCTATTAAGATAAATCAAATGTTAAAAGAAAGATAAAGAAATAAATAGTTTGGAAACGTTTTTATTTATTTTATTGATAAGAAGGTACATACACAACGAAATATTCATTTCCTTAAAAAACAAAATTGTATTAATAAAAAGGCTTTATATATTAATAATTTTCTCTGATATTGATGAAAAAATCGTTAATAACTTTAAAACAAAAATTTTTAAATTCTATCTGATTGATTATCAAAAATTATTCGATTGGATTTCTTTTGACAATGTGTAAATTTTTTTTTTAATTAATCCTGGTTATTTATTTTTATATTTTAAACAAATTTTGGTAATTTCTTTGATTTCTTTTACAGAATAATAGTGATCTTTTATAAAAGTTAATTCATATATTTGTTCAAATAAAAATTAATACAATTTTGAATATATAAAAAAAAATAAAATAAACCATAATAAAATAAATAAAATAATACATAAAAATTTCAAATAAAATAAAATTTACTTTAATATATGATGCGAATATCGAAACTTCAGTGTCATTCATTCCTATAAGATTACTGAAAACATACTGATAGCAGAATTACAGGAAAGTTGTTATTTGCTTACTTAATTTTTCTTCTGGTATTTCTGGAGAGATAAGAGCTGGAGACAAGGCAAACAACGTAAACAATCGGCGAGAATGATCATTATTGATGCTTTTATAACATTTTCGTTAATATAAGAAAAAAATATAGTTAAGCACATGATTTTCAGAAATTAAATAACACCCGTTTAATCCAATTTATGATGGGCAGAACAATAAAAACGAATTTAAATTAAACAAAAACGAATTCCCAGTTTTTTAGATAATTAATAAAAAAAAAACTTTCTTTCGTTATTGTATTAAAATTGTATTAAAACGTTGTATTAAAATTGTTCGAACTGTAAACATTCGTTTTATCCTTTATTTTGTAAAATTTACATGTTTCGCTTTCGTTTTGTTAATAAAGAAATTCCCTATTTTTATTAAAAACATCAAGAAAAACGTAATGTAGATATTTTTACTTGGTATATATATATATATACAGGGTGAGCCAAAAGTTCGTTACAATTTTAAAAATTCATAAAAAAAGAAGAAAGTGAGATAAAGAATTGCGGTTTGCAAGAAAGGGATCACAAGGTAGTCGGATTTTTTTTAGCAGCAAAAAAAGTTTTAGTTAAAAAGTCACCTATAGATGGCGCTGACATAGAAAGATTCAGCAGAATTATGCAAATTAATCTTGCGATAAAAGGCCGTGATACTCAAGAATTTCTCACTCGCTTTCAGAATGTTATAATTACCCGATCGAGCGTTGTTGGTGAAGTTGTTCTATTTGAACAGAGAGTCAGCAACTATTGCGTTGCGAAATTTCGCACGACGAAAGGACTGAAGACTAAGAAAGGCCCGATATTGTGTCCTGGAATAGTCAAGCTTGTCAATAGGTTCGAGAAAACTGGCTCTTTGGAGGATCGGCCACGCAGTGGAAGACCCTCGTTGGCGGAGAGCCGAATTACTGCGGTGGAAACCACAATGAATGATTTAGCTGCGGAATCGTCCATTGGGAGTAGCAGTGCTCGCAAAGCTGGAAGAATATTGGATATGCCTCAATCATCGATTCGACGTATCCTCCACGGGATATTGCATCTGTAACCCTACAAACTGCAGTCACTGCAGGAGTTACAACCGGGAGACACAGCTATGCGGGAATCATTTGCCGAGTGGGCTATGGCAAGAATCGAAAACGATCCTCAGTGGTTGTTCAACGTTTTCTGGACGGATGAGGCGCACTTCACACTACACGGGGATGTCAACACTCATAACACTCGTATATGGGCAACATCTAATCCTCGTGAATACACGACGAAACCTCTGCATCCAGCCAAGTTGACAGTCTAGTGTGGCTTCACCTCATCTTTCATTGTCGGACCTTTCTTCTTTGAAGAACCGTGTCCCAGATTGGGCTGGAAAACGTGCACAGTAACCGCTAAGCGCTACCTCACTCTTTTGCGTGACAAAGTCGTGCCCGCATGAAATCAAAGAGGTGTGTTATCTGTAATAAACTTTATGCAGGATGGCGCACCACCACATTATGCCAATCCAGTGAAACGATTCCTTTTGAGTACCTTTGGTGAAGAGAGACTGATCAGTCGAGGTTGCAAGATCACATGGCCTCCACGATCACCCGACCTCACTCCGGTCGACTTCTGGTTGTGGGGCTATTTGAAATCACGTGTGTACCGTTCATCTTCTTTAACATTGGCCGAACTCAAAGATTCCATCTGTCGTGAGGTTTCTGTAATTCATTCCGACATATTGCATTCAGCTGTAACGGGCGTTGCGAGTCGCCTTAGTTGTGTCGTACAATGTACTGAAGGTCATATTGAATAACTGTTATTATCTGAATAAATGAATGGAGCGTACTGTTGTCCTTTTCATTGGGTTTCGGACAGTCAGCGCCATCTATAAGCGACTGTTTTAACTAAAACTTTTTTTGCTGCAAAAAAAAAAAAAAAAAAAAAAAAATCCGACTACCTTGTGAGCCCTTTCTTGTAAACCGCACTTCTTTATCTTACTTTCTTCTTTTTTTTATGAATTTTTAAAATTGTAACGAACTTTTGGCTCGCCCTGTGTATATATATATATATAATTCATTGCATAATCTGATTAAACATCATGTTTCTATTAAATGTTCAATCATTTAAATAGATTTATTCAATGAATAAAATCAAAGTGTACTTTAAAAATAATAAAAAGTTAAAAAATAATAAAATAAAAATTCAATTTTTATAAAAAAAATATTACTGATGATTCTGTGATAATACTTTCCTTTAATGTTTTTAAATTTAAATGTTTAATAAATATTTAATCACTAAAATTAAATTTTTATAAAAATAGTTAAAATTGTAAACATTAAAAGAAAGTATTATCACAAAATTATTGATATTATTGATAAATTAAAAAATTAGAATAAAATTATAAACCTACAAACAAAACTTCACAAAACTACTTCTGTGAGAGAATAATAAAAGAAGATGTTTCTATAACTAAAAAGTATGCTTTTGGATGCACAAGTATATTGAACTTTGGGAAATGCACATTTTTATGTTTAAAAGCAATTTCTGTCAATATAACTTTAACCACAATATGTTTGTACTAAAATATAAACTTCTCAAGAACGTTTCCAGGTTTTATTTTGCGTTGTCAAATCTTATTTTTTTAATCTAGAAACACACTGAGGAGACGTTGTCAAAATCTTGATAAAATAATTTAATCAAACATTTATTTAAAGATTCGTATAAGTTTTATATGGATACTATTGGCTGCCAGTTTTATTTATTACTAATACTTAAAGACGAAATTATTTTAATAGTAAGAAAAGAATTTCGTAATATTTTAACCTATTCGAATCAATTTTTGCGCAAGTTGTTCAAAACCAAACATGTAAATAAATATAGATTGATCAAGTTCTTGACTAAGCAGCTTGGTAAATTTCATTCAGATAAAAATCACCTGTAAATTAGGAAAGTTTCTAGAAATTTATTAAAAATTGAGGAAAATTATGGTGACTCTAACAAGAGAATAAGGGTGCTGCTACTTTTTTTTATAGTAATAAAATTTGCTTACTACCATAAATTTCTTCCTTCTTTTCAAAATAGCAAAACCCTTTGGATAAGAAACTTGTATAGATTTTTAGAGTATAGCTAAAAAATTAATGTTAAGTGTCTAACTTTAATTTATTTATAAAAGCATCATAAACTAAAGCATACATTCGAAATCACCGGGACTTCTTAAAAAATTTAAGAAACACATCAATCATATTTTTATCGTATATTGATTACATCTTCACAGAAATACACATTTATGGTCTCATTATATACTTGTATGAGCCTGGCATATCAAACATTAACGATTTAAGAGCAAAGATGGCTTAAGAAGCCCAAATAGTTAATTAATCAATAATTTCAAAATTAAAGTCTTCAAAATTTAAATACTTATTCATTTGTATGATTCTAAATGTTTGATAATTAATACTGTTCTTGTTAAGGCTGGTGTCTCAGAAACAAATTCAATGTTTAAAATATGTTTTTAGTAGCCTAAGCAGAATATTGTATTTATAGACTAGTGTTCTTTTCAAAGCAAACACAGCTATATCTCTCTTTCTCTCTCTCTCTCTATCACACACTCAAAGAATTCAGCCTTTATCAATAATATCATCCTTTCTTTCGGATAGTGAAAAGATGCGGAAGAAAGAGTCACGTGATGTGATTTCAGATTTTTCACTAACATAAGAAAATATAAATTAAAGTTTCTGCTTTACGGAAACCGAGAAGTTTGAATTAAAATAACGTTTCCTTTTTTTAGCTTGCTTTTCTTTTAAGTAATAATGTAATATATTTGATGTATAAAAAATAATAAATAAGTAATGTTTGATAAAAAAAAATAAAAAAAAGTGCATATTTGCTTACAATGATTTCAGCTGCCTATTTCGGAGAACTGGAAACCCTCTAAGAAGCTTGATAGAATAATGGTAAACGCTTTGTTCTCCAATGGCTTATGTCCGAGGTTCAATCCAAAGGGTTGGGTAAGGTCGATTCAACACTTCATCCTTTCAGTGGATCGATGAAACTGAGTACCAACACTGGGAGTTTCGGTTAGTGCTGACCACGTAACAGATGCATATGCTGCGCTACAGCTGGAAGCAAATATGGACATTGTAGGCTTTGGCTTCCATATTGGCTACCGTAGCACTCAATTTACTTTAGTTTAGAAAATACCTACTAAACTCAGACAATTTTTTTCATAACTTGAGAATGTTACAAATTATTTTTTAATTTCTTATTTGTTTATAATTTTCTCATGGTATCATTAATGAAATCAGCCCTTTATTTCTAGACTTTGTAATAGATAAATGTTATTCTAATCTTTTGATGCCAAGCGTAAATACATTTTTATAAATAAATAATGATTTCTAATTTTAATTATTTTCATTTATTATCAATGCATAAATATATCATACTTTCCTCATATTTTTATAACATGCATTGAAATATTGATGCAAAACAATTGCATTTCTTTCAATTTGAAGCAATACATCAATTTTATCGAAATTTTGAGCACCTTCTACAGACAATGTAATAACTGTTAAAGTAATTACAAAATTTGTATTCAAACTTGACTGAATAAAATAATTTTTAGTTTTCTATAGATTTTAACCAGCATTTGAAGACAATTGGCTAAACGTTTTTAATGTTTTTAGTCATTTTAATACTTCATTCTACTGTTATCGCTTTTAAATTCTTAGCATTTGTTTGTTCAAACATTTTAAAGGGAGAAAACATTCATATAAAATGATTATGGATACTCACATTATCTTTTTCATCTATTTGAATATATCATAAAAAGATCTGTCTCTGTGGATATAATATTTTTCCATTTCGATTTTGTTATTTCGGTGGAATTTGAGTTAATTTTGAGATTTCGGTTGATTTTGAAGCAATTTTTGAGAATTTGATAGAGAGTTTGTTTAGACGTATAAATATTGTTTAAACAATAATCTTTGTAATAATTATACGGCATATTTAAACTTTTTAAGGAGCATACTATTATATAAATGGTGTGAGCTGATTTTTCTATTAAAGGGAAAATTTAAATGTAAATTTGATTGTTTTTTATTGTGATTTTTATTGTGTACACAATTTCTTCTTTGGATTGCTATCTTTTCAATTGTGTTTGAAAAATTGTCTCCTTTTGATCCAATAGATATTCAATTTGGTACTTAATACGTATTAATTGTAAACATTCGAAAATGCAATCAACAATATTAATTGTTAAATTTTTTTAGTACTAATATATTTTGAGACTTTTATTATTTTTATTTTTTTCAATACTTTTTCTTAAAATGATTTAATGATATTCTATTTACACATAGACATTGAATAGTATTCTCATATATTTGATATCATAGTTCTTAAAACTTAAATCCATATTTCAAATTTCAACAAAATTTACAAATTTTCGTTTAAACAAGTAAACGTATGTTAAGAGGATAAAATTAATTTTAAAAATAAAATAATTCATTAATAAAATTATTGCCATTCTGAAGTGCATAAGCTTCAAATTTCTGCAAATATTGATGGAAAATTTTTTCAGTCAAGTTAACACAATTAAAATGAGTATTGATTCTGTATTGGACATCGATAATTCTAATATTATTAAAAAAGATAATAAAAAAATAAAATTAAAAAACTCTCTTTTATTAAAAAAAAAAATTGCATACTTCATGCAAAAATTTTCATTGAACTATCAACCATTCAGAAACGAATTCAGGACTATACGTTGAAAGATTAATGAATTAAGGGTTTGATGTTAAGGTCTTTGCATTTAAATGAGTTTTAATTATTTAAATATAATAAATTCTTTATTTAAATATTTATTTAAAATATAAATTAATCTCTTTTTTAAATTAGTATTAAAGAAAATATTGGTATTAATTGATTTAAATCAAATGTTTCCTATCTGAAAATATTTCTTATAAGATGCATTTGCTATTTAATATTACAGTAATTTTTTTACTTATGTTTAAGACTAATAATCAAATTTAGTTATAAAGTAACATCTCAACTTGATGTTATCTTCAACCAGCTAAATATTTATTTGATCATTATAGTCAATAGAGAAGCTGGAAATCTTTTATTACAGTGCTTACATTTCTTTATTGCTTGGATTTCTCTTATTTTGCTTCACATCACATTCTTTCTATTATGAAACTTTCTTCTGTTTCTGCTGTGAAATTTAACAGAGTACAAAACGTTTTTTTTTTTTTTTTAAATAATGTTAGATAAAATTCTATTTCTGACATACAATATATTATAAGCTTCAAATTAAAATTTAATTGCCAAAATTTAAGGACAGGTAGTAACAATGCATAAATTTAACGAAAAATGATTTACCAAAATACAATTTCTGTTAATCATTCTTCACAGTGCTTTTAGTTTAAAATTAAATTCATTTTGAATAAACACCAAAATTATTATGATAACATTACATAATCATATGATGTTTTTTGTAATCTTATAGTAAATATATGAATAATTATTTCGAATAACTTCACAAAATATTTCACGAAATATATTCACTAAACTCTGAAAGGAACTAAAGATATGAATTAATATTTTTAGAATTTTTAATTTATTTCGTTTGTTGTTTAAATCTTGAATTTGATGAAATTTTAATATTATCGGCTCAAACATTTTTAAAAGCTTATTCGTGCAACGCATGCACTTCATTTCAAAGTATATATTAATATTTAGTGACATTCGGAGTGATAAACACCATCACCAAATTTTGTTCCATCGTCTCCTTAATTGCAATTTCTCTAAATAGATGGCAGCACAACTTGACCAACGATATAAATTTGGTATTTGAAATCAAGTATTTTATAAATTTCTTTTTAAAAATATAAATTCGAATTACAAACTCTTTTAATTTTTATAGAGAGCATAACTTTTGTTTTTTAAATTGGGGTCCACATACAGGCTTCGAAAACGAATTTCGCTGAGAGGTATGTAAATGTTTCACTTGTATTGTTTTATAAAATGGGATTCGATAATGTTAGACTACAAAAAATTAAAACAATTTTAATTTTATGTATGAAAATACCTTATTGATATTTTTTTTTTTTACCAGTTGTATAAACTTCTAATAATTATTGCTGTTTCACTTAGAGCTATTGTTATTATTTAATTCTTGTAGTTGAATGATGAATATGTTTTATATTACTGTGAATTCCATTAATCTAATCATATTTCATTGTTATTCTGAACAGAAACAGAGGTTTTGTTGAGATAAATGTTAATGAACAAAGACAAGGTATTCAAATTAAATGCGCTTTCCTGAAACAAAATGTTTATTTCACAAATGCTTTAATTCCAGATTTTATATTTATGCGCAATCAAAACACCAATCCAATTAGCATTTCTTAAAGATTTTCCTAAATATAACAATATTTATTTTATTTTTTGACAATTCTTTTCGACACTTTTTTGATATTGAATTCTTACAATTTCAAATCGGAATGTTGTTAGTATTGATTTTTTGCCATGCATATACCAATAACTTATTGTAAATTTAAATTTAAAATTGTCAATAAGTAGCTTTTTTTATAAGCAAATAAAGCGATGTAGCGATTTAAAATATTATTTCAAATTCTCTTGCTTGAAATGCATTTTTCCCCTACTTTTTAAATTACGCGTTTGCTCTTAACCACTCGGTCATAATGTCAACAGAAAATGTGTTAGTGAATATGCGTGAATGAAAATTTCAGTTTAAATTAAGAAATTTCAGAAAAATTTAAAGTAAATATATTTTGCATGTATAAGCTGCAGGTAATTAAGATTTTTCTCATAGAAAGTATAAAACATCCTAGAAATATAATAATCAATTTATTTATTTATTAAAATTATTAACTTTTGGTTTTCTAATAATTTTCTCTCTTTCGCGTTTTTATATAACATTTATTTCATTAAATAAAGTCAATCTTTATGATGACTTTATTTAATGAAATAAATGTTAATTAAATAAAGTGTAATATGTGATGAATAGTGCTGCCATCTTTTGTTCCGCTCTAGATATTAAATGATTTTTAAGATTTTTTAAATTGTTGAATGATTGCTGATTTCTAAATATTTTTATCATACACAATCAAGAATTCCCAACATGAAATTTCAAAAAAATTTGATGTTTAAATTTATGTAAAAATATTATAATAGTTTCAGTTGTTAAATAAATTGTCTATGAAGCTTGTTGGCTGATCCTATAAATAATTACCTTGATGACGCAAATGATAGAAGTTGAAAAATATTTCTTTGTGGTAAAGGCAAATATACTTATTTATATATGTTTCTCTTTGCATAAATATTTATGTTTCTTTTTTATCTTCTAAAATGCAACAACCTAATATTTTGAGCAGTTAAAAAAACTGTAAACTAAATAAATTATCGATTGCAAAAACAATTTTTTTTTCTTAAAATATGAAATAATAAAGAATTGGCATAAAGCATTTTACTCTCTTGTATTTATATATTTGAAAAAAAAAAACTTTTGTATTTTTGAATGAAAATTTCTCAAAATAAACAAATAAAAATTTATGATATATTTTTATTATAAATAAAAATATAATATTACAAATAAAAATTTATAATATATTTTTATTTGTTTATTTTTAAAATTTCTTCCATCATAATAAATTATAAGAATAACTAATTCATACAAAACTACTTTAACTGTTGATAAATATCAAATATTTAAAAAAAAAAAAAAAAAACTCTTATCGCTACTCTATGAATAAATTGCGGAATAGTTTAGTCTTAGAAAAATGATATAGGATCAAAATATTAAATAACGCATAGTTAGCCAATTTTTTTATTTTTTTAAGAACAATCCTTCTATAATAAATTTAAACAATTTGCGTAATGAATTTCCTTGTTTATTAAGGAAATATCAATTTACAGCAAACATGTTTATACATAAACAATTTAAACGCAGCAATAAATCACCGAGTTTCTTAAAAAATGTAACACTTAAACTAGCCTCAAAATTACTAATGTCTAACTTTTTTCATGAAATCATTTTTGTCAATGATTACGGTTAATATTTTTGTTCACATATCATAAATTTCACTTTCAGTATATCATTAATTCAGATGTTCAAGCGTTTGTAATTAAATTATGAAAATAAAGCAAGAAATATTTTTATTTTATAGTTCCTATTCACAAAATTTAACTAAGACTATGTATGAATGTCATATTTAGAAAATTTCATAATTTATATTTAAAATTTTCATAATTTAGACTTATAGTTCAGACTTAAAATTAATGATAATCATTTAATCTCTGTGTTGAAAACAATCTATCTCGGTTTTAATGTCCGTAATCTCACGTTACAAAATCTATAAATACAAACGGTGCTTATAAAATGAGGATTTTGAATATAATGGAGAAGATATATTTAATTTAAGATATATATATTAATCATTAAATTGTACAATTATGCCTAGTAGAAAAATATGTCAAAATAAATCCAAAATGTATTGCTTTAATTGAATTAATGCTTAACTGCAAGCTTTTGAGATTTTAAAATCCTATCATGACATCTTAAAACAAATAACTCATCACTCTTAAGAAAATCGAGTCGTTTTTCATCACTCGATGAGCGATTGATATTTTGTACTCCATAAAGATACAAAATGAATCTTTTTCAACTTAATTGGGTAGAGAAGTTCTCTTTCAAACACTCCATTCTCGAATTAAAGCAATTTTCACTCTTTTTTTGACTTGTTTATGGCACAAAGAAAATGTGATGTGTCTGATTGGTTTAAATCATCACTTGGCTCTATGCTTTCGGTTTAGTTTCGCTAAAAATGGAGGGATTTAGTACTCCATTTTGCAAAAGCGATCTGTTAGCATATTTAAAATATATAATTGGACAAAAAGGTGTGCAAAAACATTACGGTCTTTATTTCTTATAATTAATTGACTGATTTAATCAAATCTTCATATTTGTGATTTTTCACCCTTATATAAACTTTGGTCTTCGATAGTGTGAATGAATGGAATTCATATTCATGTAATATTTATTATATTTGAAATTTCTGATTAACTGATAATATTAAATAATATAACAATGTGTTTGGAAATTTTGCTTTTTATTTCTAATACTATTTTCTGCCAAAATTTAATTTATTATTAATGAATAGTCAATTATAATTAACGGATTTTTAAATTCTTTTATTTTCGAAACAGCGTGAATATGACTATTAATTTTCTTGTTGATTTAAATATCCACAATGTATATTATAGAAATATTATTTAATATAGTCTGTTGTACTGAATTGGAAGTGCGATTAATAACAAATATAACATTTTACCAATGAATAAGAATAAATATTTTCATAAATAAAATTAGAAGCTTTTTTAATTTAAATGTTAATAAAATATAAAGAAAATATTAATCTGCAAAGTATTACTTGACAGTATGTATTTTATTTATTAAAATTTTACTGACAATGTGTCTCTTATTTATTAAAATTTCACTGACAATTTTTGGTTTGATTGTTACTAAGTATAAAATTTGTTACATTCGTATATAAAATAAAAAAAAAGGAATTGTATGTATCAAAATATATTAATTTATATATTTTAGAATTCTTAGCTAAACATTTTGTCGATGGAAATATAATTTATATTCGTATTTTATGGTTGACATTGTTATCATTGAAGGAAAAAATAAAATTAGCAGAAGCAAATCTGAAACATGGAGTTATTTTGAAGATGATGAAATGCAATATAAAGAAGAAATGACTGATCAGGTATATTTTGTAATCAAATGAAGTTTTATGAAGACTGAGAAAATGTTAACTATTGTTATTATTAAACTATATTAATTTCATTGTGCTTGTAAAATTTATTTAAAAGTTTGAAGTAATATTCTGTATTTATATAAGAACGCGGTAACTTGATAATGTTTTTAAATCTATTTTGAAGTAAAATTTTGTAAATTTTAAATTTAATAGTTTAAAAAAATAAATAATATTTATAATTCACTTGATCATAGTTTTTACATGTAAGATGTTATTGAGTAAATTGCATGGAAATTCCAATCAGTATTATCAGTTAAAGTCTCATGTTATAATTTTTTGATTCTAAAGTTGATTTTAAAATAATTAAAAGGTAATTATTCATTAAATTATACATTATATTAATATTACTTGGTAATAAGCTTAAGAAATTTTAATAATGTTTTTAAATCAATTTTAAAGTAAAATTTAGCTTTTTTTTTACTGCCTATAACTAAATCCTTTTTAACTTTATAGTAAATTTATAATTCATTTAAAATTTTCTAAATTTTTAATTAGAATTTAATTATTTAAAAAATCAATATCCAGTATTTATACACTTGACCAAAAATACATTTTACATGTTTGATATTATTGAGTAAACACATATGTGTGTATTTTTCCTTTCAGATAAAATGATTACAAATTGAAATGCCTAGTGAAATTTATTGAGAAAAGATATTTGAACGTATGGAGAAAATGTCTAAAATTAAATAACATTTTGTGAAGAAAAATAGATTATCTATTGTTCTATTCTATTACAGAATTTATTTCTCTAAGTATCCAAAATTGGCTGCTTTCAACAAAGCATTGGTAATATCACATTTGAGGATGAATTTTAAAATATTCATGAAAGTTCTAAACTTATATCAACATTATTTTTGCTAAAAATGCCACAATGACATAAACACACCAAAATTTACAATTCCTTAAATAATTTGTATACCCGGATTTTTAATGGTAGAATATGAAAAATGCTGTGCATGAATTTCCAAGTTTTTTTATTGCATGTGAATATAATGTTTTAAATTAGTTTAATGCCAAAAAATTTAGTTAAAATTTTATAGAGAAAGGGTTTTTTTTTAAACAAAAATGGAAGTAAGATTTTATTGTTATTTTGATATTTGTTTAATGATTCCCTCATATCAAAGAAAGTAATTAAAATCTTTATTTTTTAAAATATGCAGTATTGCTTTTGTCTTTTATTATATTGTAGTTTTCATTATATTGTAGTTCTTGTATTTTAAAAATTCATTTTATTTTTAATTTATTTGAATATTAATGTATGTGTTAAAAAATCAAGGTTTAAATTTTTTTTGTTATAATTTGTGAAATGAAATATTTATTTATTTAAAAAAATTATCTGTTTCTCAGTTAAAATTGATTGACTCAAAAATTCTTTAACTTTAGAAGTAAATTTATGTATATATTTTTATTTAATGCTTAAATATCCATTTTGTAAATTATAATATGGGCTATATCTATTTAATAACAAAGAAAAATTACGAAATTATTTTGTATTTGTTTCATTGTATATCAATAATTTATCATTTTTGCCACATTCTTAAAAATTTTCAAAAACTGCTAGATAATTATTAATTTACTAACTTCAGTTACTAAGTTTTAATTAATTAATTAATGAGAATGCCATTTTTTTAACAAATTACTCTTGCTTTAAATTGCAATAAAAAGTTCTATTAATTCAATATAAATCATTATTCTTTTTATTACAGATAGATTTGGAATTTGATATTTAATATCCAGAAGCTGACTGTTTTCTTAGTAAATGTCCTGCATAATATGTTTCTAGAATATTATCATATGTTCAAAAACCTGTCCTATAACATGGAATAAATATGTGAGAATTGAGGATAGTACATTTTTTAGGCTGAATATAATTTTAATACAAAAAATAATTACGTAGATATCAGATTCCTTGCAGAAAAATAAGGCTTTATTTTTTTGAAGTATTATTCTTATATAATTTCAGTGTTAAAGTTTATAAAGATACTAATGAGTTTGCGAATACTATAGAAATTTTAGTTATTATACTTTTTTTTCGTATTAGGTGAAGAGATCTTTAGAAGAAGAACAAAGCTCAAAAGTAGTCAACTACACTTGCTTGGATGTGGTCAAAAGCAAGAACTGAATATTCTTAATTTAATAGTATTCTTATTTTGTGTTATTAAACTGTCAATGCAAAAAATTAACCTCCAATATTAATTTGACATTATAAACATAAGAACTTTTGTATACATATTTTCATTTAATTTTTTTCTGTATTAAAAATTTAATAAATGCTTTTTGTATAATCTTGCGTTTTATTTTTATTTTCATTCTTAATTTTGTTGAAGTTATTTTCAGTTTAAACTAAACTTGGAAAATATATCATAAAACAAGATTTATTTCCAAAAGGATATGTCAGTTTTGTTTAACAGAATAATCTGTAAATATTTGTCTTTATCCTCCTGTAACTGCAAAAAAAGCATATTATCAATATTCAAAAATAAATTTTTAGGTATACTTTAAATAAAAGATTTTTTCAAAAGACTTAAATTATATTTATTTGTATGAAATATTTATTTATTTTTTAAATTGTGTACAATATGTTGTATTAATAATGTTTATAAAAATTAATTTTGTACTTATGGGCCCATAGAAAACTAAACTGATAAATAAGTAGTGTGACGATTTTTTCTTGAGAGTGCTACACTCACACGTAAAACTAAATCTATATAAATAATGTAATAAATATCTGAACAATTTGCTTGATAATGCATGTAATTTAAAAGCCACTATAATATTCTATATCAATTAAAATGTCATATTCAGTTGTATTATATTATTGAATAAAGGAATCATATATCTTTATATTGTAAATGTTAAAAAAAAAAAAAAAAAAAAAACATAAATCCTTAAAATAAAGAATTCAAAACTTAATTTCTGCACTAAATTGTCAATATAAAAAATCCAGCAATACTTCTATAAAAGATTTAAATCCACTCTTTTTTCCATCTACGTAATTTACCCCTTTCGACGATATGTTGTTATTCCTCTTAAGAGAAGTGGTTTACCCACATCTTTCAAAAGAGTGAATTTCTGTCTTAAAGATTGGTTGAGTATTGCGACAATGAAAGAGTGAAATTTCACTCCTTCTGAGTGAAATCTACTCGATTATTTTAAGAGTGTAATATTATTGAGTAAATTATTTTAAGGAATATAAGTGTGAGAAAATGTAGTTTATAACTGCATTATTAGCACATAATATGTAAAGTTAAAATGAGACAATTTGCATTTTTTGTTCAAAAAATTTACTTTAATACTATATTGTTTGTAAATGTTTTCAAATATTTAAATTATACTGAATTTTACAGACATATTTCTTCATAAATCTAAGAAAAAGAGGCAATCTATCGCTCTTAAGTTCATACCTAATTGATAACTGTTGTTTTGTGAAAAATGTGAATAACTCATACGCAAAAATGTTTTTAAAAAGTGATAGAAATAACTCGAACACATAAAAAATTATTATCTCTTAAAATCAAATAAAAAATCAATTTAAAAGTAACAATGCATAATTATTCTGTATTTTTTTGCGGAAATATTGTGAATAAGTAAAGGGTTATAAATAAAAAAGATCGTTTTTGACATTTTATAATTTATTATTTTTTTTATATAAATTTTCTATTAAAATCTGTTTAAACACATGGATAAAAAATATATTTATCAAGGTATTAATTTAGAGCACTTTGGATTTATTCGAAATCTTCTAAAAGTTATAAAATAAAAATTCAAATTTATATTATAGTTTTAAATCATAAATTCATACGTGATTGTTTTAAAAATTCGTATAAAAGGCTTAGAAATAACGTAAGTAATAAATATCGGGTATTTATAATACTGTCAGGGGAAGTTTCAGTGTACATAAATATATATAATATTCATCTTACATTAGATCTTTCCTAAATTTATGAAGAACCTATGTTTAATAGATTACTCAAGATAATCACTTCATGTGAAGTATACTAAGTACATTTAAATTAACAGTTATTTTCATATTGGGATTTGTATTCATCTATAATTATCTAAGAAGATAGATTAAATATATTTCTTAATTTTAATAATTATCTTTTGAAACAAAAATAAAATTGATAAATAAACAAAATTTCAATTTAAATAACTTTTGTCTTAAAGCTCCTCGTATTTCAGTATTAAAAACGCTTATGAGATAAATAAGAAAATATAAATTTTGAGCAACTCAGCGGAATAAGACGATCAAATTACCAAATAAGCACATAATTAGAAATTGAAGTCGTCTACAAAAAACATAATTTAAGGTTTATTATAAAGAGAAATTGCTTTTTGTTTTTAATTTCCTATTTAATCTTTATGCCTTCAACATGTCGCGTTAATCAAGATCAGATTTCAAATAGGGTAATGATCAGTAATCTGGTCATTTACTTTTTACTGTACTGGGAAATAAAAATAAAAATCAAGGATTAATTAATTTATTTTTTATCACTAACTAATTTCAAAAAAGAAAAAGCTCTGTTAAGTAATGAAATGAAATTAAGATAAACATGGCTGTGTATATAAATTCCTTAAAAAAAAAAGTTGTACTTTAAATATATTAAGTGAATATATATATATATATATATATATATATATATATATATATATATATATATATATATTGTTTGGGGTTATTGCAATAGAAGAAAAAACATATTAGAGGTTTGACAGTATAAAAGGAGAATTAAAAGAAAGAAATTTCAATCAAAATAATAAAGTTTATACATACATACACACACACATATATATATATATATGTAACACAGATGCGTAGTATAATCCAAGACTCAAATTTCGGAATTTCTTTTTGGCGATGAAGAAATGTTGCCAAGATGAGTTAGTGCGAGGTGAACGATGACACTAACACAAAGGTTGTCAAAATTGAATTTTCTTCTTCATTTTATAGATCTCCATATTTGTAACGTAATACAATCCAGTTTGTCAAATGCATAAAAATATCCGCTAAAAAATTCACCGAATTCTGAATTTGGCATATTGGATTATACAGCATTGGTGCCATATGTGTGTGCGTGTGCATATATATATAATTCTAAAACGCACAAAAAAATTTGATGTCTTTAATCTTTATAGAATGAAATATCATTAAAATAGCTTGGCATTAATTTCTAAATCACAGTGATATTGACGGTAATATATATCGTAGACTCGGAATATATCATATTTGTTCTACGGATCTACATAAGGTTCGAGAGATAATTTGAAAGTTAAAATATGCGCAGATTCGGTATTAGGATGCCATCACTGCAGCTAAATTAAAATTCTCTTATATTTCAGAAAGTGTATAGAATATCATGAAAGAGTATTTTGCTAGGTGTTATGGAGTGTTCCATTTATGGTAATCAGTGAAATGCAAATTTGCAATAGATTTAACTTTTCAATGATTTGTAATTGTCAAAGATTTAACTTTCAACATATTACGTAAAAAGATTCCCGCTTTTCTTTGAAATATGAATAAAATTTAAGTAAAGTGTTTAAATTTATTTTGTTAGACAAGAAAATTATTAATTTTCTAAACGTATTTTTCATAATTTAAATGTCATATTTCCAATAATGTTTCATGTTTTTCTCATAATTTAAAAATGACTCAAAACACATATGTTTATTAACCTATTTTCTGTTTTGCAGTTTTTTCCTTCAGTTTCGGAGATAAGCTAGTTTTAATTTTATCTAAGTCTGTCTCACATGGTGTTCTTCAACAGTTTGCAGGCTTTCAACTTTTTCCTTTTTATTTAATTTATACGGAAATCAATATGAAGTCAACTAATAATATGTTTACTTTTTTAACTGCAAAAAATAATATATTGTTCATTACATAAAAATCAAAGTAATATAATGATATTTTTTAATCTCCTTTTTATGGCATTCATCGACAGTATATGTTATCAACAATTTGATTATCTTCAGCTACAAGAATCTGAAGTGCACACATTTTCAAATAATAAACAGTTCGTTTTGAGTATACTTAAACATGTAAGAAAATACATTCGCAAATAACAAAATCTTTTTTCTCCGCCTTCCAATTTGATGAATTCAGCACCATAGCAATTCTGGCTCTTAGCTGACATCAAAAAATTCTGTAAAAACAACCAATTTGGCACAGTAGACATCAAAATCAGATCGACAGCTGAACAACAGAAAATATTTCAGCCTCTTTATTTCTAGTAATGTTTGGAAAGGTGGAGAGTAAATGTGTATTTTCTGATGGAATTTACTTTGAGGACAGTGAAGTAAACGTGTGTCTATATTGGGGTGAAAAAATTTAAAACGAAATTCTATGTATATTATTAATTTTATTTTCGTTCCTATTCTTACAAATGAGTTACATGTATCTGAAAAAGTACTAGATAAAAATTCCTAAAAAATCATCTTCAAATAAAAATACACGATTTGTATCATAGCACACATTATCATTTTTCATATCATATATGTCTTGTATGTAATTTGGTCTTTATCATTATAGAAAAATTGTTAACGTAAAAATATTTTGTTTTCTTCGATTACATCATTTTAATCGAAATAATTATTTTCATGTTGATTAAATTGATATGATCAAAAATAGTATCCGATATTATTTTAAGTGGATAGCAATTATAATTACAAGAATTTCCGAAATTTTATAAACAAAATTTAATTAATTTCCTTTAATAACGTTTTTTTAGTTTTCAAATGCAGTGTGTTTTTTAATGTTAAATCAGCAATAGATGTTATTTCTATAACGTTATCAACATTTGCATCTGAAAAGGTTTTTTCATTTCTTGATTATTTTTTCGAGTTATCTTAGTTTAATTTTATACAATTTCATTTCCTCGTCACTTATATTTTACTCACAGTCTGAAATAGTTAACCTATTATTCAATAGATGGCGCCTGTGTCAATATATGCTCATTTCAGATTAATGCAAAACTTTTTTTAACAACGTAAAGCTAAATTTTGTGTTTAAAATTAAAACAAATTGAAGCTTCATTCATCTTATTCCACTCAAATTTACGCATTTAACCTCCCATTCATGCAGAATCGATGGAAAAAGAGAATTTTTTATTATTCTGAGTCCATTTTCTCAAAAAATTATGAAAATCGCTTGCCTTAATATCAATAATCATATCATGAACAAAATAAGTGATTATAAGCGAATCTTTTCATGTAATAAGCAATGTTCGAGCTTGATATAGGATTCTTTATATTCCATTTGTTGATAAGTGTTTTCTTCTACTTCTAAGAATATTGATTTAAGAATTCTAATGGAATTGATTAATTACCTTCCTAAGAACAAACAATTTTTAATAGAATTAATGATTTAACGTACCCAAAAAAACATTATTTTTCCCAATAATTCCTAAGAACAATAGATTTACCTTCATAAGAACAATTTACTTTTGGATAAATCGTTATTCTTTTAATTATAAAAATATACTACATAGTTTTACAATAAGTCTTCACATTTTTTTCCATAAATAAAAAAGGAAATTGTTTTTAAATTCTTACCTGTAAATGCCTTTATTTCATTCTACACATTTAATTCATAAAAATGATATAATTAAATGTGGATTACCATAGCGAATCGTTGGATTCACTTTACCAATCAGCTAATTTTATGTTTGTAAGGGAAAGCATGAAAAATAAGAATTTCCGGTAGTAAAATCTAAGAAACTTTGAATTTTACTTTGGAATAAATATATACAACTTATGTATAAGGTGAAACTGTCAAAAGCAAACGATATATTGTATGCGAAAGAATTTTCAGAATAAATTAATTTTCTGGTTTTCATAAAGGTTTAAATTCAGCATTTCTTTCGACACACTTTTAAATAACATCAAATCTTCTCCTTCTGACTTCATTAAAAATAAATATATTATGATACCTACATATCCTTTTGAAGCGTTGTATTTAGATTTAAAGCTGTATTAATATACAGCTAATATAGTTTTAGTGTTCGAATTCTAGTTAGTGTTTTAAAATAAATTTAGTGTCAGATTGCCAATTCCAAAATTATAAAAATGTAACATCAATTTATCTTTAAAATAATATAAACACATCTAAAAAGGAAATTATAGTATCTTCAATTTTAATTGTTTAATGTTATCATATACTCAATGTTACCACAGTTGAAATTAAACACAAACGTGCTAAAAAGGCGAGGATCGGAACAGCGCATGGGCGCCAGATTCTGCCGCCCTCCTCCTTTCCGATTATATTGTTTTTTGTTTACTTTAATAAAAGTGTATTCTCAGAGAGACAACGCACTGGAGGTGCGCTTGTGGCGGTGTTCGTCAATGACATTGTCATGATCATTAAGTGGAAAATTGTTTTAAAATATTTGTAAATAGTAAAAATTATGTATATACTTAAAATTTATCCTCATCAATAAATTAAATTTAGTTTAATTGAAATTGTCATCAATTGCCTTACCACCTCGGTACGCTACAGCTTTAAATGGTGCCATCGGTGCGGATAGAACTGTTTCGAATAATTCTGAAGAATTAATGAGTGATTCTAAGTAAAAGATATTTCTGAGAAGTGTTGTCATCCCGACAACAGAAAATAAATTGATAGCAACCTGCTATTGATATTTCATTTGGTTTCGATTCCGACCCTTGGAATCAGAAAACATAGCATCCCGCTATCTTGGAGTGGAAAGAAAAAAGGATTTCCAGTTAAATTCTCGCCCGTGAAATAGAAGAGAAACGGTTAGTTCCAATCCTTGGAAAAAGAAGCCTTCAGCTTAAAGTATTAATTCAATCCATAGCACCCTGCTATTTTGATGTGTTTCCTGTTATGCTTAATTCCATCCAGTGGAATAGAAATATGCTGTTTTGATTCCAGCCCTTGGAGCAAAAAGAAAATAGCTTTCTGTTTGTGATTTAATTCCATCCGAAATTTTGCGATGAGAATCTAAGAATTTTTGCGCTACTTCTGATTTTCGAATCCATCCTGGCCAAGTATACCGTTTCGAAATTGTGTATTGAAAATTCCTGTTCCTGGAATCAAGAAAAGTGTGATAATCAAGAAGTATTGTGTGCATGTGTTTTTTTCGGTGAAATCTCGAAAAAAGTGAAAAAAGAAAGTGAAATTTCGTGTGAAAGTGAGAGTTCGAAAAGCCTATCCTGTTTAGTTTTGATTTGTGATGTTATAAATGAAAATCTCTCTAGTATTTTCTTTTTAATGACATATAAGTTTGAGTAAAAATAATAGTTGATATATATATCGTATATATGCATACTATTACTGTTAAATTTTGATACCGAATTTCTTTATTTCTTAAAATTTGTATAATTAAATTGTTATTATTCTTGTATGCAATTTTTTTAGTCTAGGTCGTGTTCTAAATGTATCGTAGACTACAGTACAGGTTTGTACGAAATTTAATAGAATTAATTTCTGCTAAGAGAAAAAAAAATTGATTTGTAAGGTATATGATATGTTTTTAAGCCAATTCTGTTTCCAAAAGTGAAACGAAATTATTATATTAAGTATTGAAATTTTATCTTAAGTTTGAATATAATATAAAAGAAATATTTTAAGTTAGATATTGTTTTTGAAATATTTATATATTTTGTATGCATAATAATGGTAGTTTACTTTTGTTTTCCAACTGAAAACAAAAATTAATTTATGAAATATTATAATTTCATGTGAAGTTGAAACAATCAATATTGTTAGTTAATTATTTGGGTTTTGTTAGAAACGTATTAAATTAGGCTTAGATTAACCATTAACTATGTCATTCTTGGGAAAAGGTAAAAACAGGACTTGTTAGTTTTAGCTTCGGAGCTCGAGGTAGATGTTGACTCAAACTTATCTAATATATCTATTAGACGAGCTATTATTAAGAGTCTTAACTATGAAGAGGATTTTGTGAAAGAATTGTTCCTTTCTATAATCGAAGATAGAAAAAAACAAGAACAAATTGAGAAAGAAAGAATTCAAATAGAAACTGAAGAACGGAGAAGAAAAGCTGAAATAGAAGCTGAAGAACGGAGAAGAAAAGCTGAAATAGAAGCTGAAGAACGGAGAAGAAAAGCTGAAATAGAAGCTGAAGAACGGAGAAGAGAAGCGGAAAGGGAACATGAATTAGAAAAGCTGAGATTAGAAGCTCAATTGAAACTTACTAATGGATCCCCCAGCGAAGATGCGCAACATTTTCGTAAAGATCTTCAAGGAATGATCCATAGATATGATGTAAAAGAAGATATTAGTCTATATTTAATTCTTTTTGAACGCCAGGCACGTCGTGCCCAAATACCTAAAGAATCGTGGGTTTCATATTTGTTAGGCTTACTGCCGTATGAAATCACTCAAATAATTGCAAGTGAGCCAGAAGAAGAAGCACAGAATTATGATTATGTTAAAGAAGTTTTATTTAAAAGATTTAAATTGACCCCAGAGAAGTTTAGACAATTGTTTGTAAAACATCAAAAGGAAATGATGTTACTTAGATAGATTATTATCATGAACTTTATAATTATTTTTATGGGTGGATCAATGGACTTAAAGTTGATACTTTTGAAAAGTTAAGTGATTTAATCCTAACGGATCAGATTAAAAAGAGAGCTCCACAAGAATTTTAAGAATTCTATTTAGATGAATGGGGTAGTATAAACAATCCACTTCATTTGGCAGAGAAATTAGCAGAATTTGAGGACATTAAGAAAACTATCAAACCAAATAATGTGATGAAGAAGAAAACTATTCAACATCAAAATCAAAGATCATATAGCCCTCCTCACAGGTTTGTGAAACGTGATAATAATCATAGGAATGAAACTTTTAAGACAGAGAAGAAAGATCTTAAGGAAGGATTTAAAGATAAAAGTTTGAAAAAAGAAGACTATTGAAATGTTTTGAATGTAATTCTACTGATCATTTGAGACCACAATGCCCTTTAATTAAAAGACACGCAACTAATTCTATAAATAATGTAGGAGAAGAAATGGTTAAGGAATTACTCAAACCATATACAATTATTGGGAAAGTGAATGGAATTAAATGTGAAATTTTGAGAGATACTGGAGCCACAATAGATATTGTTAGTAGGAAGTATGTGTTGCCTAATGATAGGACTGGTGAACATGTTTGGGTAAAACAACCCTTAGATTTGAATCCCACATGTTTACCAATTGCACGAATTGTGTTGGAGTGTGATTTAGGAAATGTTATTACAAAGGCTGCTATTATTACAAATGAATTGGATCGTGGTAGATACCTATTAGGAAACCGAACACCCTCATTAATAGAAGAAAAGAAGGAAAATAAGAATTTGGCAGATGAGATAAATAATGTGCAGACTAGAAATCAGAAACGTATAGAAGAGGAATTGAAGATGAATTCAAACAAAACAAAAGAAGGTTTGAATACAAATTCCAATGAAGAGGTTGCGGATAAGGAAGACTTAACAGTTTTACCAGAAGCTCAGTCGGATGATCCTTTAGTTTCCTTACTTAAAATTGATAAAGAAAAATTCAAAGAATGCCAAAGAACAAGTGAGGATCTCAAACAATTGTTTAAACAGGCTGAGAATATCGAGTCTGGAGAAGTCAATAAAACAAATTATGTAATAAAAAATGAACTGTTACTTAAAAGAAAAGTAGATAAATTAGGACATGAAAATTGTTTATTAGTTGTTTTTAAGGAGTTCAGAGAAAAACTAAAAATCGCTTGTCATGAAGGTACATCTGCTCATCTTGGAGTTACTAAAACAAAAGAAAGACTAGCTCGTAATTTTTACTGGCCAAATTGTTACAAAGAATTAGAAGAATTTGTAAGGTCCTGTGATCCTTGTCAAAGAGCCGGAAAAGTTGGAGAGAAAAAGAAAGCTCCTATGAAAGTAATACCAATAATATCTGAAGTTTTCAGAAAGATAAAT